>JADKLZ010003886.1:24640822-24660412 GCA_021533235.1 Biomphalaria straminea
CAAATTGTTTCTACCTTAGTTATAATGAAAGTAAGGAATGGATATAAAGACCAAAAAAAAAAAAAAGATTACAAAAAGGAGAGCTTTAATTTTGAAGCTTATGATGGCATAAATGTTCTGGAGAGTATAATTGAAAATAAAATAAATTAAAGAGTATGTTCTAATGTTCAAACCTCCAGTAAGACATGCTCACTTGTGCTATTTATTGAAAAAAGTAACTTTAGTTCCCCTTTCAAACCTTGCAATCTATTGGGCAGATTACATTAAGGTCATCTGTTTCTTTGGTTAACTAGCAGGGTGCTTTTACTTTCCCCAACTAAAGAGCTGCATGGACTCAAGGGCACCCTAAAAATCCTGAATCCAGGTTATGGAGCCAAGTGCTTAACCACTCAGACATCCCACCTTATTGATAAGAGAGAAGAATTATACAACAAAAAGTTTATTGAAGACCAATATAAAATTATTAAAAAAAAAGACTTACTCTTGATGGTTTTTTGAAAAATATGCTGTCAAACTTTGCTGAGAGTTGGTTGTGAAAGTGTGGACTGGTACATGTCATGATAATTGGTATCTTGGTTGACATCATAAAATGTTGTACTGTGGCAAGGAAACCTTTATCATCTTCAAACACAACATCAACCTGACAAGTAGACATTGGGAATGTTTGTCTAGCATCTGATGCTTTTTCCACAGAAGTGGGTAGAGTTAGAAGATAGGGATTTATCTTAATCATTGTAAACTTCAAAATACAAGTTACTTTTATTGACAGAATAAATACAAACAAATATACATTTACATTTTTGGAGCAAACTAAACACAAATTTTTTTTGCATAAAAAGAAACTTTACCTCATCAAATAAAATCAGTGAAACTGTGGAAAGGTTAACATGACCTGAAGTGGGATTCTGTTCACAGATTTCTTCCACAGGACTTGAGGCAGACTTCTCTGTACACAGAATATAAACAATAATTTTGTGCAGCTCAAAAAGATAGTACACACAAAACAACTTTTGCTTAGCTTAAAAAGATTGCCTATACATACATAAAAGACAACTTAAACACAAGTCACTTAATTAATTAGCAATTAGATAATATGCATCTTTGGCACAACCATATCAAGCATTTCAATTTAGCAGAGGAATGTTCAGATTCACACTCATCATCGAATCTTAAAAGAATAAGTTATGAGACATGTTAAAATATTCAAACATGTATACACATACAGACGCACATAAACAATTAATAGTAATAAAAATTGTAGTGAGTAAATCCGAATTCTAAATATTCTTCAATCTTACCTTTATCAGAACGCTTTGTTTCCTTATTCTTAATCTGCTTCTTTTCATCCTTAACATTGTTTTTATGTTTGTTCAGTTTATCATTTGCCATTTGAGAGGGAATATTGCTTTTGAAGAAGTTAGCAACGGATGCTGCATGAGGTTTTGAAGTTGATTTTGGTTTAGTTTTGAGCTTGTCTTTCATGGGTTCTTTCTCTGGGACAGTATCTGAAAATTTCAAAAACTATTATTGATCAGCTTTAAAATAAAAAGTTTAAGAAATTAATAGAATAGTGAAATCAAAACTAGAGTAGAAAAACACAATAAACAAGTGAAATATTAACAAGTAAGGAAACAGCTTTTAGAAAGATTAAATGATGAAACATGCTACAGTTCAGTCATTTTTAATAGTCATAATGATCAAGTGATATGTTTATAAAAAGAAAGTGTATATGAAGATCAACTCTGAAGACAGAAATGTGTTTCCTTCTGTTTGTTACAACTATGTCAAACAGTAAATATATATATAATATACTTATAATACTTCAAAACAGGGCTCCACAGTCGCAAGAAAAGTGTTAACAACCGAAGGAAGTCAACAATACTACTTTAACCTACCTCTAACTAGGGTTTCTTCTGACACTACCGTTTCTGTTTTCTTCTGAGCTACTTTGTGAGACTGAGTTGCTTCTTCAAGTTGAGAAAGCAGCTGTTTACCACTTCTTAGAGAGGAGGAATTCACTTCAAACACCTGAACATAGAGTAGAGAGAGTTTATATACACAGTAGAGTACAACTTTAGAATCCTTTTCTGAGCACTAAAATTGTTTACTGCATATTTTACAATTTCTCAACTGCAAATAAATGTAATGGAGGAGATCTAACTTCAAGCTAAGAAAATAGGAGAAAATGTTTAGATACATTAAAAATTTTAAACATTGTTTATTGCAAGCTTCTAAAAGGATCAGAATACTCTTATACTGATATCTATTATACTGCCTAAACTAAAGCCTTAACAACCAAAAAAGAAATAGAAATATTAATTCCAATATACATGTCAGTATTCATGCCACAAGTTCTACCTTAAAGCCTAACTCATGTGCCAATGCATAGACTGAAGATGTTTTCCCAGTTCCATGAGGCCCAGTGATTAACAGAGTGTTACACAGCTTGTTCTCCTCCTCATCACTGTCAGTGAAATCACTGTCATCTGACCAGGTGCTAGCTGTTAATGTTGCCAGATAGGTTTTCAATAAAAACAAACAATATTAACAACAGAAAAAAAAAACAGTAATTAATGTAGGAATAGTTATTTTTAGATCACTTTACTTTAAAACAAAAATTTAGCTTTTTCTTAGCACATTTTTTTTGATCTTATAATGATGTCTGAGAAATATCTTAAGAATACAAAATAGAAAACAGCAAACTGTGGAAGTCAAATATAGAGGTGCAAGAAAGTGAAGGTGGATTGGTAAGACCCTTAAAAAAGAGACCAACAACAGAGGTGGACAGGCCTTAGAGTGGAAGTCCCAGGGCACAAGATGTCGAGAAGGGCCACAAAGAACGTGGCGACACAGCGTACTAGATAAAGCCGAGAGGACAGCAAAGAGCTGGGAAGCCATTAAAGAACTAGTAAGTGACCATGGAGAGTGGCATGTTTTTACTGAGGCCCTTATGTTCCATAACAAATGCAAAGGAAAGATGATGATCTTATAAGGATATATTTAACAGTAGGAGATAATCTGAAATCTTACTTTTTTTACTTTTCATGACAGGTTTTGATGAAACATTTTTATCTTCTTTCTGTAACAAAGATTTCCATTTCTCAAGCCAAGATTTCAATTGTTTAATAAGACCACTATTACCAACAATATGGTCCGTACACTCGGGTTGGTGGAAATCTGTCCATAAACAATCTATAAAACAAATATAAATATCACGTCTTTAAAAGCAAAGACTGAAATAAAAACATAAGAGAAAAAAACGAAAACATTTTTGTATAATAATTAATAAAAGTAAAAGAATCTCTGCTTTTTTTAACATGAAAAAGTTAATAAGAAAATAAAAAATAAACAGAATTTTCAAATATTTCATTATTCGTTTACTACAAATTTAGAATGAAATCGTATAAAATGATAACTTGATTAAAGATTAAGTTCCCAGTTTTCTTAACAATAGATATATTTTAAATTTTGTTCTTATACAGTATTCATTTTCAGCATAGCAATTTAAAATTTTAAAATTCATATTTAAAATACCTTTGACATCAAGACTTTGTTTATTGTCAGACTTAGTAGAACGTGGTGGTGTGTCATCTACAACAATGATTTCTTCTGGTTCATGCAACTTTTTAGATGGCTCTTGATCTTGTGCTAGGAATGAAATACAAATAGGTTAATTACACAACAAATCGTCAATAGATAGTAAATATATTATTAAATTATTTTTTTTTCCTCATATTTAATTTGTTTACATTAAAACTTTTGTAGCTATCCTTTCCAAAAAGAAAAACAAATTAATCTGAGTTTCTTTAAAGTGAACATTTCCAATAGGCATGTTAAATTAGGAGGAGAAAAAAAAGTAAAAAGAAAAAACAAAAACAAATAAATAAACTAAATATTAAAAACATATTCAAAGACAAAAAAAACTTTCACCAATGTTTTACAAACATGTTGATGCATGTAAAAAAACAATGACTTGTCAATGAACCATTTCTCTTTTATAAGTAATGGTTCCCTGTCTGACATATTTTTTTTTATTACTTCTAGAGCCGCCATTCTGTCTAGCCCTCAACTAGGTGTTAAGTAGAGTATCCAGCTGAATGGGTAGATAAAAAAATGGGGGGGGGGAGTATAGGTACAGTAGAGGAAGGCTCAAAAGAGTGTTGACCATAATGCTCTGATGGAATAGGTATGTTAATTAAACATCTGGACAACTATTAAGAAGATAAATATGGGTGGGGTGAATAAGTCTACATAAAGGACATGAGTGTAAAATAAGGCCTACATGATGAAAGTCAAAATGATGCCTATAGTTATGTGAGGGCCCAATTAAATTTTTCAGCTAGCTTTAAAGATCCCATTTTTTAAAGGACAACTTTTATCACACACTGTCATCATAAACAAAGAATTAACCAAAAACATTAACAAAAATATATAATATTAACAATATGTAACTATCCAGTGAATGATTTGTCTGTCTGCGAACAATTTGTCGATGAACAAATTGTCAGTGAATGATCTGTTGTGAACCAACTGAGGATGAACAAGTTGTCAATGAGTGAATAGTCGTGTGAATGAATTGTAGTGAACAAATTGTTGTGCCTCCAAATAGGTATATATAGTTTTGTCTCTCTATGACCAACTTCAGTACAAACTGTGTGAGTTGTTCAAAGTCAAAAGCATTTTCAATAGTAGTTTGTCTTTTATTTGGAAATTAATTCAAATGATTTCTGGCTGCCAAATAATAATAAAAACAATATTGATTTTTAACATTATAAAATATGTAATATAGTTTGGAATTATACTAAAATAAAGATAACTATAACCAGGCAGTTTTCATTTTATGACTTTACTTGCAAACTACTAGCTGGACATAACCATTACTTTTTCCCTAGTAGAAGACTTTATATTTCAGTAATTTAGAGACTCTCATATTTAAATATTTTTTTTTGCAAAATAAACAAAATTTGTAACCATTTACTTAAAAGTAGGTCAATCAAATCTAATATTTAAATTGACAGACTGGCATTGCAAGATTCTCACATCATTCCACAGGAAGCATTGTTTTGAAGAGCCACTCCATAAAAGTGTCAAGATCTTATTGCTTCATTATTAAAATGATTTTCTTCCATTAGCCACACAATGTTAAAGTAACACTCAAACTTTGAAGGTAGTAAATGAGGTCCACAGACAAAGAAACACTGAAGGAAAGAGACATTTAGGGGTGGCAAAACAGTTCTGAAATATTTAAATCAATTTTTTTCTTTTATTCTTTTAAACCACAGCTATATCTTGTGGAATGAAAAATTTGCTAAATGAAATTGTAACACTTTATGCAGTATGCATGTTTCAAGTAAATACATGCTTGTTTGGAGGGAATGCAAGCATGTTTGAAGTGAGGTATGTGTTAAGTAGTATATAGTATAATTAAACTATAAGTAGTATAATTACCTGTTGCAAGCAACTTTGATTGCCAGTGCTTATACAATTTTTCATAACACATACTGTTATCCAACGTTTGATACTTAGACAGTATCTTCCTAATATGATTTTCAGATATGACTGGATGGGAACAAAAGTTCTGTCAAAAAAAGATTTAGTCAACATTTCAAATCAATGTATTTAATATATATGTAATTAATGAATGTATAAATTTAATCAATGTATTTAATATATAAATATATATATGTAAACAAAGAAAACCATTTACAAGATCATCATCAGTCCTGTAGTCTAAGCGAAACCTGGACAAAAAACCACACCAAATCTACCAAATACTTGTGAAAGAAAAATCCTCACAAAAATTTATGGTGCCATAAATGAGAAAACCGATTGGAGGATTTGCACCAAACAAGAAATATACCAGCAATAGGAAGACCCCTCCACAATGATGGAAATAAAATAGAAGTTACATTGGGCAGGTCACCTTGAAAGAATGCCAGAGAAAAGAGGAGCAAAAATTGTTAACTGGCAAAAACCAAAAGGTAGGCGCCTCATAGGCAGTCCATGAGTACGGTATCTTGATGACATAGAAGCAGATGTACAACAGCTAAAGTCCAGGTCAGAATGGAGAGATGTGCTAAAGCAGGCCACAGCCCTCCATTTAATATTATATATATATATATTAGGGGTGAACCGGATAGTACTTTTTTATATCTGGCCAGAGCCGGATATGACCGGATAATAAAATTTGATATTCGGCCAGAGCTGGAGCGGAATACCTAAGTATCTTGTAAATAACTTGTATTGCTGAACATTTTACGAAACTGTTATATAACATACCTATATTTGTTGGTATTTTTTTTTCCCTTTTATATACCTTATTGTTTTAAACTCTGTTACTGATTGATTTTATATTAAAGATTAATAGTATTTATAAACAGAAATTAATCTGTGTAGCATCATCATGAATAGCATGAGCGTGTCTGTGTGTACGTACGAAGCCACCAACCATATAGGCTGTGTGTTGGAGGGTCACTGTAAAATATGTTAGTATATGTTTTACTAGTTACTAATGTAAATCTTTCATCTGGCTTGTATGGTGGTTGAATGTATGTGTTCAAGAATTTCAACCAACAATCGGTCATCAGACTTGTATTTTTAAGTCCAAAGACTTTCTGGCTCTGGCTTCAAGAACGTAATACTGATAGCTGTTAGTTAATAGTCGGAATCTGAAGCGTAGTAGGTCATATATTCATTAATCCGTTTGCGGCAAAAGATATTTTTTTAAACAGCAGGAACATCCATTACACTTACATTATTGATGTTTAGATCTACTGATAAATAGATCAAAGAGCATTAGGAAACCAAATATAGACGAAAACTCATCCACACCCTACCTACCAAAAAAGAAACATAAATGGATTTTGTGTTCGAATGATTGTAACAACCTGGTCAGAGATAGACGTAGTGAACCTACACATGTTGTCCTAGTGTAGTGTGTATAGATGATTGTGTTGACCTTCACACGTTTTGTTGCTTTGGGCATACGCAATAGTGTTTAGTGTGCAGGCAAAAAAAAAAAAAAGATAACACATTGGCATGGTCAGTCAAGCAAATAGATAGGCTCAATTATCCGTACACTAGTTACAGAGGTCAAGTGTTTATTAACATTCCAGCATATTATGGTGCTTTAGATCAATTTATTTTTTGCGATCAATTTATTTTCTGTGATGTTAAATTTTACTGTAAGGTTTTCCTTTAGGCCCTATATATTAAGTCAATAGGATTAAGCAATGAAATTAGCTTTCTTTATAAAGGTTTTAAGACTAGGAAAAAACTACATACACCCATACATTTCTCTCCAAGTAAACAAACTTAGTGTCATCATCTGTTGACCTATAGACAATGTCAATATGTCTTAACAATTTGCGTTAATCCATTCTGGCTTAAGAATGGTCAATGTCTATCAATACATTGTCATGGGTTAAACAAATAAGAAGTTAAGGGTGTTGAGTCTCTTGAGCCCTCCCTTTAAAGATACCACTGGTCAGTGTCTGTTTAGCTTGTAGTCCAGCCTCCTAATTTAGACTTAACTCAAAGTAAACAAACTTATTACCCGGCCAATAGTATAAAAGGTGTGGCTTGTGGTCCTTTGACCCTTTGATTGACAATCTATCTCATAATAAACAAACCCAAACCAGATTAACCTTATAGAGAGATGGCTTGTAGTCCCACCCCTAATAAAAATTCTTCTCCAAGTAAACAAACTTAGTTCCCTCTTAAGATAGACCTCTAGACAGTGTCAACACGTTGACATCTGGCTTAATGTGGTCAGCTGCCTATCTGTGATCTCAATGTTATGGACTAAACAAACAAAAGGAGGTGGGGGTTGCTCATCTCTACCTCTGCAGATATACCCGCACATCTGGACAGATTATCAGCGTTACGTAGTTAATGAATATTACATGTTTACTAGTACTCTCAAAGGTCAAAACAAGCTTTTAAAATGTGCCAGTCATCGCTGCTATTTATGTAATGTGATCTTACAATGTACAGTTTTATTTCTATTTAGATTAACACGCCTTGTCTTTGTACTAAATAAGATTTGGTGCATAGTCATTGCTTATTGTTTAAAAAAAAAATTCTTTTGTTTGAAACAAAAAAAAAGTAAATGTATTTCAGAAGTGACATTATTTAATCATGTCCACTTTGTAAATATTTGTCTATTTTATCAACATGGAGATTTAGTTTAAACTTCTTGTTGGACATCGTTTATCAGCGTCGACACCTTTATATTGTTCGTCTTTCGCCTGTGTTGTTTCGATATTTAAGTGTTACCTCTGTATGGTGTATCTGGAAAAGACTTAGCGCGCGGAGGCGCCTAATAATATTAAAAGAAATACAGGTACTACGCTGTAGTTTTTACTATCCAGTAGTGATATTCGACCGGAGACGAATAGTTCCGGATAGTAAAAAAGTGCCGCATATTCGGCCGGAGCGACTATACGGTACACACTAATATATATATATATATATATATATATATATATATATAGAGAGAGAGAGAGAGAGAGAGAGAGAGAGAGAGTCAATTCAATGTATTCAATGGAAAAAATGGCTTTTATATTAATCTAAAATAGAGTATATTTACTTAGCAAATTTAACATATTCAATGAGGAAAAGTTTTTTATACATGAATCTAAAATTGATTGACAAGTCAATTGTAAGCATGTTTGACTCTAACGTGTTTAAATTGAAGTCTGGTTTAAATGAGTTTTTTTTTTAAAAAGAAAAGATAAATACTATTTTGTTTGAAAATGCAGGAAATATATTTTAACATTTGTTTTCAATAGTTGTGTTATTAAGTATTTTTAATGAGCAACATCATACAACTTAAAACTAACCTCAAACAATTTTGGAATTACTGGTTGGTCTATTGTGTCTATTTTCTCCCAGGTAAAACTTTTCAATAAACAGTTGTCATCTATAGGTTGAAAGTCATTTTGTTTTAAAGAAAGATGTTTGGTGGTCGTTGGTTTGCATTGGATCGTCTCTAGCTGTTGTATATGGCTGATTTTTGGTATAGGGGGGTAATCAGAGACCACCACAGCACTTGCGGCAGTATTTATTTGTCTCTTTAGTTCATCAGGAATGCCGCTCATCAAAAACTCTCTTCTCAGTCGCAGTGTTTCAGGATCAATAACAGGTTGACCTTTCTTGACCTCAATAACTTTTGACTTGACTTGAGTAAATATGGGTGCAAGTTTTCCTGCAAAAAATAAAATAATAATAAAATAAAAAATTATTGAAAAAAAAAAAAAGTTCTGGCAACTAGACTTAGTTGAACTTCAAATGGATGATTAAAAGAAAACATTTTAAAATGATGATAAAAAAAACTTATCTAAGGATATTTTGTTACCTGCTGGTTTCACATCTGTATTGTTGCTTGGTAAATAAGATTTTTTTTTCTTAATATTTCTGGGAGCTTCATCATCACTCTCCAGATCCACTTCAATTACTGAATTGTCTAAAGTTTTAGGAGTTTGTCTGATTCTGGAACTTCTCCGCAAAGTTGGTGTCTCAACTGCTACAAGCTTCACTTGCTCATCATCTACTGAATGTGGAGTCAAGACATTCTCTGCTAGTGTGCTCTTCTGTGCAGTTCTAGATTGAAACAAATACATATTATATGTTAGTAACAAAAATGATTATATAAATTCAAATTTTAACATGAGAATCTACCAAAGCTTCATTTTTAAAATAATAGTAAAGATCATAATGGACAAGGAGAATAACAAAAACTGGTTTGAAATCATGGTTAAATAAATTTGTGGAAACTTAAATAGTTTTATTAATCTTATGTAATAAGATCAAATGTAACGTATGCAAGTCAAATCTGTTACATTGAAGGATATTTATAACATCTGAAAACATTAATTAATTAAAAATAAAGTAATTAATGGTGTTTGCCAAAATGCAGTAACTGACTTCTTATAATACACTGTCAATACAGCTGCAACTTGAGGAAGAGCCACACATCGTGTTCTCTACCTTAAAGTTTTGTAGGCCAAATGTTGACAGACTATACTGCCTTTGTACATTTTAAAAAACTTCTTGCTGAACACAAGAATGATCTAACAACAATCATGCCCATTTGAAAGTCTCATACTATTTGACCAGGAGAATTTCCGATGCTTAAAAAATTATTTACCACAAACTGCATTAATTGGAGAATTCTGAATTCATACAAGTTTTAAAAATACAGTTTTAAGCATCTATAGCTTAAAAAAGTTATAAAAATTAAATAAAAGTGTAGCACACTGTTTGGACATCTACACTTTTATGTCTTTTATCTTTTTAGTACACTCAAATAATAATATATTTTAAAATATTTATTATTTACATTTTTTTTTAAAACTCTTACTTTACAGCATTTAAATAGTTTATAAAATATAATTTGAGAGCCTAAATCCTAAAATATATATATATATATACAGAGCTTTTGTTTATTAAATCTAAAACATTCTACAGCTTCAACTTCAAGTAGACGATTCCAATCTAAACTTTTTATTGACTTATTTGAAGAGGTTTACTGAAAGAATGTTCTTAACCACGTTCGTGCATTTATTGGGTTGTAAAAAAAAAAATTCAAAAAAAAAATTATAAAATGAGTTTTAAAAAAAAAAAAAAGAAGATTGTATGTTTACATAGATGCAAGCACAAATGATGTTACAAATTAAAGTACCTTTTCTTGTTGCACATTTCTAAGACAGCATCAGAAGTAACAACATCAGCTTCTGTACTTTTGACATCTTTAGAGGAAATCAAATTCTTTCCATTTTTTACATCAGCTACAAACTTTTGTTTTTGTGCTTGTTCTTTGGCTCCACTTTTGTCTGCTTTCAGCAGTGAAATCCCATTTTTGCCAAAACAAAGAGTCGACTGTGAGCAACTGAAACCATGAGATGGTTCCGGAGAGTCAGAGTCATCGAGATTTGTATTTAAATTAACAGCATCTTTAAGTGTATTGTTCTTTTCTGTCAAAATGTCAAATTTGGGCTTTTTCAGCTTAGTCTCCTGGAGGTCAACATTTTTTCTTTTCATGGTTGAAAGTTTCTTGCATTTAACAATATCTCCACTGTCTTCCAGAGTTTCTGTACTCAGTAACACAATACTATCTGCCTCTTTACTGACATCTAAATAGTTCTTCACATTTCGTGATTTGAACAAAGTTGCAGTAGATCCCTGTTCCACGGATAACAGTTTTGAATTGTGGACTTGGGCGGTCACAGTCATTTTATTAGTGTCTGAAGAAGTGACACCCCCTTTATTGACTTTTCCCTCAGCTTGACTAAAATAAGATGTTATAGACCTGCATTTGACAACTTTGTTTGAAGACCCCATGCAACTGTCTGAGGGAGTCTCCTCATCATGAGCTACATTCTTTGCTGAGGGTGGTGGTTTGAAACGACTTAGAAAATCAGTGTAGGACATTGAAGTTCCAGCCTTATCCTTAGCATTATTAGCTGTGTTAGTACTCTGAAGCTCAAGCACTTCTGGATGAGATTTCGACAAATCATTTTTGTTGTTGTTTATTTTGTGAAAGGAATCCAGAATGTTTCCATTTTTGGAAATTTTCCTTTTAGGAGAATTTATATTTTTTACATTGCATTTGATATCTTGTAAAAAGTCTTCATATGCAACAGACTGAATATCAGAATTCATTTTTGTGACAACAGCTGCTTTATCAATAATCAAAAAGAAATGTCCTTCTATTAAAGTTCTGACTTTACCACTTAAACTGACTCATCTTGTAAAAGGAAAAAAGGTTTAAAAAATGAAATAAATATTTCAGTAATATATACTAAAGCATCTGGGGAAAAAATCTCTTTAAAGTGTGTTGAATTGAATGAATCTGAAATGAGAAAGATTTAAAATATAATAATTATGAGATTATTGAAATAAAAATTAAATTAATGTAAAATATGCTACAAATATATTTGGTCAAATTTAAGCTTAAAAGATAATTTACTTGAATATACTAGAACTTGATGAATCAGAGAAGAAAGATAAACTAGGTTGGCCAAGTTATTACTATATTAGATTCACTAGTAGTAGGCAGTTTGAGTTTCATTTTGGCCTGAGTGTTAGGGTCGGAGATATGGAATCATTTTCTCTTATCTAACAGACAATCTGTTCCACTTTTGTTTGGCTAGAATGATCATCTTAAAAAAATTTTTTTTTGAGTAAATAGACCTAGGTAGGCTACATTACACAGTATACACAAAACTATCGAGAGTGACAAAAATAACACTGACCTGTCTGACTTTGGTTAAAGTAAAAAGAAATTGATATACAAAAAGAAAATTAAAGACATTTTTAAAAATACAATTTGACAATAACTATATCTTAACTATGTATGAGATTATGAGGTGTTCGCTAGCACACCGAGAGTGTTCTCTAAGTTACAAAACGGGAGAAGGAGTTTGCTAATGTCAACGCTGGACCTTATTGAGCTGACCCTCTTTGACATAATATTTTATTGTAACTATCTTACTATGCATAGCGTTTACAACAAAACAAAATATATAGATCTATATATTTTTTATTGACAAATGGATGACGAGTTTATTATTTTATAGCTGTTTGTAGATCTAGTTTTTGGTAATGTATCATTTTAGAGGCGTGTTCGCCATTTTGAAAAAAGGTACAACAACAAACCAGATCAATATACCTCTCAAAATTGTTAATAAAAGTACTCCTGAGGCTTTAAATCCATTTGTGCATAAACTTAATGACTTAATTTAAGTTTGAGAGATATCAATAACATTTGAACAAGATCTAGCAAGTTTGCAAAGTTAAAAGTAAAGTTCGTTTGTAACACACTGCACAGAGCTACAGGCTCACTCACTGAGACTTCAAACAAAATTTACTTTTAACTTTGCAAACTTGTTAACTTACCTGAATTTTAGCTCTCAAACTTAAATTTATGCACAAATAGATTTAAAACCTCAGGAGTACTTTTATTAATGATTTTGAGGGGTATATTCATCTGGTTTGTTGTTGTACCTTTTTTCAAAATGGCGAACACGCCTCTAAAATGATACATAACCTAGTTTTTTTCCAAGACCAAGGACTAACCATTACAATTTACGGAGCTATAAAATTTGAACGTGAAAATTGCAGAAGCCGGGCTTAACATGTCTGCTAGACGGAAATGACTGTAGACGTAGATCTATTTATATAATATATATCATAGCTCTAGTGACTATTAAGTCTAGTCTAGAGAGTAGAGTAGTCTAGACCTAGTTAGTACTACTAGATTACTAGATTTAACTAGAAAGTAGATGAACCTCTACAAGTCAAATGAATCAATGATCATCATAATGACATAAATAATCATGATAATAATTAATATTATAAAAATTATAACTGTCATAGATCTATAGTAGAGTCTTGTATATGGAACACCTCATCCGATTCTCATTCAGTAAACAGGTCGCTTTTTTTGTTTATAACTCATTTGTTTTTATGTTTGGAGCTAAAAAGGACGTATCAGGACTGCAAATGTCCAATTTTAAATAAGTTCCTTTATTTTTGTTCCACTTTTCCAAAGCAAAGGGCAGTTTTTGAGATTCTCAGAAACCATGTATGAAAATCTATGTTTTAACCTCCCCAGGCAATTCTCCTACCCATAATGCCATATAAGGGATGAATAAATATTTTTTAGATATAATTTATTAGCAATTACATAGTGGTGTTTCTTGACTGTGTTCACCGTGCGCTGAAGGGGAAAGCACAAAAACTGCGTTCCGTATAAGAGCATGAAGTGACCTACTGTATTTTAAAATAAAATCTTGACTATGAGTGGTAATTCAAAGAAACACTACTATTTCCTTTAGCCTTTAGTTGCAGAATAAGAATCTGCTTTCAGTTTTTTTTTTAAACTTAAACCTTGACCTAATAAAAAAATAAAATAAAAAATTGACCTAGTTCCCAAAGTAGGTGTTCCATATTATGGCATATACAAGACTCTACTATATAATTATATATGGCTACGGTCATACCATGATACTGTCTCTCTATCATACTCTAGTATAGTCAGTATAGTATACACTTAATACACTGATAATAATAGTGTATAAGTATAAGTAGTGTATAAATAAACTATAATAGTCATTAGTCTACTAGATATCAACTAGTCTATAAAATTTAAAATTAATATTAAGTTATATTTATTTAATTATTATACTTTAATAAAATTATTATTTAAATTAAATATACTAGATCTATTTAGATCTAGATCTAATCATCTATTATCTCTACTATCTAGTCTAGTAGTATCTAGCTATACAGTATACTAATAGTATACTCCAGACTTCAGTTCAGTTGAGGACTCAGGAAGTTTAGCCTTGCCTGAAGTTCAGGTTATTTTTATATGAAATTATTGAAAAGTTAATTACCTAGAGCTTTTCTTTAATACTGATTCTCACTATTGTAATCTAGACCTAGACTAGAATAAATGTTAACATTTATTAAGTCACTGAAAAAAAAAATATCTAAATAAGGTTCGAGTTTTTGTAAACTAACATTCTATTATGTTAGGTTTTGTTGTTATTCTATTGGCGCTCGCGCGCGATGACATTCGCAGTGGTTTCCCTTGTAATGGCAACTATAGCAATGTACTTCTTTGCTAAATTTAGTGCTGTCAACTGTACTTTTTTTTTTTTTTAAAAAAAAAAAAAAAAAAAAAAAAAAAACTCTCATCAGAAAAGAGAATTTAGTAATATTGAAATAAAGACCCTTTTTTTTTCTACTATGCTTTAAAATCGTCATCTCTTTTTCTATTAAAAAGAATATTTATTTTGCCGCGGACATTTTTTTCCATAGTTTGCTAAACATATTTAAAAAGCAAAAAATTGAGCCTTCTCCCTTTCTTTTTAAATTTATTTCAAATTCTTTTTGGCGATAACATTGACTTTTTTTTTACACGATTTCTTTATTAGAATACAGCTCATAAAGTTGTCAGGTATATATCTTGTGTAGCGCCGTCTTTGAGTCCCACGGCTCTTAAATGTAGACAGTGGACAATATCTTTAAGGCTTTTTATTTCTGAATTTCTGAACCAATAGCCAATGAAAGAAGATACTTCGAAAGCACTGACAATATGCTACTTAATATGCATATACAGAAGTGCTACATGGAATAAAAAAATAGCCAGAATGTTGTATTCAAAATGCAGCCACAATTCAGCAAACGAGTTTTCAAATAAGCTTTTGCTTACATTGCTGGCAGTTCTTTTGAGACAAGAAATATGATTTTAAAGCCAGATGAGGTTTAAGTTGTATATCCACTACATAACACCTGATCTATCCGCAACCCGAAATATGCAATATTCTACATTGCAAATGTCCAGAATTCCTTCGAACAGTGTAGAATCAGAAGTAGCAATAATTCCAACTCGTAGTTTCCACGACTATTGGTAGACAATCGTCAGTATGGCACCGTGTGGCCAGCACAACCAATAGTTCGCCTGAATCTTGCAAAAATGTTTAAAAGTTTTTAGTCCTTCAAAATTAATGGTGGCATTATCAGCGCATAAACCTACATCTGTCTCCGTCAGATCATGCTTTTGTAAACCAGTTAAAATAAACTGGCAAATGGTTTCTTTTGTTTTCCTGGAAGTGATTATATTTGCAATATTTTATATTTTCAATTATAGTTCCAACTGTGGCACAAAGAATCGTATCATCAGGAGAAATAATTTCTTGTCTTTGAGGTTTGAAGTTTTGAAGCATCTGTGAACTAGAAAGTTTGTAATTTGGTTCTAGCCCACGTAATATCAAAATCAATTTCAAAGTGCAGTCCTTTGATTTAAATTTGTAGTTATGGGCATGTGGGCTGCTAGTGTAACTTCTTTATCATCTGTTTTAATGTTAGACCTTGTGCTTTCCACTTCAAAGCGTTCTTATTACAATATGTGTACAAATTCTTGATTATATCACTACGTCTTCTATGTGCGACAGAGCATTGGTTTCTCACATCGCACTCCATTGGCGTTAACTCTTTGACTCCGGAATTATTTTCCACATTTAGACCGAATTAACAGCTTTATAGCTGGATGAAATCAACGGTGGGAGATTCGTTGGGAGGTCAAAGAGTTAATTCTTTTTTGCTTTCTTTAGAAACGGGAACTCTGCCTGAAGTCACTGTTGAACGTCAATGTCATAAACATAAAAAAATATATACTGGTAAAAGGAAGTAACTTCATGTAACTTGAAAACATGTATATCTATTAAATTCGGATTTCCGAATTATGAAAAATTTAAAAATTGCATGATCTTCAGTCTTAGAGATTAAACAAACTTTATAGACAAAAAATAAAGTACACACAATTGCTATTCACAAATTTTTGTTTCATAAAACTCTCTTATTGGCCAGTCTATATTTATTGATGTCTATGGTCAATGCTGAATGTCTCCCATGCATTTCCTACTCTGTAAATGACGTCATGAAAAGTAGCAAAAATCAATCCAATGAATACTGTAGGCTACTACTGATTAATAGATTCATAGAAAGCCTAGTCGCGGGAAAACAGCGATCGGAAACGAGCTGGTCAGTTTCTGATAAGAAGGCAGGATGCCGCAAAGGAAAAAAAAAACTCACTACAATTGCCTAAAATTCGTGGAGCGGCGAACACCAAAAAAAAAAAAAAAAAAAGAACCAGAAGAAAGCGCCGAAATGCGGTAACCTTGAAGCTATTAATAAAAAAATACGATGTCCTAAAACATATTTAGAAATAAAAATTAGGCCTTATTATTGATCGACTTTTTTTTGGCTGAAATAAAGACTTTGATATTTTAGGAAAGCGTTACAGAAGGTATACAAATATCTCCACTAAAATTAATGTGAACTAAGCTTAAACTAAAAACCTCTAATTATATTCAAATGTTCTGAAATAGAATTACCGCGAAAACAACTGCACGTACTCATTGTCCTTTAAAATGTGCGCATCTCGCACTGCGTTAAACCATTTAGAACTATAATCATGCACCTTCTTTGAACGTCTGTTAAACGAGGTTGCAATGCACTATTTAATGGTAACTACGGACGCATGCAAACTAATGCTACAATTTCAAAGAAAAAAATCTAGATCTTTGTACGAAAGAAAATGTGGGAACTCCTTCCTGATGAAGTCTTACTTTTGATTTTCAAATATTTAAAGGTAGAAAAATAAGCAATATATATGATCTACATAAAACACTCAACATTAAATCATAACTTGCAAACAAATACATAATCTAATAAAAAAAAACAATCAGAAAGACACAAAGATATAAGCATATTTCTAATTCCATGTTCCATATGCTAGAAAAATTCGCACAAGTGCATACCTTTCCCTAGTGGCGTTAGAAGATGGGAAGGGCTGCACGAATCAGCGATGCAGATTTGAAGTCTGTAATTTACTTTATTAACATGCATGACTAGATTAGCATATATCTTTTTTTTTTGACGTAACGTCTGTAATTTGTAAGAAAAATAAATAAAACATAGGCTACTATAAAAAGATGTGTAATTGTATCAATTTATATCAGTCATGTAATTAAATTAATTAAATTTGTCATAGATCTAGAATCTAGACTAACAAATAAATCAGTGCGATTAGAAATATTTTTTACCAATTGTTTTTGTTTTGCGATATTTCATAAATTTTGTTTCTCACAGCGCTATAATCCTATTACTTGACTGGACCACATCTGTTGGAAAAAAAGGGGGGGGGGAGAAAGAAGGTGGTATCTGGGTGAATGTTACCGAGATCTTTAAAAAAAAAGCTTTTTATTAAAAATAGTTGTAAGACTTCTCAAAACTATACCGTGCCAGCGAAATGCTTATGAAAATAGAAGTTTTTATAGTTTCTTGTTAGTTTGAAACTTTAAGCACAACATATTTTCCCCTTTGCCTCAGTAACATTGTCTCCCATGTTTTTAATAGTGAATAGTTGTTGAAGTAGTAAATTGTGAGGCATAAGGTATTTCTGGTAAGTGAAACAATTCATTCATTCATTCATTAAACTCCATTTGAGTGAGGGCTTGAGAGGCTTAAATCCTCTCTTGCAAAAGCCAAAATAAAGCGAGCATTGAACACAGTCCAGACATTGACATTGGACTTTAAAATGACCGAAAGACCATTTCAACCACTCACTCTTATGGGCAGGGTTTAATCCACGAAAGTGGAAAGTTGCAGGAGACCTTTTTTTAAAGCCACCAGTTTAGAGCCCGCTAATGTTAATGGCTTGACCCTTCACTAGTCTCCAGGGCAGCGGCTGATCAGTTCAGCATAAGCTATAGCCCCGACAGACACAACACCTCTACACCAGACGAGCATTGTCCCCAAACTTCACCAGCAGAACTCTGCACCACGGGAGCGCGAGAGCCTGCTAGGAAAGTCGGGGCCCCCGCAACGTTGGCCCTTTTTGGAACACCCAGAGAGCAAGGGGGTGAACTTACTCCGGTTACCAGAGGACACCACGGGGAGGTCGGCGGGCACTGTCCCTCAGTGAAACAATGGAGGGCTGCCTTTAAAAAAAATTCTCCGAATAACATAATTTGTTGGTAGAGAGTTAAGCAGTTAACTTCTGTTTCTTCATTGAGCAGAAGAACGAAAGAAAAGGCTTCAAAATATATTACTACTACAAGCTTGCATGTGTATTTGCGAGTTCCTAGAATAGTATTTTCATTCATATTTTAAAAAATCAATCTTCTCTTTCTTTCTTTAGGATTCTGATCTGAACAATGCCTCGGTGGCTTGCAAAAAATGGAGAAGGGTGTACCGAGATCCTTGTCTCTGGAGGTCAAGGACATTTGAAATTAGGGGTTATTGCAAATCTCAGATGGAGAGAATAGAGGTAAAAACAATGTCACATGGGAGTAAACTAAAAGTCTGATCCGTTATCTTAAACAAGACTTGGCGACTCACAGTCCTACACCTATGTAGTTCCGTACGGTTGTCATTGCTAGAAGTGGTAATGGAATGCTCCCAATGGCATACGTCTCAAATAGCGAGTCCAACTCCTGACCTTCAAGTGTGGCTCAGATATTTGGCCAAGTGAAACTATTTATCACTAACAGGAGAAGAGGCAAAGGTGATTAACGGGTACCAAAGGCATTAAGATTTGGGCAGGAGGGGCTCATTTAACTTGACTGGCTACCCACCTAATAGAAAGACAAATATGAATTTAATATTTTAAACTTCTGCTGCCTTGCAAGTATAGCCTACCCAAACATGTGAAATGCTTCGAGAGTCAACCCCCATTGAAAAATAAACAGTCGCCGCCCATTAGTCAGCTTGCAGCACACAGTGCTATACATTGGTAGAACTTGCGAAAGCGCTGATCTTGCTTTGCATCTCAAACACGTTCTAGCACGTCAAACACGCCCCCTAGCACGTCAAACACGTTCTAGCCTCTCAAACACGTCATAGATCATCAAACGCGTCGTAGCACGTCAAACACGACATAGCTCTCAAACACGTCCTAGCTCTTCAAACACGTCCTAGCCCCTCAAACACGTCCTAGCACCTCAAACACGTCCTAGCCCCCAAACACGTCCTAGCACTCAAACACGTCCTAGCACCTCAATCACGTCCTAGCAC
>JADKLZ010003886.1:24665926-24679654 GCA_021533235.1 Biomphalaria straminea
ACACATATTTCATACATTCCATCGAACACATATTTCATACATTCCATGGAACACATATTTCATACATTCCATCGAACATATATTTCATACATTCCATCGAACACATATTTCATACATTCCACCGAACACATATTTCATGTTCATGCCTTGACCACACATTTCAAGCAGTCCATTAGATTGCACCTATTACATACTACAGCGCCTGTTTGATCAAGGCAGGTGAGAGGCGTGGGAAAATACAACATTGAATACATAAAGCTCTGGTACGGGTCATGTTGACATTTTTAAAAATAACACGCAGTTCTTTTATTTCATATCAAATTTAAAAAAATATATCCGCTGACATTGGAGGTAAAGAATTGAGAAAGCCAGTCAACACTAGAGATTCTAAAATGTAACTGTGACACGCCTCATTCTTCTCATGGGGCGTGACAGCCAGTGTGACACGTGACCTGAAGGCAGACGTGGAGAGGTAAAGGAAAAGTACGCTAAAAAGAAGAGCTCCGGATAAGACCTATAGATCTAGTAAAAAAAAGTTGACGTCTCTAAAACTCTTTCTTCTAGACATTAATATATTCATTAGTCAGTTTGAGACCATTTACAAACATCACGTGATCATAGCAATACGTTTTCTCGTCATGTTCAGGTCATGTTTACAGTTGACATCATCTGCCGCGTCGATAGTCAGGTTTAAAGAGGCTACTTTACTTCCTTGCATTGAAAGACTTTGATCATAAAACGAAGTCTCCAAACTTCTAACCTACCTAGGCACAATCCGTTTGCATCTTTTGTTTGTTTCTACAAGATCTATAATTAAATCTCACCAAACCTACTTACAGCTACTGTCAGCATAACCAACACTCTGTATGACAGTGGGAAAAAAAGCATGATAAGACTTGTCTTCGAGTCCGAAAATTAGTGATGAATGCAGTATTTCCCGTGGCTACGCAGCCCCAACTGTGACCTACATATTTAGCCACATCCAGGGCAAGCATAACCTTTGACCGCAGGTAGTCGATTTAGATGTTCTTTTCGCAGGATGTGTCTGTCCTTGGCAGCGGACTTTCTTTTGGTCTCAAATGTGTATCCCGCGGCCTTTGTGAGTGACCTCCAGTTGTCTCGTTCTGAGGCCGCATGCAAGCAGGTGCTCTCTTCTATGTCAGCTAAGGCAAATTGGCGCCTAAGCTGGTCTTTGAAGCGTTTTCGTGGGAGCCTCTATTACGTCGACCACCTTTTAGCTCACCAGAAAAAGACTGCCTTTGACATACGTTCGTCTCCCATACGGGATACGTGTCATGCCCAGAGTAACTGTCGGACCATAAGAAGTTCCTCTACTGTCTATAACGGCGTTCGTAAGGACATCGCTGTTTTTAGTGCGGTCTTGCCACCGTATGTCCATGATGGAGCGCAAGCATCTTTGGTGAAAGCGCTTAAGTAGTCTTAATTGCTCTCTGTATTGTCTCAGATCCATAAAGAAGGGTTGAGAGAACCACCGCTTGGTAGACATTGATTTTTCTGTAGCACAGACTACAAAAGAGCTTTGAGCAAAAATCTGGCTAGATGATGATGAAACAGTACGACTTAAAGGCGACTAAGAAATGTCAGTTGTTGTTTTTTATATGCGGACACTGCGTGATTTTATTTAATCTGAAATTGTTGAAGCAAATGTTTCAAATCATTGTCAACATTAGTATCAGATTAGCCCTACTTTTTTTCAAATTTGAAAAAGTCTGGAATATTTGTTATAATAAAGCAAGTTTCGAATAGGATTAACACAAATAATGTTAAGATCTTGTGCCAGTTCATTCGATGTCGTACAAAAGTTTCGGCTATACACGATCTAATTGTCGCAAAAGTCACGATCAAAAGTCTCTGCTTTGATTGTCACACACACAGAGTACACACACACACACAGTGCACACACATACACACTGAATACTAGATTTAAAAGTGCCATTAGAAAAGCTGCACCTATTTGTTAAAAAGTTACATTCACTATTTCTAAGTCTTTTTGACTGAAGAGTGTACGGCTGGTGCATTGATCAAATTGCAAATACAAGTTCTATATGTGTCAGGGAGTCATAAAAGACTCCTTATAATGTAGCTCCGATAGGGCTTGTCGTGTTGCTACTTTCAGGGGAGATCACCAAAGTTTCATAATACCAATTTCAAAGAAATTAAATAACAGAAATCAATATCAAGATAAGATTTGTTACGGAGGTTAAAAAGATAATTACAGAGTGACAGTGACAAAATAAATTATGCAAATGTTTTTTACAATTAGGATTACGATTAGGAAACCTAATCATCCATAAAAAAAAGCCGCTATTAGTTTTAAGTAGTCTGTCTGTTCGTCCCCCAGTCCGTCCGTCTATCCCGAAAACTAGAAAAGATATTGAAAATCGGATATATAATATTTTCAAGCTTGCAAATTTTGAATTATTGTAATTTACTCTGTAAATGGATCCCAGCGACTGGTAGAAAAATAAATCAATGTGTGAAATAGTTTATTTCAGAGTTGTTAAACTTCCCTCCCCCCCCGCACCCGACTTCGTCCATAAAATTTGGTAACTGTAGTTTGTTTTAGTTTTTCTAGGGTTTTCGCTCGCATTTTTTGTATATTTACTTCATTGATGAAGCACAACGTAGAAGAACAGATAAGTGTGTGACATATTTTCGGTGTTGAAATATTTAGCTTCGTGGTGAGAGGTTTGAACCACAACCTATCTGTCTACATATATATGCTTATGAATATTAGCCATGTACAACTCATAATAACCACATCAGACTTGAAAGTAATACAACTTCTCCGACTCAAATCTATTTTGTATGGAGGGAGGAGTGTGGTTGTTAAGACTTTGCAACTCAAAATATTGAACCCTGCCTCTTTAGCTACATAGCTTACCAAACAGATGACCTTTTGGGGACCGCCTCTGAGTTTGTGTGAGAACACAAGCTCTATTTGTTATCTTGTTTTTTTTTTTTTTTTTTGTTCTTTCCTTCTGCATGTAAGCCTATAATTTTCAGATCTAAACAACGAACAACGAAACTACAGATTCGATATTCACTGTTATCATGCTCGAATTATTTGTTTTTAGCTGCCAAAATTGAGTATTGTATGCACATATATCAATACCATTTTTAAAAAGTAAAAACGACAATCCTTTCTCACTATAGGCTGAATGATTCACATCATCATAATAGCAATTGTGAATTGAACATTTTAGGAACCATCCATCTGTGTATTTTCATATTTGCATAAGCATTTCATTACTCAAATCAAACTAATAGAAAAGATTTGGTGTCAGCGGCAAACTAGTCTTGTTTAAAAATAGAAAGTCCTTTTTAAAAAAAAAAGTTTTTCTCTTTTTCTGCTATGCTGTAGGAGTGAGCGTATATCTGATGTATTTACCTTGCCACAAGATGTTTCGAACTATAGTCAAGACGATCCTGCATAACGTTTGAGCAAACATTTAATCCCCTTCATTTCAAAGGAGCCTCTGGAGCCCCACGTTGGGCGCCACTTGTTATGACACAAGACTCTTCAGAATAATAACACACTCTCAGAGTTTTCTTTATAAATACTTTAATAACATAATACCTTCTGAAACATAACCATTTCAACTCTCATCCTGTCAGTTTCTGTCTACTTCCCCTTTTTAACCTCTCTTCCTTTCATTACACAAATTCGCACCTTTTTCATTCGCACCATGCTGCGCTACAACCGTAACACTCTGAAACTTAACAAGAAAAAGAATGAACACACGTAAGAAAGGCAAGAATCGAAAAGATGCTTCATATATTGACTCTAATCAACGGCTCCCCTCCTTTTGCCCCTTTCCATTGTCTCGAACAGAGAGGTCAAAGTTCAATGATCGAAGAAGTTGTATAATATGTGCAAACTAAACCCGTGGAACGACTTCATTTTTCAATCGACTTCAAAAGAAAGCCAACTCCCCCCCCCCTTTTATTTCTATGTGGAAGTTTCTTTTATGAATTGGTATATGGGACAGAGAGAGAGAGAGAGAGAGAGAGAGAGAAGAGAGAGAAGAGAGAGGCGCAACCTACACAGCAGAAGTGTAAAAAATAGTTTAGAATGATTTGAATGAATGCCTCACGAAAGAAGTTTTATCAAACTAAGTAAGCAGAATGTTGAGTGATTACGATTAGAGGAATAGCACAGAAAGATACATATTACGAGAAGATTAGTGCTTAAAAAACGTACTTCCTGGGATATCATAGTCAGGGATTTAGTGTGGAAGCTGCATAAGTTTGAGATTGGGGCTTTAAGGTAAATATATATATCAGTGGTGAATGCTATCTTTCTCTCTCTCTCTCTCTCTCTCTCTCTCTCTCTATTTATCTGTCTGTCTGTCTGTCTGTCTGTCTGTCTATCTATCTATCTATCTATCTCTATCTACCAGTTAGTCTAGTCTATCATAATAGTTTAAATAGACTTATGAGACTCTTAACTCATCTATCTAAGAAGGTTGCTCAGCACAGAGCGTAATCAGAGCATGGCAAAGTAGATCTTCACAGATTATATTAAGATCTACCTTTACTCTTTTTCACTCAGTATCATTTATAGCCTTAAATCTTAGTATACGTTGGTTGTGAACTGTGTTTTCTATAGCATTCAGTTTTATAATTTTTGTGACAATGTAGTCCTAAGACAAAGGATGTTCTTTCATTACACATTTAATCACGACATGCTAATGGAGCTCGGATTATTGTGATAGATTATCAAAGATGAAAACAAAAAGTAAGTTCGAGTTAGAGTTAGTGTTATTGAGATTTTTGTTTAGGCTACATTATATCCATACCTATAATAAATAGTTAAGCTTGGGGCTACAGAGTCAAACATTCTTGGATGCTTGGATCCTGTTGTATTTTTTTGAGGTCAGACTAGGAAGTTCTTGGGTTTATAGTGTATTGATGCATACCAAATGTATGATTGTCGAGAGAGTTGAGCCGAGGTTCTTGAAAATCTTGCAACGAAAGCTTCTTTCCGCCGACATATCTGAACAGTAGTTTTGTCTTGGAGGAGTCCTAGCAGATGTCTATGTCTCACATTCCTTTATCAGTGTCTCGAAACCCTACATGCTAGCGACTAGACACGAGGTTGAAGGCCAAGTACATCAGGGATCTCCACCATTTTCCTTTTTTTTTGTATCACACTAACCGTGTGGATGTTTCCGAAGTGTGCATCTTAACAGAGTTGTTAGGGCTCTCTTTCAATCCCCGACCAGTGTTTTGAAATAATGTGTTTAGGCACTCAACGAGAAGTCTTGTTTTGCTACCCTATTGGTCTAGTCACTTACTGTAACGACCGTTTCCACCCGGGCGCTGTGTGCGTCTGGGTAGTAAAAACTAATAGATACCAGGCCTATACTTAAGAAAATGAAGTGACACTGACTTTGTCCAACATTTTGAGCTAAACAACAAACTCTTTCAACTCACACTTTTCTTCTCTATGTCTTAGTCTCATAGTTAATAAAGCTCAAACAATAAACTTCCTGCTCTTATAATCTTTACATCATCTGCCCTATAGACCACACGGTCTGAAAGGGAAACTACTTTTTTTTTTAACTTACTGGAAGTTTCGTAGGAACATTTTCTGGCATAACAAGTGAGTTTTGTGGCATCCATCCTATTGATAAACTCTTAGTGATAAGAAAGCATCATTTCTTCTTGAAATATACATCTGCGGAAAAGAAAAGAGCAAATGCTTTTAATGTGAGCAATAATAAAATTCTTATTTAAATTTTAAAACTCTTAATTCATCTGACATCCTTTTCCACCAAGATAACTGGTTAATCTGTACTTCTAATTAAGAAGTGTTGCACTATACATATTATCACAACTGTTCTATTTATTTCTATCTTTAACTTGATAGCAACTACCTTCAGTCTCGATGTCTAGGTGTCCCAGATTCAGCTGTGATTTATCAAAATAACCAAATAACACCAGATCAAACTAACACATAGAAACTTTAATCACCTTCACTGTATCTCACAACAAGCTGGACTCTCTCTAACAACAAACACACTTCCGGTCATTCGCGCATAGGTAAAAATAGATTATACATTCATACGCACATTCATCCGTGACATCTCGCCCCTCCTAAAATTATAATCAATTTTTACAAAGATATCTAAATGACATGATTATAAAACATATATAAAACATCAAAACACAATACAACAAAAATGTTCTTCGATAGGCCACAAAGGCTCTGTATAAGCCACACAGGCGTTTACGTAGTCAAACAGACTTGAACATAGTCATACAGACTTTACTGTAATAGGCGCACAGTCTATTTTTAAGACACTCCGTCTTAATAGAAGATTCTTAGTTGATGAAGACACACAGTCTTAGAAGATAAGACACACAGTCTTAGAAGATAAGACACACAATCTTAGATCAAGCAACACATGCTTGTAAGAAGCTACTTGGCTTATAATTATGATAAGCGTGACAGAATGTCCGCTACGACGTTTCCCTTGCCTGGAATATGCTGAACTTCGAATTGAAAGTCCTGAAGCATCAGGGCCCAGCGAGTTACCCTGGAGTTCCCCGATTTACGTGTGTTTAAACAGCGTAAGGGTGCGTGATCTGTGCGAAGTACGAATCTTCTGCCTAACAGGTATCTGGCCAACTTGGTTACTGCCCAAACAACTGCCAAGCACTCCCTTTCAACTGTGCTGTAACGTTGTTCCGCTGAGGACAGTTTCCTACTGATGTACATCACGGGATGTAGAATGCCTTGGGTTTCTTGAGCTAGGCATCCCCCGATAGCAACAGCAGATGCATCAGTAGCTAGTATGAACTCCTTCTTGCAGTTAGGTAGACGAAGGATTGGTTCCTCAGCAAATGCCTTCTTTATCCTCTGCAACGCTACTTCGCAGTCATGTGACCATCTGATCACATTGGGTGCCCCCTTTTTGGTCAGGTTTGTGAGTGGCTCTGTCATCTCTGCAAAATTTGCTATGAACCTTCGATAGAAGTTGCAGAGTCCCAACAAACTACGGACCTGTCTCTTGGTTGTTGGCTGACGAAGATTCATAATCCGTTGTTGTAGTTCAGGTTGTGGCTTCATTGAGTGTCCCCCAATTTCATAACCAACAAAGGAAATGTTCTTGCGACCAATCTCCACTTTGGATGGTCTCACTGTCAAACCGTTTCTCTTCAATGCTTCTAGAACCATTTCTAGATGTTGTAGGTGATCCGACCAAGTAATGTCATGAATGCAGATGTCGTCTAGGTAGCACAATACATGGGGTAGATTAGACAACACCTTTCTCATCATCCGGCTGAACGTTGCTGGTGCGTTGACAAGTCCGAAACTCATGACATTAAATTGGAATAATCCAAAAGGGCTACTAAACGCTGTCAGTGGTTTAGCTTTCTCCACCAAAGGTATCTGCCAATACCCACGGGTAAGGTCCAACTTTGTAAAAAATGTTGCGTCTGCCATTTGAGGTAACAAGTCTTCAGGATTGGGCAATGGTTCCGAATCAAGTACAGTAACTTTGTTGAGTTTCCTGTAGTCCACACATATTCTCACTGCGCCTGACTTTTTCCTCACCACCACCATAGGTGCTGTGTATGGTGACTCTGTTGGTGATATGATGTTTAATTTTAGCATCAACTGTATCTCTTCTTCTACTTCCTTCATATACCCTAAAGGTACTGGGTAAGGTTTCTGTTTCACCGGTTCAGAGTCTTTGAGAATGATGTCGTGTTTGATAACTGCCGTTCTTCCTGGTACATCTGTCAAGATATCGTCATATCTAGAAAGTAATTCATTCACTTGCTTTGTTTGCCCTTCTGATAGTGACTCTTCAATTTTACAATCTGTCCAAGTTTCTGATTGCTTTAAAGTTAGTACAGGTAGTAATGGACCAGTCAATTCATTTTCGTCCTTCTCTGGTTCATTAACTATCGCACAACTGGACCGAACTACTTGATCATCCGTGTTAGCATTACTTTCCTGTGACTTTCCACCAAACTCTCTTAACATGTTGATGTGAAACGTTTTCAGTTTTCCTCTCATCTTGATTTGGTAATCTACTGCAGTTATTTTCTTGACTACTTCAAATGGTCCTTGCCACTGAACAATCAGTTTACTGTCTTTCCTTGGGAGTAGTACATACACTAGGCTTCCTCCTTGAAGTTTTCGAAGAGTTTTATTTCTGTTAAAAATCACTCTGTGTCGTGCTAACTGTGATTCTAATGCTTGTTTTGCAAGTTGACATGTTGTTACCACTTTCTCTCTGAGCTCGACGACATGTTGATAGCTTGTTCTAGATTCATTATCAAGATTTTCTTTTGTCAACAAGTCTTTCAGTAAACTAAGTGGTCCTTTCGGGTTTGCTCCATACAATAATTCAAAAGGTGAAAATCCTGTACTTTCTTGTGGAACTTCTCTGTAAGCAAAGAGAACTGCTGGAATATACATATCCCAGTCTGCTGGTCTGTCTAGTGCTACTTTGCCTAATAATCGTTTCAAAGTCCCGTTCCACCTCTCGCAAACCGAATTACTCTGTGGCCTGTAAGGCGTTGTGAAGGTTTGACGAATTCCTAACTGTTTCAACAAACTGGTAAAGAAATAGGATTAACTGGAACAGCGTTACAAGAGTGGGTGAAAGAAATAGAAGCGAAAGAGAAAGAAAGAGAAGATAGAGAGCGAGATGAAAGAGCTAAAGAGAGAGAAGAAAAAGCTAAAGAGAGAGAGTCTCAAGAAAGGACAAGAATTCAACTTTTTACACATATATTAATTATTTTGCAAGAATGTATAATTTGAAGGAAAACACCTTAGATAAAAAAGTGGTATTGGCCTGCATGAGCCAATTATAACTTTAAAATACCCTGCACAGGCTGGAGGGAATATAATTTTTTTTTTTAGTTTACAAAATAACAAAAATATTGTGTAAATATTCACCTAGAAAATGAGCTTAAAATAAAATAGCACATGAATTCTTACGATTAAAATAGACTTACATAACGTTTAAAAATAAATGTTTAATTAATTAAAAACTTACTGATAAATGTAATTGTATGGCTTCTGGCACTCGGTGCAAACTCTTTTGAAAACAATAAGAAGATATTGTGGCAGTATCTGGGTAAAATCAGGCAGGAATATGATTTACATTAATTTAATGAGAATGTGGCCAATGCCTACCGAAAGAGATAACTTCAGAAGTGGCACAGTATTTAGATCATAGCTAGATCTTCGGTCTCGAAGACACGTTTGTTTGTTGTTAGTGCACTTTGTTTGTTGTTAGTGCACTTTGTTTGTAGTTAATGCACTTTGTTTGTTGTTAGTGCACTTTGTTTGTTGTTAGTGCACTTTAAACTTGTTATGTCTTACAAGTTTCGGCACTTCCTTCATATTTAAAGATGATTACATCCTAGCGGTGGCTAAGTGGTAACGCGTTTGACTTCCAAACCGGGAGTCTCGGGTTCCAATCCTGATGAAGACTGGAATTTATACTTTCGGGATCTTTAGAGAGCCTCTGAGTCCACCCAGCTCTAATGGGTACCTGGCATTAGTTGGGGAAAATTAAAGGTAGTTGGTCGTTGTGATGGTCACATAACACCATAAGCCGCAGAAATAGATGATCTTTGCATCAACATAGATCACAAAGTCTGAAAGGAAACTTCACTTTACTTAACATCCTAGCCCAAACCTCTCTGAGAAATGGCGACATTCATGGTTCTAACACACAACTATCAAGAAGACAGTCCACAGTACATAAGACGACATGGCTCTCTTAATTTCATGGATTACGTAAAGAAAACTAGATTTCCGTCTTTGTTTTAGTTTCAACATGGGATATCTAGGAACTGGCATATTACAAGCAACTGATATATATCTCTTCCATACGTCACTTGGTGCTCAAACCATACCGAAAGCTCTTATTTGTTTCCTAGCTTTTGGACTGCCTCTTTTCCCCCTCTCTATACTATTTAATATTTACTTTTAATGCTCAAGTCTCTTTTCATTAAGGCAGTCAGTGTGGAGTTTTAGTGATGATAATTTTGTATTCCGGTGATAGTAAAAGTAAAGTAAAGTGTCCCCTTCAGACCTTGCGATCTATGGGGCAGATGATGTTAAGGTCATCTGTTTCTTTGGCCAACGGTTAACGAGCAGGGTGTTATGTGGCCAGCACAACGACCAACCACCTTTACTTCCCCAACTAAAGTCAGGTACCCAAATCACGAAATTCAAAATCCCAGTCTTCATTGGGATTCAAACCCAGGACCTCAAGTTCGGAAGCCAAGCGCTTAACCATTCGAACACCGCCCCCGCCATTCTGGTGATAGCGACAATGTAGTTTTACTCGGGGATTAATATTACTCTTTTTTAACGACCTTCCACTCCATGCTAAGTGTGACAATAGACTTTCAAAGTTTAGACTTCCTTCAAAGTTTAGCCTTTTAAATAGTAGCGTGTGTAGTCTCCAACGCAGTGATTATCTTCATCTGTTTGTGTTGATTTCATTTTGTCTTACCACCATTACAAGGTGACCTAAATGCGCTTTGTTTACTTTCAAGTTCCCCCCCCCCTCTTCTGTAACGTAGATGGGTAGATAATGCAGGAAGTATATTGCTGGTGAAACAATGCAGTTGTACAAACATACCCACACACACACACACATATATACATTATGTTTACTTCTATTTTGTTCCAATCACGTGACAATGTCAAGATCTACAATTTCAACAACACACAGTTTGCAGTAATGTGTTCATGATGATGAAGAAGATGATTGTGGTGGTGATGAGGATGATTGTGGTGATAATAATGATGATGACTGGAAATGACAAAGTTTAAGTCATTAGTTGAATGAGTGACATTTTGTACGCATCATGATTCTGTGGCATTTTACGTCTCGTGAGACGATCTTTTCCCTTTGCAACGTCTTGTGTGGCTAAAGAGGCCAATCCTTGATCGACACTAGCAGCTGGGAAAAAGTAGCACTGGATAGATCCACATGGAAAGAGAGCATAAGAGAAGGGTCTCGGATTGCAGATGCCATACACAACAGAGGCAGAAAGAAGGCTAACAATGCAGCTGCTCCTGGTGATTTTATATGCCCAACCTGCAACCGCAGCATCATGATTAAATATTCAGAATCCTAGCACAGGCGAGAAATGAAAGGTAACTGCTAAGACTAGTACACTAACAAGACAAACAAAAAAAACAAATGCTTTAAAAAAACAGATATCTTATTAAGCGTAGTTTTATCACTTAGTTTGTATCAGTCATGTATTTCAACATTGTCATAGATCTAAACTAACAATAATAAATCTGCGCAATCACACACTAAGATAACAATAAACATAAGAACTATTTTTAAAAAAGTTTATATCAACTCAATCTGTCTGTCTGTCTGGTAAAAAATTTACACACGTTTTCTCCCAAACTCTATCTCGGATCAAGCTGAAATTTTGCACAATTATTTCTTTTACCCGAAAACACAAAAATCAATTACAAAAAAAATAAACAATCAGTTAATGAACTATTGGGAATAATTTTTTTTGTTTGTTTGGTATATCAAACAAGGTAAATAATTTCGATTCGACTAAAGTGGTGGTATTTAGGTTGAATTAGTGCCCTTAATTGGTCATCGTCTGAGTCTTAGTGAATACTACATGAAAAAAATACAACGAGACTTTAGAAATAATAGATAACAATCTCCCATGTTCAGAAACTCTCCACTAGTAAAAAAAAGTTGCTGTATTGCCTTGAGAAGCCTGAGAAGGTTTGAGACATGAGTTCCTTCTTTTTTTTTGGAGACCATGCCACGTTAGACGACGTAGGAACATTAACTCATAGTGACAAAGATGCAGACTTCAACTCTCTAATGGACCTCATTCACCAAATGTAAATAAACACATTTAGCCACGTCATAATATTGATAAAATAGTGAAAAATACAGATCACGTGACACCCTTATGTATTACGTAATTTCTATAGAACATAGAGAGAAAATGTTGTTTGTTTACCTTTGGTGAATGAGGTCCATTATGGATATACATGTGCGCCTTCAACTTCCGATGTCTTTGAATAATTGAATGTCTCTAAATGTGATCACCAAACAGTGGAGTAGTGTCTTGCAACAAACATGTAGTTTGAAATTGACTTACTCGAGTATAAGGCTTTAACAATGTACGTAACGAATAGATGAATAGAGATATGACAGTTAGAATTCCAGGGTTATGGCTATTGTGGAGGTTTTATAGCAAAGAGTGCTGTCTTCTAAGAACTGTTTGAATGGTTATTAATGAATTGAAGGTACAATTTATTAAGGGTGAGGGTATTTTGAAATAAATTACTTAGGCTTTAGCGTTAGTGCATACGATGTAATATACCGGTACGTAAATAACTTGTGATATAATGTTACAGTACGTTTCTCTGCATATAATAAACAGTCTAAAATGCATGATGACACAAGAACACTTGCTTGTGATAAAAACGTTCACAAGAAATTGTTTTGGACATAAGCACGAGCCGATCTTTCAGCGACTAGTTTGTTGATGATGTATCTTCTTATTCCTTGAATGCAGACATTGATCTGTATATATTTATTTATTGTTACTTCTAAAGAGCCCAAACAAGACTGTCGAAAAGGGGAGGGGTGGGCGGCGAGCAGACCCGGGACTCTCGAGACAACCCTCCAGAGCGCGTAGCACACACCTATCGAGTATTTGGCATCCATCTTTTAGTTATACCAAAATATAATGTAATAAACTAATTAATAATTCGATTGCACTTTTTTTTTTAAAAATAGAGATTTCCTATAGCCTATAAGTCTATCTACAATAAGAAATACACTACGTTAGAGAAACCCGGGTTCGCACACAGTTGTAAGGATTTCATATGCAATCAAGTTGTGGGCCGAATCGTATGGTAATGCCTGGGCCGACACTCTGTCCGCCTGGTTGAACTACTAGGCTATATTTCGTATTTTGTCAGACGAAGAAGCAACCTTTCGATAGTTTAACGCTGAAACAGAAAAACTCTATGAAAGACATTTGTTTTCTGATTTAACGCTGTGAGAACACTCACCAAGTCTATGGAGAGTCTATGTTTATTTCTCTTTTGACCTCTGCATTGATAATAAAAACCGATCTGTTAGCACTAGCATTATGTCCGAAAATACAACAAATAAACCAACAAGAGAATCAAAATCTTGAGGAGCTTTAAGTCTTTGAGCAGCCTTTAACATCTGTTTCTCTCTGCAGTTTATCATTAACTCTGTCTTGCTAGACTAGAAAATTTGATGAATTGAATTCGATTAATGGGTAATATACCATGACGGTCAACAAAAAACCGGACATTTTCACACTTTTTGACCAATACCTGACCTGATGTGGCCCGTGACCTTTGTGTGAAATATATGGCACTCCAGCTGGAAAAGGTTGGTCACCACTGGTATAACCATCACAATCAATTAATAGGATAAGCTAGGCCGTAGTTCAAAGTAGGCTGAATCCAGATAGCCATGCTGCACATTCTATAAATATAATTTAGGTCAGACAACAAAGTGCATAGACCAACAAGAGCATAGTAGCCTAGATGTGTAGCACTCCACCCCGTATACAAATGTTATGTGAACGAAGATTGAAACATAGAAAACTAGAAGACACGTATTCACATTTTAAAGTATTGAGGTTATATTCAAAATATAGTGTTCAGGTTATATTCAAAATATAGTG
>JADKLZ010003886.1:24687391-24713907 GCA_021533235.1 Biomphalaria straminea
GTGTATACACGACTTGTAGCTGTTATTAAATCATTAGGAAGAACATGAATGTGTTGGGCAATGTATTTACTCTATTATAAATAAATCTATCTAGATCTATGCATCACTGAGATAAGGAAAAGTAATATTGAGTCCTTTTACAATGTTTTATCACAATTATGGTATGGGGATCCAGTTTAATGTTAAATAGCAATACAATCATTAAACACAATATGAGACTGAAGTAAAACATATATTTCTATTTAATGATTTCTATCAAATAATTTGAAGCATATGTCTCAAAACTGTTAACTTTTGATACCTCTAAAGATAACGTTATTTCTTTAAAAATGTCAGACCTTGACATCTGTGAAAAGACAAAATAAATTATTACTTTGTGCACAAAAAAAAAAATATACTATTATAAAGAAAACAACTTTTTAGAAACAACATTTGTATATAAAATTTTATTTTCAATTCAGTTATAAATTATATTGAAAAAATTTATTCTTTTCTTACTTCATGAAATCCTAAAGAATGAAACATCTGTAAGCTAGCACCATTTTCAAAGCCTATTTTACTAATAAAACATGATGTGTGCAATTGTTCATGAGCTGAAAATATAAAAAGTAGCATCATAATATAAAAACAACATAAGTTAACAGTATGGTCCAAATGAAAAATAAAATTAGAGAAAAAGTTTTTAAGGTGTGAAAATATTAATGGAGAATTTTAAAATTCATTTGAATGTCTTTGCAAAACATTTACTTTAAACTTGTTGCTTTTTTGTTTTTTAATTTTCACTGTAGAGCAAAGCAGATGTTCTAATTGAAAATATGTGTTAAATACCAATTTCAAACTGAAAATTTTGCTGTTAATGAAATGCCTTAGATTGTGCATTTATAAAGGCAAAAGCAATATATTATACTAAAAACATTTATCTAATAATAATTTTTTGTTACTTATTAGAAGCGGCTAGAGTTTTAAAACAATTTTTATTAAAATTTCTTTTAAGTTCATGATACAATAATTAAACCAAAAGAAAATAATAATTTGAATTACAACTTGTAACATAAACAATAGTTCAAATTTCCTTTCCATTGTACCTTGCCTTAGCATATAATAAAAGTAGGAATAAAACAAATTCTTACCGTATCTCATCATACAACATAAGGCTTCTTTACCAAAACCTCTTCCTCTTGCTGATGATTCTGTCAGTGAGATTCAATCAAATATAAAAAGTATATAGAATCTCAACATGTTAAATATTTACAAAATTGATAGTCTAAGCTTGTTAATATAAATAGTGCAATATCTAATCATTTCTATAACATGAAGTGACAAAAACAATTTATAACAATTTATAATTGATGTACAAAATAAAGGATATGAGTGATTGACCACAATTTAGAATTTTAGTTAAGATTAAACATTTAAAGTCAAAAATATTCTGTATTTTAATACATTTTCAGACTGCATACCTAATACAAAGCAATTTTATAGTCTTTAAAACACAGTTTATGTTCGTATGTATGTTAAATTAAAAACAACAACATGGGGGTTATTAGAATAACACATTGGTTGAATGCATTTTCTTTTCCAAAAGCTTTTAAGCAAATATTTCTTTGTGAGAAAATATACCTGCAATCATTATTTCTACTTCCCCTTCTGCATGTGAGTCTGAAGAAAAAAATATATTGACATCACCAACCATGGCTTCTGAAAAAGAAATATTATTATTTCACCCTTATGAAAGACATATTTTGGTCAAATCACTCAGACAAAAGCTGCCTAGTTATTGCATTGAGAAATATTTTTTTTAAAGCATATATAAGAAAACATATAGCGAAATTTCATCCATTTGAAAAATATCTCCGTATACCTAAAAAGATTCAGTAAGTTAATTTGTTTAACTTTTTTTTTTCATTCTCTAGAGCTGATAAACAAATAATTTTGGTCATAATTGAAAGTCAAAATCATAGCAATGGATATCTCAGGTGATCCAGTGTGCCAACACAATTTAATTCAAGCTAACAAGAGACATAGTTACCAATCTCTCTGCTGCAATTATCACCTTGACTTCCTTCATAAACGTTTTTATCTAGTATAATAAATGTACATTCTGCAGAGAGAAAAAAATAAAATAGTTATCTTTTTTTCCAGTCAAAATATATATACATTATAATGACAGTGATAGATGAAATAATGACATAATAGATATTACATTAAAAATTTTAAAAACATAATAAAAATCTCTCTTACTGTCATTATCTAATCTCCATTTTTTTTGCATTTCATACTCTTCATCAAGGGAAAGGCGTTCTGATGCTGTTAGTTCTCTGAGCTCTTCAGACTCCATCCAAGCATGGTATCTTAAGATTGTAGTTTTATGAAAAAGAAAGAAATGGTTTATATTTTGTACATTTTAATTTCAGTGAATTTGAACTACAGAATTGTTCAAATTAATCAGCATATATAAATTACTTTAAGATAATTGAATTAAAGCCAGTTTATCCCACTTTAGGTGTTCATTTTGCTTTTAAGAAGCAAATAAATGAGCTGCCTAGGGAACAGCCTTTAATCATGTTTTTAAACTATGATCTAAAGTAATTGCAAAGCTTTGACAACACTGTAGGATACAGTGAATGACCTCACAAGAATAACGTAATGGTTATGACATTAAAAAAGTCTTCAGACATATGCACGTAAATAGGTCGATAAAGAATGTAAAAGCTACTTGTCTGAATGGTGATTTACTAACAATATAGATATAACATACTCATCTCGGCGCATCCATTGTCTTCCGAGACAGAAGGAGCCATATTAATATTAATTATTAAGATATAACATGTAGCTTGTTGTATTAGTATAGACAAAAAGTAAATATTTTTTTTATTGCAGTATAACTGCTTTGTGGACTAGTAAGTCTATGAAGTGACCATTTCTACCATTAGTAACAATAAGGGTAGAATGTCAGAACATGGAAAATAATTAAGGAGATATAAAGAGTTAAACAAATATATTTATGTAATAAATATTCTCTTTTTACTGTTCTATTTTTAATCTAATATTATTTTAAATTATTAATTTGATTTATGGGCAAACCAATGTCTTTTCAATAAAAATGTATATAGCATGAATAGGTTTACAAATAATTAATGTTGTTATTATTATTTAAAAATTGTACTCAATTATTATTGTTATGACAATGTGCCTTTTATACATGAAATAGTTAATAGTGCTTTAAGTTGAAACTACTGATAATTCTTATTCTTTAATTATCCAAATCACAAAATTAATTATTGGTCTATAGTTGTTTTTTTTTTTTTTGTATCTTAATCATAAAGTAAATTATAGTTGTACATTCCTGTCACAGATGTGTGGTTGAATAGTTGTTATTTTATTTGTATAAGCATAATGATACAGTCTCTCAGGGATCAAGCTGCAATTTTATTGATTTTGCTAACAATTGGGAACAGGGATACTGGTAGGACATGTAGCAGAGCATTATGTTTATCTAGGCGAAAATGTTATGATAGCAGTCTGGGTGATAACATGATCATTAGATAATTAATTAGCCATAAAGACAGAAACAGTTTGAGCTACAAGGGAAGACGGCATAAACACAGCTTGGTGTTGGACCAAACCGATGTTAGAAGAAGTCCAGTGCCAGTTATTTTTGTGACTGATTAGAGACGGCATTATATGTACACATTCTTAGGAGCATGGTGTAAGACAAAACTATTTATTATTCATCTAGTCATTTTAATACAAGTTAGGAAGTAATATTTAAGCATGAAGCTTAAGTAACTATAACATGCATAGGAAGCAACTCAAAACACAACTTCATAAGCAAATTGTATATCTAAGATATAATAGCAAAGTATTAAAATGAAATTTTTCCAAAAAATCAGTCACCATTAATAATATAATGAAACAGAATAATTAAAAAGTTGGTCTTTCTTACTTTCTTCTTAGGAAAGTCTGTAAGAAAGTTTTCATACTTAATGTAATTCGATAGATGTTTAATTGTTCTTGGTGAATTACTGACCAAAGGTAGGTTTTGATCAATTGAGTTTTGAAAAGCTTCTTTCACCAGAAGCGACTGTCACTGGAAAAGTCATCAATAATCTCAGTGCGATGAACAAATTAAGGAGAGCGGTAGACCTATCATTGCAACAAGATATTGAAACAGTTCCTTAGGCTTTTGTTGCTGAGTAGGTATTATTGGCTTTATTGCCTTCATTTCTTCCGAAACCATATAACTATCTATGTTTTGAGATGTCTGTCAGATTAATCTCCAGGTTGGCTGAACATTTTCTGATATTGTCCTTAGTCATATTCTACTATTTATACAGAAATCAAAAGAGTTTGTGATGTTCCTTCAACTGCATAAACTGTGGTTGAAGTGATTGCAATGCCTTGTCAATAGCTTTGTAGAAAAATTTCATTAAATTCTGTCTTGGGGTCTGAAATGGGTTCATGAGGAGATTCATAAATAAACATTCTCTTTTTCTTGCATCTCTCCGCTTCTTTAGAAATACAGGATTAACTTCTAACTCACTTGTAAGCTCATAGGCATTACACTCAAAGCAGCTTCAAAACCAATCTCTTGGTATGTCTTTTACCAATCACACAATTTTTAAAATGATGTCAGCCCTTAAAGAATATCCATGGCGATACTTTGAAATTCTTTGCTAGTAAAATTTACTTGAAACAGTAAAGACTGCCAGAAAGATAGTGGAACCAAAAATCTATAATTTCTTTTACTAGGGGTTCAGCCTGACTTTTTGCTAGAGCCTACTTTTTAAAAACAGTCTATCTTTTCATTGATGAAACAAAGAGTGTGTATAACACTGCAGGGTTCCCAAAAATGTCCTGTCATCTGGACATTGTTTAGCCATATTTCAAGGAACAAGATTAAAATTATGGTACACACAAGGGATTTAGAAATCTCATGAATTTCATTTCAAGGGTCATGCCTGCACACCAGAATGTTGTGCTGCTTCATATTAGCTCCATTGTCATATATTTATCCTCTGATGTTTTCAACATCTGGTCCCAGAATTTCCAGTTCTCTTATAAGGAGGGTGTTGATTAAATTTTCACCAGTGCTGCTCTCAACTTTGCTAAATTTTATAAAATGTTCATATTCATAGACTCCTGCTGAGACATCTGAGTGTGTGCCATCAGTATCAGATACATGTCTTAGAACCATTGACAGCTGTTCCTGGTGGCTGATATCAAGATATCAATATCCTATATTAGAAATACTGTATTAATAGATTTATATTATATATTATAATTTTATACTGGACTGATATAGATCTATCATATAGACATAGATTCTAAATCTAATTATATAAATTCTAATTTCTATATTTCTAAAATGTAAAATTATAAAAACAGAATTAAAATATCTAGAGACTAGAGTCTAGAGATCATAACTAGTAGATCTAGAAAGACATCTTATCTTATATGTTACAGACACTACTTCAAAAAAGAAGATGATTACAACATTATGTCATTATGTCCTGAGCCTAAGCGGTAGTCATGCAATGAATTAGTCATGCAATCAAATGACCTAAACTCTGCCAAGTCACTGATTTTCCTGGCAAGATAACGCAACTCATTCCATGCTCTAAGTCTAAGTCTAATACAATAGCGATATGGAAGAAGGAGCTTTTGTACACATTTGTACTAGTATACGGGGCGAGGATTGTGCCTTTATCTTTATGTCTTTATGAGTATTTTATTAAATATTAAAATTTGTTTTTGGACATATCATTAATAAGTGATAAGATTAAGATATCTAACTTCATTAATCAAGAGTATTTAAATAATAAATAAATTAAATAATAGTATTTTAATAGTAAGACTAATATTAGTATAGTTGTATGTTGTATAGTATATTACTATATTAAGTATATAATATACTATAATATAGTAACTAAAGCATTACTATAATACTTTTATAATTTAGGTAGGCACTCAACACTAGGCAGTTGGTAACAATTAACTAGACGTTTATTTACACTACAAAACTAACAGGCTATCAGGCATGGACTTCAGCTATCAAGTCACAGGAACTAATGAGTCTAATGTCTTAAGTCCTTCTCCCTACCAGAACACAGAACAGACCACTGACACACTTCCCAGTGTCATTCCAGGTCTCACAAACAGTTCTTCGTGTAACACATAGGACAGAACTCAGCCACAGACTATTTAGACTCTGACTTTAGCTGGATCCACAACACTTCTTCTTCCTGTCTTTCGTTCACTAGTCCGCTCTGGCGCACCACAAGCACTGGTGCAAGGCAGGGTTACAACACTACCCCCACCTTAGTCTTTTCGTCCTGAAAAGAAACATGTTCACGGTTGGTCAATACAGGGAGGTCGGTCGGTGGGAGTGACAAATTGCATGGAGCATGCTCCCCACAAAACCATCCACATTGCTCTCTGCAGGTGCCGCTTTCTCCTTCTCCAGTTGACCAAGTTTCTCTCTAGAAGATGTTGCGATCGTTGACTTTATCCAGACGAATGTCGCTGGCGTCAGCCAACTGACACATAGAGTGGTAGTGACAGCTCTTGTTGTTAATTCAGTTGATCCAGAACGTCGCTTCAGCAGACTTTCTCGGTGTATGTTTTGCAATTTACTGGGAGGCCCCAAGGAGGTCAGGTTATCACACAGGTCACCAAACTCAGCAGCATCTGGAAGACATGCCTGTAGGGCACGTGGATAACGTCTGATGTGCAAAAGTTCATCAGCTGCTGAATCACGTCTCATAGAATTCTTCTGATCACCTTCAGTACTTCTCTCGCTGGTGGAAACAGAAATATTGAAGTCCACTTGTTCAAGACCCTTTTGGTGGGTTTCTTGATGTTTGCATTCCCTTCGTGAAGCACTGCATGTACAGTTCTTGTTTACCGCCTGAATGCAGCAATCAAAATTCAAGCTCCCCTAGTAGGCACTGGCAAATTGACAGGGGTCCTCAAGGTCCAAAGCGACTGGCTCGGACGCACGCTCAAAGTTGTTTTGCTCTGTCCGGTTCGTTGTGGCACTAAAAGTTGATATAGCAAAAGTTTCAGTAGTGTAGCAGACTTCTTCCACTGCTTTTACTGTCTCTTTCTGTTCATCTGTGTACTTCTTGTTAAGATCGACGTATTCTTTGTAACTACCAGTACAGCCACACTCTTGAATGAGTAACGATTCATTGTTGTTGAATGATGTTGTACTCCTCTCTCTTAAAGAATTGATCTGGCCTTGTACATTACGTATCAGTTTGTCCAAAGAATGGTTCATCGAATCCAGGAACTCACCAATATCTGGTTCTACCTCAAACAGGTAGGTCTCGGGATCCTCCCCTTCATCAACCAGGCTCTGTACAAGACTGGCTCTCATCATCTCTTTGGCACAGAAGATCCTCAGCTCCCTAGCTCGGAGCTCCTCTTTTAACTGTTAAATTTACAGCTAAGTTCCTCTAGCTTCCTAAGCGTTGTTATTCTTATCCTTTCGTTGAGCTGACTAAATCCTCACTTCTGACACCATTGTTATAATTTAGGTAGGCACTCAACACTAGGCAGTAGGTAACAATTAACTAGGCGTTTATTTACACTACAAAACTAACAGGCTATCAGTCATGGACTTCAGCTATCAAGTCACAGGAACTAATGAGTCTAATGTCTTAAGTCCTTCACCCTACCAGAACACAGAACAGACCACTGACACACTTCCCAGTGTCATTCCAGGTCTCACAAACAGTTCTTCGTGTAACACATAGGACAGAACTCAGCCACAGACTATTTAGTCAATTTAGACTCCGACTTTAGCTGGATCCACAACACTTCTTCCTGTCTTTCGTTCACTAGTCCGCTCTGGCGCACCACAAGCACTGGTGCAAGGCAGGGTTACAACAATACTATAGTCAGTCTATAATTTTTAATACTCTACTAATGCTATACTATACTACTAATTACTACTATACTTTTTAGTAAAATAATATCATAACCATAATTATTATAAATTATTACTTTTGAACGTGACAGGCTTCGTAGGGAACTAAAACTACTTTAGAACATTTAATACGAATATTTTCATTTTCTTTCATAGTAGTAGATCTATCTATAGTAGACTTTGTCACTTTATTGTTGACAGTGACAAACAAGGCATAGATCCACTTTATTGTCTACTCTCTATTGAATATTTTTATATTGCCTTTATTTTTATTGACATTTTTTTTTATCTTGGTGCACAGACATATGTATACAGTATTTGCTATCATCGATTAGTTGTACATATATAGGTCTGTGATATTTTATAAATTTCACAAAAGATGTGCTAATAGCATTCAATTTTTTTTTTTTGGTAGTAATCTCCCCTATCATTCATGTTGTTCAGATCAACACAGCTAAACTAAGAGTACCGTACATTTATTTCAAAATCCATTGCTGTTTCTGATTTCAATCAGTCAGATAGATCTAGATCTACATTGAACATGATTGGCAGAAGTAATTCGTCATCATTGGTTGTAAAAGATTATACAGGTAGATCTAGATATTTCACTCAGAACATGATTAATTTGAGTCTAATTATTAATATTTTATTTAATTACTAGATTAGATGATGAAGGGCGGCGGCGGCGGCGGCCTAGGGAGGTGAAATAAAAAAATTATCTTTGAAAAAACAATTTTTCGTTAGTACATCGAACTTAAAATACTTTAAAAGAACTTTCCAATGGTGTAAATTATGACTGTATGTTTAACAGTTAGAAAGTTATGAATTTTTTTGTGTCGTTTTGCACTAACACTGGTTGTCACAGACAAACGAAAACAAGAGGGCTTTCGCAAGAACTGACTGGACACACCCACCGCTTAAAAAGTAAAAAAATTGGAATTGAGTTTCGTGGAGGAAAAAGTCTACTTATTAAATAAGAAATTTAATAGTTGATCTAGCATTCGTAGTAAATTTCTAGCTCACAAATCGGATTTAATTTATATTTATGAAATTTAGTTGTTTAAAATGCAAATATCGATGAAATAAACAAATTATCGGGTCTAGATCTACAAGAAATGTCAGAGAGGCGTGAACAAAATGGCAGCGATGTGAAGGAAAAAAAACAACAAAATATTTAAAAAGTGGGATCAAAATCGCCTGAAACTATTTTTTTTCAAATGTTTTTTTTAAAAAAACGCAAGGTACAAAATCTTTAAAACGTATCTAAATATATAGCTAATAATATCTGCTATAAGATTATAATTTCACTTGTTGTTGACTCACGATATCTTCTATGAAAAAAAACAACAACTGGAAAAGTCCATTGGGGTCAGTGCAATATTTTTTTTTTTTAAGTTTGGACGATGCTAGAAATAGATCGATCTGAAAATTGGTAGGAATATAGCCAGACACATGTACTACCCGGTATTAGCAGGAAAAATTTCATCACTTGAAGACTTACCATTGAGTATCAGTAAAAATAAAAATGTATGTACTTTCAATGCAAAATATTAATATAAATATTTTATTTTTCAAAAAATTTTCATAAACAAAAATGTTCTTCATCATCAAAAGTAATCGGATTCACTTCTTTAGGCAATGATATCTTTACATATACTGAGCATAATCGATTTCAAACCAAGACCTATGTTAGAAGTAAGGAAACCCCCCTCTCAAGATTTTACGGTATTTTTGGACACGAGAATTTGCGGGATTTCACATAACTACTAGATCTAATAATTAGGGAGGTGAAATTTAAAAAAAATTATCTTTGAAAAAAAACAATTTTTTGTTAGTACATCATTAAAATACTTTAAAAGAACTTTCCAATGGTGTATAGATTATGACTGTATGTTTAACAGTTAGAAAGTTATGATTTTTTTGTGTCATTTTAACCTAACATTGGATGATTCCAATGATTGGACATTGTTGACATGGAACAACAAAGATGAGAGCATCTTTCTTTCTGAGCCAGCGAGACACACACACTGCTCATAAAGTTAAAAAGTTGGAATTGAGTTTCCTAGACGATAGATCAACTTATTAAATAAGAAATTTAATAGTAGATCTAGTAATCATTATAAATTTCTAGCTCACAAATCTGATTTGATTTATATTTATAAACTTCACTTGTTTAGAATGTAAATATTGGTGAAATGAACAAATTATCGGGTCTAGAGCTACAAGAAATTTCAGAGGAGTGTGGACAAAATGACAGTTTTGTCATGGCAGAAAATAACAAAATATATAAAAAGTGGGATCAAAATAGTCTGAAACAATTTTTTTCAGATGCGCTTTTAAAATTAAAAAAAAATAGAAACTACCTTAAAAACTCTTATAAATTATAAAAATATTTAGAAACATACATAATTGTTATATCTACTAGCCTAGGCAAGATTTTAGTCTTAAAATATATTAGTTTTTTAAAAAAGTGCTCCCATAGTGAGCATTGAAAATTTTGTTTCAATATTATAATCGATGCATGCTAGGTACAAGTCTGCATGAAAAAAATGTTCCTCAGTATAAAATGTATCCATATTCACACTTTTAGCATTATTAGAATTATTATTTTTTATCCCTTTAAAAGTAATCCAAGTGAAAACCAGTGAACGAAGCCATGCCAGTCATTGTCTTTTTGTGAAGGAGCATGCATCTGCACATAACAGAGTGGAGTGGCCCAAAGGAAGAACTCTTATTGTCTACAATGTTCCACCCTATTGTAAAGAGGTAATTTAACTATAACTTTCTAATCTTCTTTTAATAATGGATATATTATGCATGTTATAGCCTTGCTCTTTTTTTTTTTTCATATCTACAGGAAAACATTAGATTATTGTTTAAAGACTGTGGAGAAATTATGAGGGTTTTTCTTCAGCCCAAATCATCCATAGCTCCAATGAAAACAGATATCTTAAGTAAAGCACCTAAGGTTTGGAATCTTTTTTTTTTTATTTTAATCTGTAATTTGTTAGAATTACCAGTACTAAAACTAAAGTTTAGGAAGGCTCACAATAAAGAAGATGAATACAAGATAGTGTTGTGTGGAATGGATAGATATACATTAAAAAAAAAGAGTAGTTAAAAATGATGCACAGAATATATTGCTAAAAGTCAAGTGTACATATCAACCAAATTTTCTAGGGAGCTTGCTTAGTAATTTCCTGTATGGATCATGTCTCCACTCAGGAACTTTTGAAATTGGCCAATAAACACAGTATTTTGACACAGACAAGACTGGGCTGGCTTGGGCACGTCACCTACATGCTAAATGGAAAAATTCCAAATGACATCCTCTATATCAAGCTTGCTGAGGGAATTAAACCCAAAAATAATCTACTGAATCTGCAAGCGAAATCTGAGGACTACAGGCATCATTGAAAGAATGTAGTTGGAAATGGCGCAAGATCCAGCAGATGGAGGCGACTGCAAACCTTGTTTAGAGCAATAGGAATGAAGCAGCTTAAAAATAATGAGAAAGCTGCCCTTGCATTCACATGCACAATACTTGTGAAATCTGCTTCACAAAAATTGTTTGTTTAGCCTCACCAGATTCTGCCCGTACTCAGTAAATTCATCTTGACACATTCATTGTCTTCAGAGACAGAAGAAGCCATATACTTAGTAATAATTAATCATTAGTTCTTATGTTACAATGTTTTGCTATCTGTATTGCACAATAGTGATATAATTCCTCAAGCATATAAAAGATACAATTATTATGTTTTTATAGCCCAGCATTCTTTGCTTTATACTCTATTTTACAGACTGTACAAGTTGCTTATGTTGTATTTAAAAAGCCAACTGGTGTTAGAAATGCCTGCAGCTTTTCTTTTGATACAGTCCATTTCATCTGTGACCAGGAAACACCTTTAAGGACAGGCTTAAGAGGTATAAGTCATTGAAGATTCCAAACTTTAAAAGCATAGAAGTATTGTTCTTTGGCAAATTACAGTCACCCAAGTAAACAATTCTTTTCTGCTATTACAGGCTATATTGAAGATTACAGAAACATTCCAGATATAACTGCAATGGAAAAAGAATCTGAGAAATTTATGGATGACTATTTTAAGAAAAAAGATGAGGTAAAAAAACAAGTTTTTATTACCAGTCTGTCAAATTATTTTTTTTAATGACGCCAATGCTGCCCAGTCTTATGTGTTTCTCTTTATCATCATACTTTGAATTTAATCATAGGAAGATAAAAAAGAGAAAGAAAAAGCTGGTCAACCTGATGAAGAAGGTTTTATCAAAGTAACGCGGCATGGTAAAAATAAAGGAGGCAAAAGAACAGAGGATAACCAAAAGAAAGGTCATGAACACATTCGTAAGAGAAATAAGAAAAATGTAAGTTGATATTTCAAATTTCAATTAATTTTACTGGTCATTTATTTATTTATTTATGTGGCTTCACCCTCTAGCCCAGGTGTCTAAAAATAACACATGGCTGCCTGGTCATGTGGTATGTGTGCTGGACTGTCGTTTGGTTATCTTGATAGTCCAGAGTTCATATTCTGCTCTCTGCCTTCCCATGTCATCCTGCAGGAGGTTTGGACTAGGTAAATTATCTTGAGCTCTGTAGGAACATTCGAAACATGTAAAACTTTAAACAGGTTCCACCCCCACCTAAAGAAAAAACAAAAAACAGGTGTCATGATTTTGCATCTCCTTGATACCCATTAAAGCAGAACGTTTGCTTTCATTCAGTTTAGTGGAAGGGCGTTTCCAGTGGCCTAGAGTTTTAAGAGATGTAATTGTTGATACCGTACTTTGTAGTACTTCAGGCAGGGCTGGTCCTAGCAATTGCGTGGCCCTATGCGAAACTGATTGTGCGGGGCCTAGTCAGGGTAGGAATAAGAATAATAAGTGAAAATACAGCTTTTGTAGTTAAAAAAAAAATCGACTTTGAATTTTATTCATTCTTTACTAAGTACACAATTGTGATCAAATTAATTTTACTTTACGAACCTTGCAAACTATGGCATATGTATAGGCCAGTGACTATAAAAGTAAATAAAGCATTGGATTCCGATTTAAGTAAAAAAAAAACAATTATTACACTTTATTACATAAAAGCTGACAATGACTTTTTTCTTTTGTCGCGCTCAGGATTGGCGTTTTTTGCAATGAATGACAACCACAAATGACAATTTTGTCATTTTTCATAAAATTATGAGTTTTCGTGAGATTTTAATAAATTTATGAGATTTCCAGGAATTTTCCGTATATATATTGCAATTTAATAATTACACCTAGAATTGGCGCAGGGCCCTCTGCGACTCCATAGGTTACAGTGACCTAGGACCAGCCCTGACTTCAGGTGTCGATTTTGAGTTTGTTTTCCCAAACAAATTGTCCTTTTATCAACGCCTAACTTTTGCCTTAGAACTGACCACAACAGAATGAGACAGCTTATGTTCCATAAGCTTAAAACTGGAACTAGCAAAATCTACCATTGTGAAATGTCACCAGAGAATCCTGACCATGCCCTTCAAAACTGCATTCTTTATTAGGAGGCACGAACAAGACACTGGCCCCAAAACACTCCTGTGGAAAGAAAACTTAATGGAGAGCTTCCTGATTTGGAAACCACTTTGCAGTTCATCTCGATATATTAGTCTAGTCATCTTAACGTTCCAACATAACAATGAGAAAGAGAAAGAAGGAAGTCTTTGTAAACTTCTTGTTTTTAAGCTTTACTATCTTTTTCTTGTCCTTTTTTTTTTTTTTTTTTTTGCTTTACCTTTAGTCATTTTTTAGTACAATTACAGTAGAGTGCAACTCAATTATAAATAAAAAAGTAGTGAGCTACTTAGAGTTAGTTGTATTTGGATATAGCTTTCCCTTTCAATAGATGTGAGGCCAAAGCATTCTAATATTTCAGATGCCCTTTCTTCATAAATTTTAAAGCTTTTTATCAGTTACACATTTTGTTGCTTGCACTAACTTTAGCTGTTGGGTTTCTATTAGGAGTTGAAGGACTTTTACAGCTTCCAGTTTAGAGAAACTAAAAGAAAACGTAAGTGTCCTCAAGTATTTGTATTTAGACAACTTGATTCATTAACTTTTTAACAATTTCAATTTATGATTACTTTTTACTTGAATTACATGTGCTGGTATACAATCTATATATTTTTTTATACAGACATATTAGAGTTGCAAGCCAAGTTTGAAGAAGACAAAAAAAGAGTTAAAGAAATGAGACAGGCTAGGAAATTTAAGCCTTATTAATAAACACCTTTTAGTGGATTGGCTGTTGTCTCTGTTGTATTTTTTTTTGAGCGGCCTCCGAAAGGGGAAAATGACGCTATTAGTTTTGTGTGGCCTGCTGTCCGTCTGTCCCGTTTAGTGCTCAGAAAGTAAAAGAGAAAATGAAAATCTGACATCACGATAATATAGATCATTCAAAGTTCTGATTCAACATCAACTTTTTTTTTCTAAAAGCTCAAAATCTAATTTTTAAAAATGTTTTATGCAAGCAGTATTTAAAGAGAAAAAACCTAATTAGTACCGGTATGCAATATAAATGAGACCTAATTTAAGACAATTAATAATGATATAAATTGCACTGCATGTAACATTTTGTTTTGTTCCAACATAAGAGTAGGCTATTTACTATATAAGTTACCAATTCATAAAAGAGAAGTGGCAGTTGGGTGGAACATCGGCTTTTCAAGGCAAACGTTGAGAGATCAAAGCATGGAAGGTGTATATCTTGACTGCTGGGGCACTACATAAGATCTGTCATTTATCTTTGATATAATTTCATTTGGATGTTCTTTCAGAAAATATTGAAACCTGCCTGGGTGGACCACTTCGGGGGCCGATTTTAAGTTTTTGTTTCCACACAAACTGTCTTTGTAACCTTGTTAAACATAAATTCTTCTAGGCATTATACTTGTGGATATTGTGTAATGAAAGAAAAGTCAGCTAAGTCAGATGTTTCTTCACTTCTTCACTATTTTTTTTTTAAATTATTATTACACTTACTTATCAATTTGCAAATCCAATGGGTTCAGGACTTACAAAAAAATTTTAACCTGGGTGAACAGATCTTGAAAATGCTTTTAATGGTTTTCTTAGGAATTTGACTAATGATTTTTCAAAATAAAATCATCATAAACTAAGTTTAGATTGCATCTTATTACAGTATTTTGAATAAAAGTATCCTTAAGGTGCGTTGGTCCGACCACATGAGACACAGAAATCTTACCCCAACCCGTCCAACATGAACAGTATCAATGTGACAGTAAAAAGATTCCAACTTCAATGGGTAGGACATGTAGTTGTGAACAGGAAAGCGCTTCCATGGAAACAAACTATACCTTTTTATACTTTAATTAGTTATCATAAATTAATTTATAGAGCAAAATAATGGCTCTCACAAAAATTCTGCTTCATAAAGCAAGAGTTGTCTTTTGAGAAAAAAATTGCAACTGGTTCCATATCATTAGCATATAATATGAAACAACAGTAATTTGTATATTAAAAAAATGATACATATTTATTTTCACATACTACATGATCTTAGCATATATACAAAGTATGAAAACATACAGTTCAGAAAAGCAAATCAAATGGCCAACTTCAAACAAAACCACAACAATAAGATCTGTACATTACATTGTTTTTCTCTCTTTCAAGTCTACTGAGACTGCTGCACATAGAAACTGTCACTCCCTTCACTACAGAATACTATACTTTGTAAATGATGGAGCTTATCAACATTCCAGAAAAGAAATGTCCCCCCCCCCCCCCAGTGCAATGTGCAATACCTAGTATTAAAATATAAAGGCACAATGACTTGAGTGGACTCTCAAATTACAAAAGATAGGTCTCTAGTTCACATAAATCTTTATATTACTAGCTGATTTCAATGCATTTGTGAAATGCTTTCAAATAACAAGAATCATTTTGTGCTCAGCATTCACAATACCGGTACACATTTAGATAAAATAAAAAAACAACTAAAACACTAAGATAACATTAACAGTTATACTGTTTGACTTGACTTGATCAAACTGAAAGCTAATGTAGTATTGTCACATGACAAACTGAGAACTGATGTTGTCATGTCAGATGACTTGATCAAGCAGAACGCTGGTGTGGGTGTCACGTCTTAAACTGATGCAGGCGTGTCTTCAACATTCACCAACAAGAAGACATTTAATTTTCATAAACAAATTTGTCAACTGTCAAGATCCTTTAATTAACAGTATTTGATTGATATGGCCGTCCACTCTGTAGTTGACTAGATAATACCATTGTTAAAAGTCTGCAAAATAAACAATATTGAAATCACATTTACTAAATAATAAGAAACAATGTCAAGTAAAACTAAAAGACTGAAATTAAGATACAATAATTGTATTGGTCCAGACAACATGGAAATTCAGTTTGATTACAATTGTCCACTTCAGGGTTACTATTATAACAATAGAGATGCAGAAAAAGAATATTGACAGATAATGTTCATAAGAATTGGTATGAACTAAACAAATGAACATGATATCATCAAATGGTTATATCTTTATGGTAGTTTTAATAACTATTGACAACGCTAATATATTAACAGGGTAGCCACACTCCTGGCTTTAAAAAAAATGCCAGGTTATTTATGTGAACCCAAATCATTTAGCATCAGATAGTTTTTGTTTTTCCAAGTAATCTGAATTGTTGAGCCAGAATTTGTAAAAAGTTCTAGCTTTTTTGACAACACTTCCCTTCATGCAACATATCATGAACAATTAAATAAAACAAGATAATACTAATACCAGGAAAGCCAGCATTGGTTTATCATCATGATACTGCACAGAAAATTTATTTGTAGTCTAACACTAATAAAAAAAAAGCCATCTTTGCGACACTTTGCAAGTCACAAGACTTTGTACTTAGATTTTTTAAAATGTTTTTGTAATCTACAGTTGTAATAAATTATGTTATAAATAATAAACATGAATTGCATGTTGGCAAATCTTGTCATTCTCCAACTATTTGTAGGGACAATAATGTATAGGCCAAACATTTTAGTTTTGTAATCATTTCATAATCAGTTTATCTGGCAGGTGCATCACCATATAGATGATGGAGGTTACAGAGAATCTTGCCAATTTCCAACTCAGTAATGGCATTTGGTTTTCTGTGTGCATATTTTTTTTTGTTTAATTTATTTTGGGTGATTAACCCTGATATATAGCCACCATTAGCGAAGATGCTAGCTGTTTGTGGTTGTCAATAAACAATAAAACATCCATCTATAAACTTGCCTGTTGTATGGTAGTTTTAGCTTGGCAAGGGCTTCTATTTCTTTGATTTTACCTGAAATTATGATGATTTCAATAAATGTTTTGTAAATGTACTTGTATTTTGTCAGTAGTTTAAATAAAATAAATACAAAACAAAAAAAGAAAAACATCTGTCATTATGTCAATCCAATAAAACAAGAATTCCTTTAGAAATGCACCAAAACATTCATAACTTTAAATTAATATACAGCATCACATAAATATCCAATCTTTAGTTTAAAAAAATAACCACACACGAAAACTGTAATAAACTACATTTTAAAATTTACCATCCATACTAGTATATTTTTTTAAATAAAAAACTTGAACTTGATTGATAAATTTTGGTTTTAATATTATTTTCAAATAACAATTTAGCCAGAAAAGATATGCAGAAATATACAAAATCAATTTGGATTTATGATACCTTTTAAAAAAAACAACAAAAGAGCAATATAAAATGTTAATATGACAATTACCTCTATCTGCTATGTAAGTCCTTGTGCAGGAAGCTACTTGCAAGATTTGAGCTAATCTTTCTAATGCAGTGTTACAGGCCAAAGACTCTAACTTGCTTGGATTTGGTCGAAACACAACTTGAAGTGTCTGGGCTATATGAGCTAAATCACTAGCGCTAATTAAACCAGGTGAAAGGTTCACAGAGGCTGTAAATGTCAAGCTCTGTAACAGTGCTAGATGAAGTTTGTCAAGGCACGAGAGCATCAAATCTATCTGGGCCTGCCCGATGTGAGAATCTGACTTTTCCCTTAGCTGGCAGCACACCAGGGGCCCCCTGACACACCAGCCAGTCAAGCCAGGTACAGGTGTGGTGTATGCACTGTGGATGGCAGCTTGTCGGAGGGACTCACAGCACATTGTGTTGTCTTTGTAGACCCAGTCACTTACATGTTGAACAAGAGTTAGCGGAGGAAGGCTGTCAGCACCTGAAAATGTAGAGTTAATGAAGTCCTATACTGAAGTAGCCATTGCAACTTGCAACTGTTTATATTTAACACCCTACGTGTAGCCAAAAATGTATCAAGAATTAAAATTTTATTAAAAAATTAGAAGAAGTTATTTGACTTTCCCTAAAAGTTTATGCTAAACAAGGAAACAGAATTGTGTTTTCAGAGTAATGTAAATTATTACTTTTCAGGTAATGACTTAATTTTTTAAATAAAAACTTGAGCTCTCAAGAATTTTACTATTATCTGATTTACGAATGGAATTATTCTTGCAATGCACATAGAATGTTTCATTTCCATAGTTACACATAATAGGTCAACTAAAAACAACATACTGATCAAACTAACCTGCAAATGAATATAAAGATGTGGCTGCAGTAACAAGATTACAAGCAAATAAAGGTGATACTGAAGGTAATGTTGTGAACACTGTGGATTGTTCTGGATATAAAATGCAGTAATCACTAACTAATCTTTGGGTTAAACCCTTCACATCTGGGCTTAGACTATCTCGTTCCTAAAGAAGTGAATCAAAAAACAAAGTGAAAGAGACATTTAAAAAATGCTGAAGACCAGAATTGGATTCTAGGACATGTATTTTGATTCTCTATCTGTGTACATGATCAAATAAATGTTCATAATTGAAGATAAACACTAGCATTTAAACACAGAAAAACATTAATACTATCGAAAACCTCAGGATCTGTCACATTTTGCTTAATTAAACAATTGTTAAAGACAAAACATTATCAAACTGAAAAAAAAAAATATATATATAATTAAGCTCTCAAAACAGAAAGAATTCTTAACTTTAAACAAATGTAATAACAAACTTATACTAAGTCATTAGGCATTAAAAATTGTTTAAATGTGCATTGAAATAAAGAGAAAAAAACTATGTACCTGCATCCAAATAGCAGCACAAAATAATACTGGTATACATTTGACCGACATGGCTAAAGATAATAATTTTGTAAGGAGATTAACTGTTCCATCTCCATGAGCCCCAAACATCAGGTTGAAGATTCTGTATTTACTTTTTTCAGGTGCCTCAGAAAAACATGTACAAATCATGTCCAGAAGATGAAGTTCTTGTACAGCATTGAGTTTCTGTCAATGAAAAATTATTTTTTTTTTGTGTCTATTAAAATGAGACAGACATTGGATAGTTTTTAAGGGCAAATTAAATATAAAAAGGAAAACAAGGTAATGGAGTTTAAAATTGAAGGAAATCCATGGGCTTTGCCTACATATTATTTAAAACCAATAAACTGTGCTTTCTGGTGTGATGGACATCACTTTTCTTACACAACAGAAGTCTTACAACTTGTACGTGTATATTGGTTAATTTTCATAAAGCTTTTTATTGTTTACATTAATCAGAACAAAGAAGCACAACCCAGATCTATTTGTGATGTCTAGGCTTTATATTATTTGACCTTCGAAATTTTAAAAAGTTCTGCACTAAAAATAAATGAGTAGTACCTTTTGAGGACCTCTGGCTGATTTAAAAAGAACAAATTCTTGACAAATTTCAATAATAATCTGTTCAGTGTTTGCATTTAAACCAGGAATTTTAGGACAATCTTGTGATATAAAAGAAGTTAAGAATGCCAATGCTTCTTTTGTGCAGTCAGGAAAGTTCAACCTGTACAATCGACTTAAAATATTGGCAGACATGTTTTGTAGTCTGAAATATATAATAAAAAAAAGAAATAATTATTAATTACTTGTAAAACATATACATGATGTAGAAAAACAAGGATATTTAATATTTGATTGTAGCTTCTCCATTTTTGTCGGAGGGTTTAGATGATCAGTTATCTATGATATACTGCAAAGTGGTTTCAAGATTGGGCAGCTCTTCTTTCAGTTTTATTAGTTTATTCCCTAAGCTTAGCATAATTAGCAAATTTATGAATATATGAGCAGTCAATTTAATTAGAAACACAACAAAAGATGTTACTCAGCAGATGTTGCTTTTGATTTTTTAAAGCAATTTCAGGACCATAAAATGTTCATAAATCTACTTTTACAAGAACAATTTTAGTGTGGTTAGAAATTTTATGGAGTTCTATTTAATATTGGAATTTTATTAATTAGACTGGAACACCCAGGGTACAGACGCAAAGGAAGACCAAAAACAGCATGGCGTATTAAAATAAGCTGAGAGGACAGGCAAGAGCAGGAAGCCATTAAAAGACTAGCAATAGACTCACCATGGAGAGTGGCATGTTTTTACTAAGGCAGAGGCCCAATATCATGTTATATGAGGAATACAAGAGACAGATGATGATGAAATTCTGAAATTTTTAAAATCATACTGCTTATAAAATTTAAAAAGCTCCAGATGGCCATTTTTGAGAATCTAATTATAGACTAAATATAGATCTCTAGTTTTGAGTCACTTAAAAATTACATAGATTTATGTGGATCTTATTCACTGTCTTCAAACAGCCACTTGTTACATCTACCTATATGCACTGAGACTCTTTAGATATATATATATAACAATACATTTTTTTTCAAAAATATAACAAAATCCTAGTGAACCAATAATTTAATCTGAATTAATACTGCGAACACTACATTGTTTCTATTCCTCCATTTTGGTTCTCCCCCTTTCAACATGCATACCATTTCACATTTACACTAACATGCACACGTAACATATTGCTATAGCCTATACTATAGTATAGGCATAGGCTACCCATACTCAACTACTTCTACTGCTACTCATACTGTGTCACACTGAACACTGTCACTGTGAAGTGTGTCTGTGACTACATCAGACCAGTAGTGGGTAATCCTGTAGATTAGCGGTCCGGGTCGGTCTCACGACATTCTTTTGTCGTCAAGACTAGATCAACAACTTAGCTAGATTTTTGGCCCGGAAATAAGGGAGATTATTTCAAAAGCTGCCAACTAAAAATAATTATTTTGTTTACAAATGTAGCTAGATCTAGTTCTATATATTATTTTAAAAGAAAACGATTTTTATGCGGTTTAAAAAAAATATTTTTAGGGCTAAATTTTTCATATGCAGAGTAATTGTTTTAGTTCTAGCAAGGTATATATTTTTAGGGCTAATTAAATTTTTCATATGCAGAGGTATCATTTTAGATCTATATCTATTTCCAGATTTATTAGTTAGGCCTATGAATATAATGACCAATCTAAACAATGATTATTTCATATGTTTTATTTCGTTTTTTTTTCACCTCCCATATTATTAAAAAAAAAATATATAAAATATTAAATTACAGCAATCAAATTAATCAAGAAAATCTATGCTTGGAGTGAATAATATAAGATATGCCTAGAATGGCAGTCAATGTACGAAATATATAGATTTGATTGAATCCAGAAAAATAAACAATAACGTTGAAAGAATTGAAGAAATTGTAGAATGAACATAATGTTAACTAATAATAATACTTTTTGTTTTACTCTATAGCCTAATCTTGAACATACATTACTTTAAAAGTAAAAGAAGAAGTCCACGTATTTCATGTGTCAATCTAGTCATGCATGTTAACAAATGTCTCATCCATGAATGTTTTATGTGTGTGTCACTGTCATTTGGTTTATGAAGTTGTCTTGATGTTTTAATACAGAATGTAAAGTTCATTATTTAGCCTATATTTCCTACTTTAGCACAAGCAGCCAGCAATACTTATTATGCTATGTGCGTTCTAGGCAAAATGTGTTGTGTTGTATTGCTTGTGCTAAAGTTGCTGCAGTACTATATAGAACTCATCAACAAAAGATTTTTTGGAAAGTGTTTCAACACACAACACTCCAAACACCTAGTGGCCTTCTTAAATTTCCACTGAATGGTATTTCCAGTGAGAGTATTTCGTTTCATCGATTATGGTCTATGCCGACAATTTTTGAAAGTCCGTATACATCTATGTAGTGTTCACATTGCACCAATCTATAGCAGGATGGCTGCCCGGTCGTGTGTTTTACATGTTCATATTTATTGTTGTTCCCGGGTTAAAACCTTACCCGCTCCCATATTCAATTATCCTGTTCTGCATGAGAATGAGGAAGAAGAGAGAACGAGGTAAACTAAACTCTACATAAGGCAAAATTGTCAAACCGATGTTAAACGAGCGACTTGTTTGGTGTTTTCAAAGTGCCGGTTTCCTGGAGCCAGAGCAGGCCTGCTTTAGGGCAGGCTTAAGCCCGACAGACCAGGTCACTGTATTCACACAGGTGACGAGACAAAAGTGCAGATCAAATATTTGGAATGTATCAATATTTCCTCGTCATTTTGCAGTAAGCACTTCATATATCGTAGTGTTAAAACTTTGGTGGTGGTGCGATATGGGTGTGTAGTGAGCCGACAAGATCGCCCAGGCCAGCGCTAGACGTGTGTATCACCGTCATTTCTGAGAGACCAGCGGGGACCTTGTAAAAGAAGACTGTTCACTACACGGCTTGGCTTGGTTCAGTTCTGTGCGGTTCTGTACAGCGCATTACGACGGTTAGTTGCAGAGTATAGTCAAGATACCTCGCGAGTATGAGCGGCATCTTCGATATGGGGTCACGAATGTCACAGTATGAGGCGACATCTTGATGATCAGAGATAAAGACCGACACAACAGTCTGACGTCAGTCTTGAACAGTGGAACCTATAGTGTAAGTCACTAATACTAATACTACTAACTAGATTTATTAGACAAATAGTGAAATACTAGAGACTTAGTCTTATTAAAATATTACTTTAACTTTAAGTTCACTTTATTTTAACTTATCTTTAATCTTAGACTTAATAAACGACTTACAGTGACTTACTTAAACTTAATCATTTAATTTTATAATAAATTTTAATGATAAGTCATCATAAGTTAATCAATTTATTATTTAATTTTAATCATATTTAATGATCTAGCGTTGGCAGAATAATTTCTACTATTACCTTATAATTATAAGATTCTAATTCTATATATAGATCTATATAGGCTAATTAGAATATAGATCTAGATCTAGTAGATAGATCTATGACTATGTGAATGTGACCACATTTTTACGTTTGCTAAATACAAAAACACAGTATGAGTATTACTACCTATTATAGATATCTAGATCTAGATCTACATTACACATTACTAGCAATGAAAACAATTTTATCTGGCTTTTCCGTTTGATGCTTGCCAGTTAGGACAATCTTCCGAAGCGGGACCTATTTTTAAATTGAAATACAAAACATGACAAGGATAATCACAACAAATTATTGATAACTTTACATTTATATTTACTACTAGATAGATTTACTGATAGCATTTTTAGATTATAGTGGATACAACAGACCTATAACAATTTGTTGAAATATAAATAATAAGCAAATATTATTGACTCCTTCAAAAGATAATATTTATGAGGCTTCATTAATGCAGTGAGTATTCCCACTGACGCCGCAGAGGCGTACTTAGCAGTCTGACTTCGTGACTTTGGTTGGTGATGGGGTTGATAAGGAGTTTGTGTATGTGTGTGTGTTTCTATGGTGACTATTTATGGATGATGCAAGATAAACGATAATGTCGTCAGCGGTCTAATGTAGGACAGACGGCTCCAGAACGAGAGACAGAAAAGACGTTATTGTAGTGAGTTAGATTTTGTTCAGAATACCATTACTAAAGTCTACTACATTTATTTCATTTTATCTCAAGTGGAATTTGTTTATATTGTAATAAAACACTGTTTAGTGTTGTTATTAAAGCTATTTCAAGTTTTATAAGTTAAGATACGCTTATAGCGGTTTAATTATCTACTAGCACCTTTATGCTACAAGTCAACGACCGTCCACATTGAACTCCCCCTCCTTTTCAGTTTGTATTATCCTTTTGGATTGTTTAAATAGACCATACCCCGATTTATCAGTCTTGAACACCTTACCGACCTGTCCGTAATAAAAAAAATCTTCCACTGTGTGGCATAACAATAGAGGGGATTGCTGGGGACCTCGAACAGGAAATGAACTGTTATAGTTCATATTATAGATATATATTATAATAAATATTATAGAGAAGGAATAACGAAACTTGTACTCAATGTTACTCAGACTAATCCAGCATCACATATCCCACAGAATGTACAACTGGATAAAGGAATATCTGAATAAGAGAAAAGCCTTAGGCTGCATGCAAGGACAAAGAAGCCACACAGTGGGCATCAAAAACGGCGTCCCCCAAGGAGGAGTCCTATCCCCAACACTTTTCCTATTATTCATAAATGATTTAAATCAAAACCTACCAAGAAAAGTTAAAAGTAGCATGTATGCAGATGACCTTGCCTTAATTAGCACAGAAGAATATGTAGGAACATCTAAATTTCGATTACAAGATGCCCTTGATAAACTCAATAAGTGGTCCAAAGACTGGGGCATGTCCATCAACACAAAAAAGACAACATATACAATCTTCTCACTGTCAACAAAGCAACAAACAATAAAATTAACTTTAGATAAGGAAGCTTTAGAAAAAAATGACAGCCCTACTTATCTTGGAGTCACTTATGACCCAAGACTAACCTGGAAAAACCAAATAGACAAAACACAGAGTAAAGGCATCCAAAGACTATCTCTCATGAAAAAATTAGCTGGCACAGATTGGGGAGCTAACCACAACATCCTGAAAAAGACATATACCAGTTATGTAAGACCTGTATTAGAATATGGTGCCACAGCATGGGGCTCAGCCGCCCAAACCAACCTAAGAAAAATAGACAAAGTTCAAAATATTGGTCTAAGAATAATGACAGGAGCAATGAAAACAACACCGATAAGAGCTATGGAGGAAACTGCTGCCCTGATCTCTCTGGATGAAAGAAGAGAAATAAAAATCATCTCCCAATTTACCAAATTGGAAACCTTGGAAAGGCACCCACTCAAAACCAAAATCAACAAAACTGGCACTAAAAACCGTCTCAAAAGGACCAATTTCATACAGGAATCTGTTAACCTAAAAAAGAAACACCAACTCGAAAAAGTAACTCTAAAATCCTCGATACACCATAATGAATCTTCACCCCGGGACGAAAGCCCTCTTCCTTCTATAAGAGACCATATTGAAAACATAAAAAGAAAATCTGACTACAGACCAACAGAGCTCAAGGAAATAGTGAACTGTTTTCTTCAAACCAATTATCCTAGCGATCAGTGGATCAGAGTTTACACCGATGGATCATCCCATAAAGCCACCACAAATGGAGGAGCTGGAATTCTCATCGAATGGCCAGATGGAGAAAAACTAGAAAAATTCATTGCAACTGGTGAGCTCTCTGACAGCCACAGAGCAGAAAGGGAAGCACTAACACTAGCTGATACCATGCTAGCAAATCATCCAAGTTCCCCACACAGTCAGATTGTCCTACTAACCGATGCGAAGACAACCCTCCAAGGCTTGCAGAACTCTGGTTTCTCTTGTGTTGAAAACCTCAGAGCAGCACTGAAAAAACTCAACAACAACAGCAGAAAGACTGTTGTTCAGTGGGTGCCAGCTCATATTGAACTCGAGGGAAACGAGAAGGCTGACACACTCGCTAAGGGTGGAAGAAGTGGCTCACAAATTAACTCTGCACTCTACCTGGAAGAAATGAAGAAATTAATTATAAATAAAATAAATGAGAAATGGACAAGCTCACATCCAAATCACAAGAAAGATGATGCTTACTATAAGCTATCTCACAAGATCAACGTGTAATCTTTCGACTCAGGACCGGACACAACAGAATGCGACAACACATGTACCGGAAGCTCAAAATTGGAACCAGTGATATCTGCCCATGTGGAGTGTCATCAAAGAATGCCGACCATGTCCTCCAAGACTGAGCTAGCCAGGAAAACCAGTGACTTGGCAGAATTTAAGTCATTGGTTAATATGCATGACTAAATGCATGACGAGTAGGACGTAATCATCTTTTTTAAAGTAACGCCTGTATTATATAAGATAATTAATGCACAAAATTGTTATTGTTAGTAAAGATTTATTAAAATAAGTTACATGATTGATTAATTTTTTTTTGCGTGGAGAAGATACACAGTCACTTCTCAATAGGCGCGAACCTCTTGCGTTTTAGAGAGAAATACCGTTCTGGGTGCCGCCACTGCAGAGAGGAAACATATCACTTTCTCGTGCGGAACTGGAAACAAGATTTAACGAAGTACGTAAGAGTGAAGTGCTTCATGACCAGAGTCATTCTACTTCTTGTAGTTGGACAATGAGACCCTCATTCTACTTCTTGCAGGTGGACAATGAGACCCTCATTCTACTTCTTGTAGGTGGACAATAA
>JADKLZ010003886.1:24714007-24725332 GCA_021533235.1 Biomphalaria straminea
TTTTGTGTTAATGTGATGTCATGTAAATAAACATCTTATGTCTCGTTTAGTTGCCTTCACTAAAGTTATTACATTCATTGTTCTCCTCCAGTTCACTAGAGGTGCGCACCTGTGTTTTGTGTTAATGTGATGTCATGTAAATAAACATCTTATGTCTCGTTGAGTTGCCTTCACTAAAGTTATTACATTGGTGTCAGAAGTGAGGATTATAGGCAACTTAACGAGAGGAGGTAGGCTTTGATTACAATGACATATTCGAAGCTATTACATCAGCTCTCAATTACACAGCTGAGACAAGAGCTTCGGGACCGAGATTTAAAACCCTTCGGTAGCAAGGAAAGGCTTACGGCTCGTCTGCGGCAAGCATTGATTGAGGAAGATGAAGATCCGGAGACCTACCAGTTCGAAGTTGAACCTGGGATTGTGGATGTCTTTGACAAGATCCAGGAGTGTGGGGATGCATTTACGGAACAATTGAACACGATAAGGATCATGATGAGGAACATGAGCAAGGATATAATGTTGAACGTAGATGAAAGTGTATTGGAAGTAGAAGAACAAATAGACCAAAGTGATCATATGGTGTCGCAACCGAAAGAAGGCATAAACTCGTTTGTGAAAGGGCAGCTGCCTGGTCAGGACTGTGGCTGCACAAACTGTGGTGATGTAGGCGCTGGGGATTGGAGCGCTGTCTGTGACTGTGTTGTGAGCAAGTCTGGCAGGGGTGACCTTCAAGGCGAGGAACGTGACAACGATTGCTGCGACGATCTCACTGGGATATACCGAATCGAAAGGAAAGAGATGAATGAAGGAGCTGAAGTCTGTTTTGTGCCTGAAACGTTTGTTCCTGATTTACCTACAGCGAGTACCTCAATGAGCCGGACAGACCAAGACAACGTTGGGTCTGCGTCCAAGCATGTTGCTATGTATCTTAAAGACCTCTGCCTATCTGCCGGTGCTCATGAGAGAAATTCGAAGCTTGACAATTGTATCCAGAGGTTTGGCATGAACCGTACGTGCGGCGCATCACACAGGGAATGTGGATGCCAAGAAAACCATCAACAAGACATGTCTACTTCTACCATCATCATCGACATTGGCATGGATGAATGTCAGTCAACCCACTCTAAATCTGAGCTGTCAAGAAGAAGACATCTTCCACTTGAACTTGAGGAGACCTATCTCCAGGACGTGAGACTGTTAGCTGTGGATGAATGCGGCATATCGGACTTTGTTTGCAACGTGGTTGCATGTGAACCTGCAGCTTTCATGAGAGGCGTCTGTCGGGAGGGTCTGCTGAAACAGCGTGTCCAATCAACGGCTGTGCTGAAGAAAGCAGTGCTCGACACTATTTCTCTGTGTGTCAAACGGCCACGTCATCGTTTCAACAACAGCCTGGTCAACTGGAGAAAGAGAAAGCGGCACGGGAGGAAAACAATGTGGATGGCTTTGTGGGGAACACCCTACCTGCCGCCTGTGGCTCCCACTGATCGACCTCCACCTGAACTGTTAAACTTCAGCTGCAGTGTTTCTTTTCGGGACGAAAAGTGCTAAGACGGGGGCAATGTAATGACTCGACTTGCGCACCATCATTCAGGCTAGTGCACAGGTGCGCACCTCTAGTGAACGGACTAGAACAGAATGTTGACATGTGAGAATAACGACTTCCGCCCAAGTCTAGAGCCAAGATGGAGAAACAGTGCTAAATGAAGATGTTGTTTTGTGTTAATGTGATGTCATGTAAATAAACATCTTATGTCTCGTTGAGTTGCCTTCACTAAAGTTATTACAATATATATATATATATATATATATATCGTTTATAGTTTATTTATTTATATAATCTACCTATGTAATATATTTGTAGCAACAGACAGAAATAAATCTCTATTATATGGATTATAGACCTAGACATTAATTATTATAATTTAATAAACATATTTGATATTTTCCCCTCCCTCCCATAGATGCTTATATAAATTCTTTTCATGACTCTCTCCCCCTCCCCCCTGCTGCCTGTTTGATAGGTTGTGACACTACATGCTTATTATATATTAGTGTATACCTCTCTTCACCGCCAGCTCACCTGGGGTGATCCCCTGCAGTGGGCATGGTCTCTGGCTTCAAATTAGCAGCCCTCACTTTTTCTTTCATTCATAACTTAAATATTCTAGATTTATCTTGATCTAGGTCATGTTTATTCATTGAAAAAATCATAGTAAGACATAGATTTATTAATCCCAATAATATTTCTTATTACGATTTTACCTTGTGCACTATTGGAGAATGTGTTAAATTCATTATTATTGATGAAACACCCCCTTTTTAAAATTTTATTTAAGAGCTAACAGTATAAATGTGATTGGAAAGTCTTTCTAAAGATGTTTGGAAGCTTATTTTGATATATCCATCAGCCTACGATCAAATAGGCTCATAATATAGCCTTCATCCCTTATATGGGTGTGAATTGCCGGGGGAGGTTAAAACAATAGCTTTACATACATGGTTTCCGAGAATCTCAAAAACTGCCCTCTGCTTTGGAAAAGCGGAACAAAAATACAGGAGCTTATCTAAAATTGGACATGCGCAGTCCCGAAACATCATTTTTAGCTCCAAACATAAAAACAAATGAGTTATAAACAAAAAAAGCGACCTGTTTACTGAACAAGAATCGGATGAGGTGTGCCATATACAAGACTCTACTATAGTTTTTTATAGTATATTATAATATAGTATAGTTCACTTATTCGTCTTAGATCTGGTTACTTACTTTTAATCACACTACTCACAGTTCATGAGTTAGTAGTTATAATAAGTAGTTACTCAGATTTACTGATTCACTCACTCACTGATTTATATAATTTATAGCTAGATTATATACTTATATAGATCTATAATAATCTATAAATCTATATTGACTATATATATATATTATATAGATTTATCTCTAACTTTAAATAATCTTAGTATCTCTAATATTTTAGAATTTACTATAATTAAGTATAATTTATAGACTTGACTTGACTTAGACTTAGTTGACTTAGACTAGAGTCTTAGTAAGACAGTCTAGAACAGTGTTTCTCAAACTTTTTTGTCTGCCGGCACAGTAAAAAAACCACAAAATATTCGCGGAACACCACTTAGAGCAACATTTTTTTAATAATAAAATGAAAAACATATTTTATCTGTTTTACGTAATACATTCAATGTGAAGGGTGTACCTGTTTTTAAGAGCTAATGACTGCTAATGCGATCTAATCGAGTCTCCAAAGTCGAAAAACAAACTCTCATTTTATAGTCTTTTGTAAGAAGTCTCTCTCTTTTCTTGGACTTGATTTCAGTCAGTGCTGAAAATCCAAACTCACAAAACCATGAATATGCAAATGGAAGAATTATTTTAAAACTGATTGCAGGATTTGAACTTGTTGATTGAAATCCAAAACACACCCAGGTTTTTCTTGGCAAAACTTGACTTAAGAACTACATCGTTTTTTAAATCAATGAGCTGCTTTTCTTCTTCAGTTGTAAGAGTTGTAGCTTCAATGTTTTCAAATGGATAGTTGACCCATCCATACTCATTACTTCTAACTGTTGGAAAGCAATGCTGCAATGCTGACTGCAGGTGTGTCAAAGTGTTCGGGGGTGATTTATTTATTTGAAGCACATTTATTGTAAGAAGGAAAGCAACAAACGTTGGTGTGATGCAGAAGACATTTGTAGTCTGAATCCATTGCTTCACAAAGCTGAGAGAAAAGTCGGGATGCAAGCGGTCGAAATTTGATGAAGTTTACAACTTCAATCACTTGATCAAGAACAGACATCAAATCTTTCGGCAAAGATTTGAAGGCAAGAGCTTCTCTGTGGATCATGCAGTGAACAACAAATACATTCGGATTTTCTTGACGCACAAGAGTGACGAATCCCATTCTATTTCCCTGCATGGAAGGACAGCCATCGGTGCAATCGCTGACACAGTTATTCCACTGTAGTTTGAAGAGCATAATATTTTCGTTCACCACATTGAAAATATCTTCGCTTTTGGTCGTAGTTAGTAAGTATTTGCAAAATAAGAATTCGTTAAAACATTTTTCATTCTTAATGAGCAGAATAAAAGCTAGCAGCTGGGCTTTGCCGCTGACGTCAGTTGATTCATCAACTTAAAGAGACCACAACAGAGGCACTTCATCGTCAGTCACATCGAAGTTTGCGGAGATTTGATCTTGTAAATCTGACGATAATCTCCAATTCTGCGGGAGATAGTATCAGTTGTCAAAGGAACTTTTTTAACTTTTTGGCGGCATCGGGTCCAAGGATCGTTTCAACAACTATTGCTAAAGCTTAAGTGCAATGAGTGATTCTGTCTCTGTGTTTGCGTTCTTGCGTTTTGCTAATAACTGAGCAATCATATCCTGTGTATTCTTCTTTGTACTTTCATTTAGTTCCTTGCTTTTCATTTAATGCTTTCGCAGTTTCATTCTTGCTAATGTAATTTTCCATGGATAACAATGAATAAAAATGTTTATTGATAATTTGTTATTATTATTTTACATGAAACACATTGCTTATTATTATCGTTACCAATTCAAGAACTGTTGTGCGTCTGCTAAGGCGGCCTACATTTGAGTCATCATAATAATATTGGGAAATTAAATAACATGAATAGCTAACACCCCTTTCCATTAATATTGAGCGATCCATTACTATTGCTGGTCGTTGCAAGTGGGGATGTCATCGGAACAGGCAGACCTGCACGTGTGGTGTTCTGAAAACTCGTGGCACACCTGTAAATCTTTGACGGCACATTAGTGTGCCGCGGCACACAGTTTGAGAAACACTGGTCTAGAACCTAGATTAGATCATATTAATATTTGATTGCATTTAAAATTTTAGTCTAGTCTTTTATTTAGTCTACAAATAAAATATAAATATAATCATATTTACTTAGGACAAGGTCGGACTTAGGTAATTTAGATCTAGATTCTAGATCTAGAATGAAGAAGAAGTTCTATCTTATTATTAATAATATTATCATTATTAATTATTAGAGTCTAGATCTAGATTAGATATTTATACTCTTAAGCGAGCAATTCTTGTATATATATATATATATATATATCTTCTATTTCCAAAATGGCTCTAACGATTTTCTTTAAAATTTCAACGTATCTGCATATTATTGAGAAAAAAATTTTCAGCTCATTGGCCACATCGGAAAAACTCGAGTTCGACCGTTATTTCGATACATAAAATGTCTCATTGTATAATTATTTTTGGTTTGAATAAATTTATGAATGAAAGTTTTCCATGACGTAAACGGGAAAAACTCTGCTTACGTCACGAGGCTTACCGTAGAACAATAACGCGTTTAGAGATATGAATGAATTTTTTTTCCCATGACGTCAAAGGGAAAAAAAACTTGACACAGCAATACACTTCGCAACAAGAACTAATCAATCGACCTAATTAAACATTTGCGCACAATCTTATTGTGGATTGATCTATTATGAAACTATGGAAGAAAAATAATTAAATTAAATTTGATGTATGATCAGTTATTGTGTTTTAAAGGTTTCATAAATGGGCCTCATTCACCAATCGTTAACCAACAACATTTAGCCATGTGATTCTCTATATACAAATTATGTTAACCATAAAGGCTATCACACGATACTTTTTTTTTCATTGTTTTATAAATATTATTAAGTTGCGATTCGTGAATGAGGTCCATTGTTTACACTTAAATTTTATAAACCCGTGAGTAACTTTTACTTTGTTATACTCTACGCTTTATTTGCACACACTGAACATGATATCCAGGGTCGACCCTAACATTGGCGGGGCCCTATGTGAAGTGGATTGCACGCGGTCCAGTCAGGGTAGGGATACGGATAATAAGTAAAAATTAAGATTTTGTGTTAGAAAATAAATTTGTCTTTGCATTACAATTTTGTCTATTTTTAAAGTGCCTGTTTTACCCTATAACGTAGAGATTTGAGTCACTTGATTTTCGTACTAAAGCCATAATGAATACACTAATTTCATAATTAAATGTCTGAACGTAACTATCTGAGAAGTTACAGAGCAAAGTCTTTCTTCCAAGCCAATAATAGTAGGCCTACAATAGCTTTACACAAAAAAAAAAATGGATTGTAAAACTATAAAACGGACGTGAGCTGTGATTTTTCTACACGTAAGAGATTTCATATTTAATCGCCATTTACAATTACATTTAGAACTAAAATAACACTAAAGCAACTCTTCAGATTAGTGGTCTTTATCCGATCGTTAATTTTCGTAATTACAAAAAATATTCCCAAATTGACTTCGGTTATATAACCTTCCTTAACCCTTAAAGTGCTGAGCTGTTTCACAATGAGTGCATACCAAATGGAATTACAATTCTGGTGTTAAGAGGCTAAACTACCACACGCATTTTAAGGGTTAAGAAATTATTTAACCGAGCAAGGCTCGGCGACCTGATATTAATCATATATCAAAATCAAAGTATCATCATAGACAGTCACAAGTCTGAGTAGACTCTTCTAACTATCTCTAGATTGTCTAGAATTACTCTGCCTGACTCTATACTCTATAGACTAGTATAGACTCTAGCCTTCAATTTCTCAATGCTTTTGTACAGATTGTACTGCTAGAATAAGGTGACCAGATACTTGGGAACGAAAGCGGGACACTTGATACTTGTCGATCATGGGATGTGAAAAAAAAAAAAGATGTTAATGTTGCAGAGCCATGCCTGGCAATTATGCTTTCAAAAACTTTAATGTCTGTGCAATGGTGCATTTTAAAAATGAAACAAGAATTTAAGCACTATTTAAATTAAAATTGGATTTATAGTATCTTTCTCTCAGCTTTTCTGATGATGTTCCGGGACTATCAGTTTGCTAGTCTGTTGCTCTAAAATCATACTTCAAGGTCTCATGAATATCCAGTTCTCTTGTAAGATAGTTTCATACATTTTGCACAATGATTTTTCACTGTCATAGTTACATTTTAAGATTGAAAGTCCTTTAAATAAGTGTCTCCTTATATAAACTGTATTTTAATTGTCCACATGGTGTTCACTGCAGAAAAACTCTTTCAGTAACAGTGTTAGCTTCTGGTATACACGAAACAAATTTATTGTTCTTTTGTATTTCACCATAGGGCAATGAAGTTCCCCATTTAGACCTTGTGGTCTGTAGGGCAGATGATGTACAAAGGTTATCTGATTCTGTGGCCTACAGTTAACGAGGGTGTCATGCCACCAGCACAATGACCAACCGCCTTTACTTTTCCCCAACTAATGTCAGGTACCCATTAGAGCTGGGTGTACTCAGAGACGCCCAAGGATCCCGAAATAAAAATCCCAGAAGCCAAATGCTTTACCACTTTACCATCACGCCTCTATAGGGCAATGAATTCTTCTCAAAATAATGGAAAAATTTCAACCCATCAAGCATCAATCATTTTCTTCTTGGAATTTCAATCAGATGTCGAACTTTGTCACATTGTTAATTTCATCAAATAACTCATTTGATTGCTGCAAATGAGGAAGTAGTATCCAAAATAATAGCAGGCTTTCTGAAACAGTCACCCATGATGAAACATTTTAAATGTGATCTGTCTGAAAGCGTTAACTGTTGAATCCACTGCTTCTCTCTCTGAGGTACTCAGCACAATTTTGTAGAAGTTTACTACATTGTATCTTCTTTTCTAACCAATCCGGCATCATCCAAAGTAATACATGCATACCAGTAATTTGTTGGCAAAAAAGATTTTCATGCTACTTTCTGTGCATTTTAAATTAGTCAATGGCAGAAGATTGGCTACTGGAGAGCACTTGTATATTGCCCTTAATACACAGAAATTTTGTATGAAAATAACCATTTCAGGGCTGCAAAATTAGTATTAGCATTATCATCATCATCATCATCTTTCCTTTGAGTTCCTCATAGAACATAAGGCCTCAGTAAAAACATGCCACTCTCCACAGTCTCTTGCTAGTTTTTTAATGGGTTCTTGTTCTCTCGGCTTCATTGAGTATACTGCATCACCATGTTCTATTAGGTCTTCCACCCAATCTATCTCCACTTTTTATAAACCATTTGCAATAGATTTGTAGATAAGTGATTTTATTTTCAATATTTTAACTTGCACCTCTTCAGTTAAAAATTTATTTTAAAAGTTCTTTATTTGATTTATCAGTTTTTCAATTGAGTAGTCCTTTAAAAAAGCATTAAAAATATCATAATATCGAACACAATATATTTTGAAAAAAAAATTCTTAGTAAATATGAAAAATTGTATAATTTATATTCTCAACCTCTCTCACCCCTTTTTTTTTTGTTTTCAAATATTCAACAGAGTGATTTATTATTTTTCTAACTAATTACATCAGAATTTATCCTATTTCATTTGAGAGCATTTTATCTGTCTTAATTAATCATATTTTGTTCACAGAATTGTATGCCTCTTGAAAAGATATATAATAAACTGCATTATTGTATTATTAGTAAGCTTAGAATGGAACTATGGTAGGCTTTGATCCAGTAGTTAGAAACCACTTGTCTTCAACTGATTTTGCCATTGCCGGAGCTATCAGTGGTGCTGTAACTAGAGCTGTGTCTCAACCACTTGATGTTATCAAAATACGCTTTCAGGTTAGACTTAGGTTAGGTTAGGTTAAAGATTTTGTTATGTTATGATGTCTGCTTAATGCTAGAATGTTGTTCAGAACAAATTCTTGACATGTTTTAAGCTTCACAACAGGTTGGGGCTGTTAAATTAAAATGTTTTGCTTCTGAAATACCATGAAATTGATAAGTAAGATTATTTATTGATTTTTGTTTTCTTTTTTCTAGTTGCAAGTAGAACCAATAAAAAGGAATGAGCACTCAAAATATAGTAGTATATATCAAGCAGTTAGATGTATAATAAAAGAAGAAGGACTTTCAGCATTATGGAAAGGACATATACCTGCTCAAGCTTTGTCCGTGTTTTATGGCATTGCACAGGTGACAGATTTTATAGCTTTTATATAGCGCTACTTTCATGCTTATAGCATGCTCAGAGCGCTTTGGTCCAATCTCATTTGTGGGGGGGAGGGGGTATCTAGGAGTTGGTTTTCCGTGCTGCCTTTAGGCGCTCAGTAAACACAGCTCTGCCCGAGTCAGGTGTCGAACCTCGAGCCCCCTTCTAGGTAGCCAATGCAAGTTCTAGTGCCTCTTAGCCTCTCGACCACGCTTCCCACAGATTTATCTTCTTTTTTTTTTTTAAAGAATCAATGAAAATAACTATTAATGAAAAGCTTTTAAATCACTTGAATCTCTTAAAACTATTTTTATGCAGCTTTTTATCTTAATTAAAATTATTTATTTTTCTGTTTTCGTAAGATTTGATTAAGTAAAAAAAAACAAAAATTTTAGACTTTGCGATCTATAGGGCAGATGTTAAGGTCATCACTATAGTTTGTGTGGCCCACGGTTAATGAGGGTATCAGGTAGCCAGCACAATAATGAACTTTACTTTACTTTTCCCCAACTAATGTCAGATACCTATTAGAGCTGGGTGGATTCAGAAGAGTTCTAATTTGAACCCAGGACCCCGGTTTGGAAGCCAAGCCTCCACTTTGATTTAGTGCTTTACATATAATTATTTTCTATTAGCTCCTGATTATATAATGTTCTTTATGATTTATTGGTATCATAATTAAGATGAAATAATTTTTCAATTACAATTATAAGCAGTTGGAGATAGTATTTAAATGCAATTGGCTGAGTTGGGCTTTTCAAATATTGACCTCACCCCCAAAAAAAGACAAGAAAAAAAAAAACATTCACATTTGTTACAATTTTGTCTAAGGGTCTAAAATAAACAAGATCATAATTTAATTGTATGGAATGGATAGTGTATGTTAATATTGATTCAGATTGTGATTGGTGAAAAAATCTCAAGCATTGGTAGTCATTTTACTAGTCTGTATACTTACTTATCAACTCAAAGTCATGAAGTAGCAAAATGGAAAGATCAGTGACACTAGACAATTAAGTTTCTCAAAATATTTTTTTAAGTTTAAGAAAACCTCCCTCTTAAAACATATCTTAAAGAAAAATAACAAACTACCAGTACTAATAAATGAATGCTATGTTAGACCACAGAATATATTATTATTTTCTACTTAATTAGATAATTATAAATGAAAATTATTATGTCATATATTGACTGCACAAAAAAAAAAACACTCCTTATATGTGCTTTGATTGAAGTAAGATTCAGATTCAGAGAATTTTAAACATTTGCAGTATTCATGTTTTGAAGTGATGACTGTAGAAATTTGGCAGTATCTCCCAGAAATGCTGACTACAACCTATCGTCCATTGACTCATACAGTATGTGGAGGACTGAGTGGTTGTATAGCTTCATTTTTTGTTTTCCCACTGGACATTATAAGAACCAGATTTGTTGCCCAGGGAGAGCCAAAGGTAAATATTTTGCAACAGTAAAATAAATTGTAGTCCTCATCATGTTATAGAAAGAATTTGTACAATTATGAATTTTTTTCCAAAGAGTTTATACAAAATGTCTTCTAAATTTTGCAATTTAGTTTGACAATTGTGTCATAATTAAAGCAAACTGTCACAATACTTTTTAAATTGTACTTGGGAAGAGAATTTGATAAGAAAAGTAAAACTATTTTATGGTTTTTAACCATTAAAAAAAATAGTAAGTAATTAATTAAATTAATAATTGCTTTTATGTAGTGCATCTTTCATGTTTATAGCATGCTCAGAGTGCTATGGTTCAATCTCTTTTGTGGACCAGTGGGGGAGGGGGTATCTGCACTGCCCTTAGGTGTTCAGCAAACACATCACTGCACGAGTTGTCATTTGAACTCAAGCCCCCTTGTTAGGTGGCCAGTTTTAGCCTCTCAGCCACAAATCACACATTGTGAGATAAGTTTTGTGAAAATGTATGTAATTTATACATGTTTGTATATTAGGGAGAGAAAGAAATACATGAACACCATAAAAAACACAAATCCAAAGAAAAATACTGTGCGTTTGAACCAAAAAACACTAGACATCATGTTACAAACATTTCAAATATATTTTAGTACTAGAGTATTAAGAAAAAATAGTGTGGATTGTAAAAAAAAAAAAAAAACATCTTTAAAAAACACAAATGATATCCAATATTCCCCTACCCTTCAATTTCAAAAGTATTTAGTTTGCTCTGCATCGCAAGCAACCTCCTAGCACTATCACACCTGCAACTAATGATTCTAAGCCTGACAATATAAGCTAAAGTTTTATAATTAAATAATAG
>JADKLZ010003886.1:24730331-24743246 GCA_021533235.1 Biomphalaria straminea
ACAGAGAGAGAGTATGACTATGAGGAAATATACTATTAATGCATATTGCAAAAGTGAATCTACTTCTTTTACTACAATCTAAATAATTTTTAAGTAACACAGACATAATTTATTAGCAATTACATAGTGGTGTTCAATGCCTGTGCTCACTGTTCAACTGGAGGAGAAAGCCCAAAAACTGCGTTCAAAATAGGTGCATGGAGTGACCTACTTTATTTTAAAATAAAATCTTGAGTATTGGTAGTAATACAAAGGAACACATCTATTTTTATAGTCCTTTAGTTGCAGAATAAGAATCTGCTTTCAGTTTTTTTGTAAGTTAAACCTTCACCAAATAAAAAAATAAAATAAAAATTTGACCTAGTTCCCGAAATGGGTGTTCAAAGTATAAGAACCTACTCTAGTAACTAGTACTAAGTAGTAGTAGGCTACTAAGTAGGATCAAGATTAACTTATGATTATATGATTAAGTAATAAGTAAGTAAATTTATGACTCGTTTGTGATGTCCAATAAATCCATTTTATGAACGTTTGACTGGGAAAGGATTTTATCACATGGTTAGGATGAAGGATTGGCTCTTCATTGACCCTTCTGTCTGAAGGCCCCCATCAACTAGATTATCATTTAATCACATCCGTTTGTTCACAGTACCTTAACGTAAGCCAACACAATGGGTTCCCCCAATCCATGCAAGGCCGAACTCACTAGGGAACACTTCATATTCCTATAAATAGTATAAATTACCATTGCTTTCCATAGGAGAACCATCACCACTCCTAGGCCCTATTGGTCCCGCTGGGAAACAGTGCAATGGATTCAATGGGTTAACAAGCCTTTCTCACATTCTCACCATGTGCAAATGCACTCGCTAGAAAATAACTGTGGTAGTCTTTTGGAGGCCCTGTTTGTTCTTGTTCTTAGCCTTTCCGCTTCCCCTGGAGATGTTTTCACAGAGGCGCCCTGCTGAGGCGACGGGAGCTTTTCCTCCAATCTATGACTAGATCTACATTTATATTATATATTACTCAAATACTTTCATAGATTATTAGATTTAAAGTAAATCTAGGTGTTGATTTTCTAGAATGGTCTAAAAAAAACTCTAGATTAACTAACACAATTTATTATAATATGATAATGATAAGCTTTGTATATAATATTCAAGTCTGAAGATAAGTGAAGAATGCAGTATTTCCCATGACTACAGAACCCCAGCTGCAACCTACATCTTTGTCACATCCATTGTCTATATAATGTTATAAAATACTTCCAATGGGTTGTGTTCAAAATATCCTCTCCTCTGTCCACTCCAGTTTAGATTAAGATGACCCATCACTGTTGTACATCCTCAAGGTGTGGGGGATGCCGTGATAGTTGTATAAAATCAATGATGAAGAGACATGCTGCAGTTGCTTAGAATCAACTCCAGGGGTAGGATTGGGTTCTCATCGTTTGCTAGTATTTGTTGATGTAGATTTTTCTTTCCTCCAGCCACAAAGTTAAGGATGGGTTCTTCAATCTATAGTATTAGTAACGTAATTGCAGATTCAGCTGTTAACCCCAGTGATAATCAGAATAACAGGAATTCAGGAATCTAGAACAGGAGTTCAAGAATTCATAGTAATTACAGGAACAGAGACAGAGAGAGGAATTCAGATGCAGGAAGCAGTTTCTCTAGCCACAATCATTCTAAAATAAAAACACTGGGCTTAATATTCTAATTTAACAAAAGAGCAGTGTTCTCTTCTGGCAGAACCATCAATTTAGAAAATCACATATAATGTTCAATTACAAATCATGCAGGTTTATGAATGCATAAGGACTCATGCTATTGAGTAACAAAAAAGGCTAGATTTATACAATTATTTGAAGCCCAAATTGAATAGCATTACACACCAGCTAGGACCATTGATTTGTCCATTGGTTTTTATGTATTTATTATGGTAGGAACATTCCCTTCTTTAGAAAAGTGTTGACTTGTATTAGGATTATGACTTCCATAAACTACAGCCTTTTTGGTATTTGTCCCTGCACTCAAGCCACTTTTTCTAGTCCAGATGGTTATTCCAACAGGGTGAAATGTAATGCTCACTATTTAATATAATTGCCAGGTGTTCTTAATTCACTAATGTTATTATCCAGTATCTATCAAAGTGCAACCAATGCTGCTTTGTCCGTCTGCACATGTCTTTAAGAAAGAGGATTTTCCTAACTTAAGAGAATTTTCTAATAATTAACATTATAAATTGCCCATTGAGATGATTTAGTAAGTCTACCTTTTAAGGGTGTACTTTTGATCACTTACCTAACTATCTTTGAGTCATTGTATCCTATACTCTTAAGCGAGCAATTCTTGTATATATATATATATTTATATATATTTTTTTTTTTATTTCAAAAATGACTCTAACGATTTTCTATAAAATTTCAACGTGTCTGCATGTTAGTGAGAAAAAAATTCTCAACTCATTGGCCACATCGGGAAAACTCGAGTTTGACCGTTATTTCGATATGAAAATGTCTCAATGTTGTAAAATTAATTTTGGTTAAAATAATTTATGAATGAAAGTTTTCCATGACGTAAATGGGAAAAACGCTGCTTACGTCACTAGGCTTACCGTAAAATATTTCTTTGCAAACAAGAACACGTTTAGAGATATGAATGAAGAGATGTGTAAAACTAAAAGCAGACCATGGGCTGCTTACGTCACTAGGCTTACTGTAGTCCAATGCAAACAAGAAAGAGTTTTAAAGAATCAATAGACCTAATTAAACATTTGCGCACCATCTTATTGTAGATTGATTTATTATAGAACTATGAAAGGAAAGTAATGACATTAAATGTACCAATCTATGATTAGTTATTGCGTTTTGTTTACACTTTAATTGCGTAGAGCGGTGTAGATACCGTTTACTTTGTTATTTTTTTTGCTGGTCATCTCCAGCTGTCTCGTTTTGAGGCTGCATGCAACCAGGTGCTGTCTTTAATGTCAGCTAAGGAAAGTTGGCGCCTAAGCTGGTCTTTTAAGCTTTTCGGTGTTACGCCGACTGCCTTTGGCATGCGTTTGTCTGAGATTCGTCTCTCATACAGGATACTGCTCTGTCAAGCGTAAATGTTGGACTTAAAGAATTCCCTCTATACAAAGGCCAAGCATACATATTTGAGCCCAACAGAAAATTTGCTGGCGAGGACAGACGCAGACGCGAAAAGAAAATCTTAATCGACCACTGGAGGACAATGGTTATGCTTGCCCTGGATGTGGCAAAATATGAAGGTCACATCTGGGGCTGCGTATCCACGGGAAATACTAATGTACCATATCAAAGGAAATGGTGATTACAGACCTTCTCTACGCCTTACTTGCTCACACTGAACATAACATCTAGCTAGCGGTCATCGAGTTTGCATACGCTGCAGCCACTTTTGATTTAACTATAAATCTCAGTAAAAAACTTTGGGTTAGGACGTTGTGACGAAAGGCCCAGGAGATATCTGAATGGAGGGATGTGTAAAAGCAGGCCATATCCTTCCATGGGCTGTAGCACCACTGGAATAGATGGATGGCAAAAGCCGGTATGAACTTCTTATAGTCTGACAGTCTGGCTGAGCAGGGCACATATCCCGTAAAATAATCTGAAGAGTTTCTTTAGTGTTCTGTTTGTTCCATATGTAATTGTACATGGCGATTAAATATCAAGTCTCTTAAGTCCTCCTACAGTCTAGACAGCGTAAAACTATCGTAGGCCTACTATTATTGGCTTGGAAGAAAGTCTTTGCAGTTTTACTCAATAATGTAGAAATTTGCGTCACTCTATGTTTCGTACTAAAGCCATAATTGAATATACTAATTCCAAAATTAAATGTCTGAATGTGCCAATCTACATATAGAACAAACAGAACACTAAAGAAAATCTTTGGATTAGTAGTCTTTATCTGATTGTTCATTTTCGTAATTATAAAAAAAATCCCAAATGACTTCGGGTATACCGGTATAACCTTTCTTATGAAATTATTTAACCCAGCAAGGCTCAGCCACCTGATATTTAGTATTGATTTGTCTTGTTGTAAATAGACTCTATGGGGTTTGCTTTTTCTCAAAAGCACATGGATTAGAATTTATAATGTTTGCTTAAGTGTGCCATATTTGTAATAAGCACTATTCATACACAGAGGTGTTTTTTTTTTTAACTATTTTTTTGTTCCATTAATCTTTTTAGATTCTGTACCTCCACATCTTCATGGTAGCACAAATTTTGGTGACAATATTGATGATGAGTGGTTCATTGTCCATCTTCTCTATGAGATAACCAGAGAGTTTGCAGGGACTGTGGTTAGGTTAGTGCTGTACAAAGCATTCTCAACTGATCAATATGCATTTGTAACTCAGAGAAAAATGTGATCTTTTCAAAGTGAAAATGTTTTAATGTGATAAAATCATTACATAAACATGCTAACTTTCATTATAATTAATCTAAAATTTGAGAATATTTTGGAATTTACTATAAACCTTTATAAGTTAATTTATTTTTAAAATAATTCACTTTTTATCAAAGAATGATTTTGTTCTTTCACAGAGTCAATGACAACGATGAAGAATTTCTATTGATTGAATGTGCTGATGCCTTACCAAAATGGTTAGATCCTGAAACTGCTGAAAAAAGAGTATGATTCAATCATTTCATGTTTTAAATTTGTCTTTTAAAATATTTACATAGTTAAATTATTTATTTATAAAATAACTCTTCTACATGGCGAGTCTTATTATTTAGTTCTGTATTTTTATTTTCCTCATTTCAGATAAATTAGAGAACTGAAATGTGTACTTGTAGCTTTTAATCCATTAATAACTGAAATCTTTACAACATGAAAGTAGTATTGTAAAAAAATGTTTTAACGTTCACAATGAATCCCATAAACTGCTCATGATTGTTCTTTCTTTGATTTTGAAGCATGTTCATAGTCCCCAAACATATTCCCACTTCTAACCAAGTACATTTCTATTTGATTCACTGTTTGCATTTATATTTAATATACAAGAAGGATGTTGTGTTTTTTTTAAACTTATGTTATCAAAGTAGATTATTTCATTTATTCAAAAGTAGATTATTTTGTGTTCTAGGTATATGTTTACAATGGAGATCTGCATGTCATTCCAATACCTCAGTCACCAGAGGAGTTTGCCTCATTACCATTATTCACACCAACTCTTGCTGAGGCAGTTGCCTGTGTCAGAGACTGTACTAGTGTTACTAGATGCAATCAGTCGATACAAAATTTGATCAACAAGAGATTATCTAAGTAAGTTTTTGCAGTTCTGTCTGAAACAATTAGATGTCAAGAAAAATTTTTTTTTTTGAAAGTTTTTCCCATCACTTCTTGAACAGAAATAATTTTATTAGAAAACATTTTTCCTAAGATTGTTGCACTTTAAAACCTCCATTACCCTGCTCCTAGAACACCACTGTATTGTGTGAACTGGTTACATTATAGTAATCTGGTGACTTAACAAACTGCATGGTGCAGGTTCTTATGAAAAAATCATAGAACACAATTCATATTGAAGCTTGAATAATATATTTCCACAAACTTGATTTGATTAGTTATATAAACTTTTAAAAATATTAATGTATATTTTTTAAAACATAAATGTATGTTTTTAGGTTTCCTAGAAAAGTTACAGAAAATATACACTGTGTGAATTGTTATCTCCCTACACCACTTGCTGTTCTTCTGTCAGATCAACCATCTCTAGTGTCTGCTGGTGTCAGAACATTCTATTACAGAGAACCACTGGAGCTCAAAGTTTGTCTCCTATAGTCATAATTTCATTAACTAAAATTTATGTCGTATCTTATTGATGTTTGATTGATTTTAAATCAACATGGTTTTATTATATTTAAGTCAGTATTTTAGAATTAGTATAATGGCAAGATTCTTGAAATATGATCTTATACATACAAAGAAGACAATCAATTGAAACACGAATAACTTATCTGCCTGATGTTATTAACCATTAAGTTAGAATAAAAGTTACCATAGGCCATTTAAAAAAACAAATGGTGGATAATCAGGGCATTATCCATTCCCTTTAAGGTTAAAAAAAAATTATATGCAAAAATAATATATATAACAGGATATATACATATATATTTTTTAACAGAGAAACCTTTACATGAATAAATGAATTGTTTTGTTTCAGGCCTGTCGTCCAATGAAACATTTCAAACCAGATGACCTTGTAAGAACACGAGTAAGTTTAACTCTTATTCACATATTCCTATTCATTATCATTGTAAAACATATTAGCACTTGAACAATTCTTATTGTATTTTACTTATTGCAAATGTTGTTTTTAGGTTAAAAAATAATAAAAAAAAAACACCTCTATTTAGAAAAATAATCTTTGTAATTGTCAATGTCAAATAATAATATTTATGTCGTATGTTATGGATGTTTGATTGATTGATTAATATAGATATAGGAATGTTAAATGACTGAAAAATCAACTACTTTGTTATTCAGGTCAAAATGACTAGATGTTTATATGCTCAGTTAGCTCAGCAACAGTTTACTCCTGATAAGCGCAGTGGCTGGACTGTAGTTAGTCCTTCTAACCCAGAGTTTCTGGAGAGAGATATTGGTGTTAAGCTGGTAAAAAAAAAATGTTTTTTTCTCATTATATTTGCTATCCGAATTTTGTAAATATTACAGTATAACTTAATAACAAAAAACAAAATATATTACAATATTACAAAGTTAAAAATTCTTTTAATCAAAAAATGTAATTTTTAAAAAAAATTTTGTTCACTCTAGGCTCATGGTTTTGAAATACTTTGTTCCAAATATAATGACTTGGAGAACTCTGTGGTGAATGGTGAACGCTGGGATGATTCCAATCAGAGGTGGCAGCACTTTAAGAAATCCATAACAAGCAAAGGATTTTTTAAGGTACACAATTATTGATGCAATTCTGAATATTTTCTTTTAAATTTCAATGTATTTAATAATTTTGTCTGTAACCTTGATCTTCCCTTAGGGAGAAATTGAAGGCTCCAAGTTGTATATGAAACTTTTGGAAGAGGCCAAACAATTTTTCAAGTCTCAACTCATTGGTGAAATGGGGTGAGTCTTAGAAATATTTCATCTTACCATTCTAAAGAAAAAAACAAATAAAAGAAACATCTCATTCTTAAAACTAGGAATAATGTTTTCTTCTTTTTCTTTTCTTTTTTTCTTGTTTGGCAACTCTAGTGATGAAGATAGTATAGGTAAAATAATAGTCCATCATATCAAGAGGCTTGCACCTAAGTTTGATGAATTTAGAAAGACAGAACAAAACCTGTTGCCTTCTGATGGTATGTATGCTACATTCACTTGTATTGTAAAGCTTTCATGTTAGTTTTATTATCATGGTTAATAGTTTTATTGAAATTTTAAAAGACTATGGTTAGACCAGTTTTTGTTTTCACTCCATAATTAATTATTACAACTACTTGTTTATTATAAACCATTCATTAATGTACAAGTCATTGGAAATGTTGTAAGATTTATTGTATGTAAATTGAAACAATTTTTGTAAGCACTGTCCCAAGAATTTATACCATATTTGTTGTTCTTCTGTGGACACCCACAAGATGATAGTTGGATGAACATTACACCTGAGCAAGTTGATGACATGATGAAATCTTCTGGAGCTTTCTCTCCATCGGACAGAGCTGAAATGTTTGACCTAAACAAAGTTGCAGAGAGTATGACAGCCTTTGTTGAACATGAGTCTGGCATAGAAGGTGCAGAATTTCCCAAGTATGTTGTAAACTATAAAATGAGCAATGTTCATAACAATTTTATTATATCATATTGAAAGAGTTTCATAAGCATGCTGTAGCAAATATTCTTAGATATACTAAGAGAATTTCCTAAGTATGCTGTAACAAATATACTGACAGAATTTTGGAAGTAAGTTTATTTAATGTTGGTTAACCTTTACAGTTATCTTATGATAGGGTTCATTGATATCTATATACACAAACGGTCATGGATTGCTGGTTTTCAAAATGAGTTGTGATAAATCCCTTAATAGTTAAGCAAAGAGAGTTATCTGAGTTACCTTAATATATCAAATAGACTAGGTTGAGAAACTCTAATATGTTGTAACATATCAAAATGGCTCAGTCACTTAGTTGTAGCAAATACACTAGGTTGAGTTACCTTTGTATTTTGAAACTAGAAGACTAGGCTGAGCTGCTTTGATTTACCTTTGTATGTTGAAAATAATAGATTAAGCTGAGTTACCTTTGTATGTTGAAACAGACTACAGACTAGGCTGAGTTACCTTAGTGAGATATGTTGTAACAATGCTTGATTTAATTAAAATATTCTGTATATATTCTTGCAGAGAGTCGGCAGAAGATGGTGATAACCAGTTTGAAGGTGGAGGATTAATTCAAGCTATGCAAAAAATTTTTGGTAAGAATTTTCACTGTGCATTTACTTGTTTATATAAAAAGGTTAAGTAGATTCATAGAGCAAATGATGTAAAGCTATTCTGTTTCTATATCCAATGGTTTATGAGGATGTCTTGTGTTCAGCACAAGACCAACTACCTTTATACTTTCCTCATAAGAGATAGGTATTTGTGAAGTGTACTAAAAACCCCAATCTTCATCAATATTTGAAGCTTTGCCATTCAACCACCATTTCTATTTTTTATTTTATACAAGGATTTCTCAAGATTATCAAGTTTTAATTTATTTATTGTATTCCTATGCTTTATTTATTCATGGAACCACATGACTTAATGAGCAATTAGAGAGGCCACTACAATTGACAGCTTATCTGCTTGAGTAGCTAGTTTATCATATGGGATGGCAACAGTTCTGACTTTCCTGTTTTATGATCCATTTAAAGCAAACTTTACCATTTAGAAATGCTTATATTTATGGTCACAGTCACTTAGGTTTGCAACCAGTGACTTTTCAACTTCTGAATAATAATACAAAAGTGTGATTTAGCAGTTTCAATAACTTTACACAACCAATTAAATACACACACATTTAGGAAGTAATTGTTGATCTTTAAATGTATTTTAAAAATTCACAATTGAAATTACATTACCCATTTATTTCTCTAGATTTCCCAGATGAAGTGGATTCATCTGGTTCAGACATGAGTGAATATGATTGGTCTGATGGGTCAGATGATGAGCTGGGCTCTCCCACCAAAATGCCAACCATCATGAAAAAGAGCAGTCTGAGTAAACATAAAGGAAAAAAAGAAAAGCCAAAATCTGTTCATTTTAGTCATGCAGATAGCCCATCATCAAAAATGGACAAACCTGGCCCGGCAGTCAACTCAGACAGACCCACTTGCCCTCCACCAGATAGACCTTCCAATATTGTGGTCCCTGAGTTGAGCACACAACCTTTAGATCATCCTGTACGTCCACCTAGATCTAAGACTCACAGCAAGCCTTCAACCCCACCTCCACCTCCGCCATCAGCTTCCAGTGAAAGTAAAAGGGACAAAAAGCTTGAAATTTTAATGGATGCAATGGATAGAGAACTAGCAGCTACAGAAGTTGGAAAAAGCTTTGAAAGAATGCCTAAACCGGTAAAAAAAAAAACAACTGTTTTACATTTGAAAAGTTAAATTCATAGCACATTTTTATATTTAAAAAAAACAATTTTTTAAAAATCTTAATGCTTACAATATATGTGTCTTTGTCTTTCCTCTGTTGAACAGGAGAAACCTAAAAGACCTCCCCCACCAGTACCAAGGGGAACAACTAGCTCAAAGAAAACAAAGCCTAAGGTTACAAACAGAAATATTGAAGATGAAGATGATGATTTCCAGCCTGTTAACATTGACCTGAATGTGGTTAAGAATACTTTAGAATCGTTCAAAGCTCAACAAGGTTTACCTGGTCCTGCCTCCAATATTTTGGCTGGGTTTGGTATAAAATTGCCACAGGACAAGGTCAATGGTAAAGCTTAAATGTAACACCATGCTTCATTCAACTGAAATACTGTGTTGCACAGTCAATCTTTTTTTTTAGGACTTATTTCAACTTAACCCATTAGCTCCTGCAGTTTGAAATGTTTTCCCGTTTTTGTCCTAAACCATTGTAAAACGTTTCTAAAACCCCCTATTTAATATATTTGATTTAAACTTTTTAAAAAGATTGCTTCTAGTCTCGTTGCAAGCGTGAATGCATATCATTTTGGAGATTACCGATTCTATCTTGAATAAAATCGGAAAGGTTTTTATTTTTTAAATAATTTTTCACACGAACAGGCCCATAGTTCCAGTGTATAAGCCCCCACGTGGCAAAATGATTATTTTTTAATTTTTTTCCATTCTAGTGGTATTAAACGTATATATTTTTTAAAACTAGACATATAGTTCTATTTTTTTAAATTGTTTGTTTGTTTATATGTATTAGATCTTAAAAAATATTTTTTTAGGATTTTTTAAATACAGAGTTATCCCTCTTTGCTTAGGACTACAGCAGGGGTTTTCGTAACCGGAAATAGGAGCTATTGGGTTAAGGGTTATCAACTATTAGTAGAGCACATTGATAGGATATAAATATTTCAATGTTTTTGAAATACACTTTTTGTCTTTACAATCTTTTGGAGTTTTATACAATTCACAATATGGTATATGTTACCATAATTTTGTTTAAAAATGACTATGATGACAGTACCTGACAACATCACTTGGTGAAGTGCATTACTGGAAAGAAAAAAAAACACCATTTTCTAAAATGATGAAACTGGATGTAACAGACACACCAACCAGAAGTTTCAACTCTATGAAGACCCATATAAAGTAACAGAATTTGTTTATAAAAAAGAACTCATTTCATTGGTCACCTTGTGGTGGAGGGGTCAAATAAGTGTTTCTGAAAAGCAAAAGGCATGTGACTAAACAGCTACAGTTGGAGTCCAGTGATGCAGACAGATATCTTGGTAGAGATTTGAACTAAAAGATCTGTTAAAGCAAACCAAGCCCCTCCATGAGCTGTAGCAGTGTAGGGATGGATAGCCTTATGACCAATGTAAACTTGTAACTTGCTGAGAAGTCATCTGGTTTAGTATAGCAAAGAAATTCATTGACTTTCACAAAATGACTAAAACTAAATTATGAAAAAGTTTCACCAACTGAAAGATTTTATGATTCACTGTCACATGTTTTAGTATAAGTATTAATGTCAGAAAGAGTATTATTGGTACTTGTAAATTTAGCATTCTCATATTGTGTCTCTGGATAGGGTACACCTTATTGTATAGGCTACAAAGTTGAGAAATAAACATTTTTGTGCTGTTTTCACAATTGGTATGAGGATAGCAAGCATGTTTTTTTTTTCTTGACCTTTGTATATTATTGTTCAATAATTTTATTGTTCAAACATTTCTGAGAAGTATTGTTTGGAATACAAATAATTAATTAATCCCTTATCAACTTCCTGATTTGACTTTTAATTTTGATTTGTCCAGATTTCAAGTTGCAGTTGTACAGACTATCCCTTGATTTTGACATGTCTAGTCATTTACTATAAAGAAAACTTTCAATATTGTACAAACATTACCAAATATGATTAATGTTTTGTTACGGAACTCATTTCAACACTATCCAACGACTGAAGTTTTGATTTGAAAACACTGACTTCTGTAATAACTAGTACTAAAGAGTTTACAATCTGTTTTTTTCTTCAGATAATTTGGAACATGTTGTTGAGGGGAAGTAAAAGCCTTTCACAGCTGTCAAATGACTGACCCATTCCACTACTTAATGAACTTTGTTTTTACTGAAATCAACAAACATTCAGTATTACTTGATTTTCTAGTAATCCTTGAAGCCATCTATTGGTTTTCAATTGTAACATTTCAAGAACTATGAAAAAAAAATTTTTGAACGTGAAGCGTTGTGAAGCTTCTTTTAATTAGCTTCTCTCAAAGTATCTCTCTGTCTCGTCCAATGCAATGCTATGTATTAACTTCATTGTTACACACACACAATCCAAAATATTGGACTTGATCTACTTACATTTGTATGGCACCACCCAGTAATTTGCTAGCAACTTTTAAAAGCTGGTAACATCTGCTAGCAACTGGTTGTTAGTAAAGGTGCAGCACATTTTGTGGAACATGTTTTTAAAGTTGAAGCTTCGTAAGCAAATCATTGACTTTCCATGACCCTTCGAATTGTTATAAAACACTCTACTACACAAACATGACAATTTGTAATTATTCTCTTTCAAGTTGTCTTTTTTTCTTTGCTGTTGGTCCATGAAAAAAAATTCTAGCCATAAGAAAAACTGGTTGGCCATCTTTCAAGTTCTTCAAAACATTCTTGTCTTTGTACTAGACCAGCTTCAGATAATGAGAGAAACTTAAAATTACATAACATTGTACAGAATTATGTGAGAAGAAAATGGTGAAATGAGCTTCCATTTTGGATTCCTTTATTCAAATTTAGAAGCAGCATAATCAGCAACATTGTTGATACAGATTTTCCATCATTCAACATTATGATATTGTAGTACTTAATGACAATGAAATCTACAATAATTGGTCAACATCTAATGAGCTTCAGACCATCCTCTACCATCCTACAGGAGGCTTGTACTACTTACTTTATTACTGAACAAAATGTCAGAGACTTGTACATTTTTTTATTACAAATATTCAGGCTCATTAGCAGCCAGAGCTGTGTTCATTTTAAATACAAGACCTCAGTGTAAATATTTTCATCCTTCATCACCAAACGAACACTAAATAGTGAGTTAATTTTTCAAAACAAACTTAATATTTGTACAGTTTTGTTGGCAATACAATTTTATAATGGTTTAAATGAACATGTTTTTTTACTGCAATTTTTGTATATACTTCCTAGTATTAATGTGTAGTTTTCA
>JADKLZ010003886.1:24748246-24769006 GCA_021533235.1 Biomphalaria straminea
TTCTCATCGCGCTCTGATCCTATCACTTGTCTGGACTACTTTCTCATCGCGCTCTGATCCTATCACTTGTCTGGACTACTTTCTCATCGCGCTCTGATCCTATCACTTGTCTGGGACAATTGTGAAAGTGAGAGGAAAGAAGTGGGTTTCGTTTTTTAAAAACATAAAAAAAACGTTCACTCAGTGCATCTGTCAAGTACAACTTCTTTCCCTTGTTCAAAATATCAAACAAAATAATTACCAATAGTGGTTAATGAACTAATTGGTTAATTTTAAAATTATTTCTTGTGTTGTCAGGTAAAAGAAATTATGCAAAATTTCAGCTTTATCGAGATTGAGTGTGAAAGAAATAACTTCTACAATCTTTTAACCATACAGACAGAGCGAGTTGATATAAGCTTTGTCAAAACAAAACACAAAAGCTGATGTCGAATTGTTTATTTGAACATAAAACATTATTGTCACAGACACTATATGGTCCCTACATGAATATGTTAAAAAAGAACATTAAAAAAAAATGAAAGTATTTGCTCATTAGTAGTACAACTTGCAAATGAGAGGTTATCAGAACGCTTCACAAAGATAGCTAATACACACTATCTGCATTTGAGAATATTCAAATTTAGTTTTCAAAATTAGAATGTAATCCATGAATTTTTGCTTCATATTCCAAGGTGTTACTTGTAAAGAAGCAAATATTGTATGTTTATTATTGGTTTCAAAGAAGTCATGAGGCAGTAGGGAGGAATTCAACAATTTTGTGCTACATTATTCAATACTGATTAGAGCAACGTCTAAACACCCCAACAAATGCCTGGAACCTAGAAGAATTGAATAGACATAGTTATATTTATCCTGAGTTGACATTTGAAATCAAGGACCCTTACTTCAGTAACTACTACTCAGCCTTCAGGCCTTTCTTTTTATAGGTAGAGCCTAAAATGTACTTCTTATCCAACTGTAGATTTAAAGCAACATTTGTATTTCAATTATCAATAGATATAGACATTCTGCTTTAAGAAAACAAATAATGATATTTTACATTGTATAACTTGTTTTGCACTTGAAAACCAAATGTATTGAAATGAATGGGACCTGATTTGAGAAAGTTTTGAAACTTTGCTGAATAGACAAATGAACATGTATCAGTTTCTGGCTTTCATTTTTTTTGTTTATTCACATTGCTGAAGCAAAAGCAATGATCATCTTCTATCAGGATTATACTTTTAAAAATGTGTGTAAGAATAATTTGAAAAAGAATGAAAGCTTATGGTGTAAATTTATGAAGATCAAAAATTAAAACTATAATAAAATACAAAATCCCTAAAATACCATGATATTTAATTTTATTCCATATCAATACATATTTAAAACTTTTTCCCTCAAATACAGTATTAGAAATAAAATTGATAAAGTTCTATATGACAAAAAAAATGGCAATCACCATTGTATCAATTTACAAGAATTTTACTGAGATTTTTTAAATTTAACAATAGCAATATATAAACAACATGGATTCAATGTCAATAGCAAATAATAGTTGAAAATCAAATTTTGACAGTAAATTTGACAGATTTATTCGGTCCTGGAGGACCAGCTTTGAAAAGTGCTCGATGAATTGTAGGAATTTCAATGGGGGCCTCTGGTAAAGTTCCAATTCCTGTTCCTTTTTTGTATAGCCTAAAAATTGAGACAATAAATCAATTATTAGAATGATATATTTACAGAGAATAACTTTCAGAAAATGATGCTTCTACTTGTCTAAAATATGCTAACATTTCTATTTCTAATTTCGTAACTAGGAAATGTTTACCAGACATAGTTTAGTTAATAGACAATAAGTTCAAAAGTTGCCAGCCATGCAAGGTAGTTTTGGCTAAGGTGTCATTCACTTGAATGATCAATCCAATAAAAGTATAACATGCCCTGCTTTATTACAAGGTATCATTATTAGCTCTTATCTGCAATCAGCTTAAATAATATAAACATATATATTTATCGGTGACCGGTTATTTCATTCTTGGTCACTTCATCACCAATTAAATATTTTTTTCTTAATCATTGTGTAATTGTGCTATTAAGGCTTTGCCTTTATGCTCTCAATTCATCTAATAATGTTTATTTAGAATGCTTTTTGATATTTTTGACATGTTATTACAGCATTTATAAAAATTATAGTATTCCCCTACTCTCTTCACTCTTGTTGAGAAATGAAAGAATATATTTTATAAGTAGATATATTGTAATGCAGAGTTTGTATTTAGTTATATTGTTTCTGTTTGTTATAGGGATGTCAATATTATCCTGTGGGGAAAATCTTTTGAGAGATAGAAGTACTATTTGAATAATTATGATCATGCCGCTCAGCACTCATAATTTATCCTCTAAGTCCAAGGTGTGGTGGAAGTAGTGGAAATCTTTTGAGTGATGAGAATGATTAGAATACTTATGATCATGCGGCTGATAACTTATCTCCTGAAGGACATCTTTCACTTTATTTGTCAATCGTTCTTTTTTAAATATGAGTGTGTCATTTCAAACCCTATAACATTTTATTCATTCTAATAACTCTAACTTCAAGAAATACACAACATGGCCAAGAAATCACAAATGATGTACAGCAATACAAAAGAATCATCTTCTGTACCTACTAGCAATAGCCTATCTTATTGATTTCAATCAACACGGAAAAACAATTTTTACATAACTATATATCTATAGATGTTAATTTTTTAGATTTTTATTGACATTATAATCTATTCTTATTTATTAATGTTAATTCTTTTTGTGATGTAAATAAAAATAAATAAATGAAATATTGTTAACTTCATGCTTTTTACAATTATTATTTGATGGATTAGAGGATGAAATAACCAGGGGATGAAGTGACAAGGAACCATATTTATCTATGATGATTACATATATGCTTTTTCTGGTTTAGAAATACAATTGTATTTTTAATAGAAAGCATATGGTAAGTATAGTAATAAATAATTGTATTAAATATAAAAAAAATTAAATGTGTTTTTCTACCTCAAGGCCTCGCCTGTTATGTCAGGATCACTATCTCCAACAGCTTTCTTGACTGTAGCAGCTAAAGGCGTGGTCATCTTAACATACATTGGCTGACCTAATACAAGCAAAAAAAAACAAATATGAAGGGACATACACAATGGCTTGACATCTTCATTAAGACTGCAGCAGAGGAAACAAATTTAAATAAAGGTTCCCATAAAAAAAATATATTCAGCAAATGATAATGGCATTTGGCCAAAGGTTTACATTGTATTCTGTAGTCTGCACTACCATGAAACTACCTTTATTATGTTGTGATAGTTAAGATTATTTGAAACATTTTCAAATCCCAGTAAATTTGATAAACTTCAACAGATTCATCTAAAACATCTAGTTCACAGTCAAGAACCTTTCAGCATTCCTATTTAAGAAATGTGTGAAGATAAAATGTTTACAATGTAAACTCACCATCTAATTCTCGACTGTGATATTTTTCGACTGCACTAACAGCATCTTGTCTATTAACATAGACCACCTCAGCAGTGCCAACTTTAAGAAGTTTAGCTTTTTTCAAAGGACCTACAGCTCCAAAAAGTTCCTGTTAAATAACAAATTTATTAAGGAAATAATGACTTAAAAACATCATAATATCTTTCTTTAAATTTAATTAATTGTCAAGTACATGAAAATATGTGCAATGAGATTGTCTAGTTTATTGTAAAGCATGAAATCATAAAATTACTAAAAGCTTATCACTGTGTTTACAACATGTCATCGGACCTTCTCAGCCATTAACCCAACAGAACAATGGCAAGATGAATAGCATCTGGATTATAACTTATGATCACTTTCTTACTATTTATTAGATGAAATAATGCAATAGATCTGTCACATCATCTTGTCTCTGCCTGAGGTCCCGTCCAGCTTCCTCCTCTCGGTTCTAAGCGAGTCTCTACTACTGTCCCAATGTCTAGCCTGTCTGTTTCGCTTTTGCCTCCAAATCGTGGTGCCATATATTTCTGGGATATCCCCTCTTTCCTTGTGGGTTCCAGGTAAGGGCTTGCCTTGTTATGTTAGATACAGGCTTGCAAGGGTGTGTCTCCAGCATATCTCAAGGATATCTACTTCAATGGGCTGCTGGTTTGTTCTTTGTCACACAATGTCAGTTTTATAGAATATGAGAATTAGATTTACAGTGTAGACAGACCGTCTGGAGATTACAGAGACACTAAGGAGTGCCTGAAAAAATTACTAATATCATCAGGAAGTCATATGACTTGTTGAATAGTGCATGGCAGACAACTGGCAGATGCTTGTAAAGTCCAAACAGGAGTGAGACAAGGCTCTTCTTTATTGTTTCTGCTAGCCATAGATTGGGTCATGAAGACAGCAACAGACCAGAATGGTATACAGAGGACAATGTGGAAAAAGCCAGACGACCTTGACTTTTCATTTGGCCTGGCTCTTCTTTCTCACACACAACAGATGCAGGAAAAGATAAGTGTGAAAAGATTGTGGACGATTCAGCTAGAATGGGTATTACCATAAACAGAATGAAGTGCAAGGTGTTCATGATAAAGGTGTCCAACAACACACCCATTGCAAGGCAAGGTGCTGGATCTGTCTTATAGAACCTGATTAAAAAAGCATGTAACCCTTTCTGTAGGACAGAGACAAAAATAGAACATAAAACAAAGATAGTTAAATGATGCTTACTATGATATCATCTTGTGTAACAGTAGAAAACAAATTAGTCACCATGACTCTAAAACCTTGAAGTGGACTAATAACATTCAGTTTGTCTTCCTGAAAATTGAACAGTAATTTATAAAAAATGAGAATAAGTCAGGCATAGTTTAAGCATTATCAATACAAATAGAAAATTCTCAAAAATAATTGTGAATGTTATATAAAATTGGAATTTTGAGCTTCCTATTAACCTTTTTGCCTCAAAATTATTGCCAGGATGATGAGTAAATGGTAGATGCTTATGCCAATGATGAAAAAAAAAATAATTTAGAAACAACAATAAAAATAACTGTTTAAAGACCTATCAAATGAGGGAGAAGAAAGGTACTATTAGAGAAGGCACATCCAGTGATGGGAACAGACTCTAGAAAAATTTTAGGAAAATTTTGAAATTGTGTTACCCCCCCGTTTTTATTCGTTGGTGTGATAGATTGTAAAGACTAAGACTAAGACTTGCTTTATTGATCCTTACCGAAATCTGTTGTTATTACAAGGACTCTTTTCTTATATAAAGACAACACAACAGAAACATACACATAAATACAACAGACACAACATACACAAAATCATGCATTGATCAAATCAATTATCGACAACATCCCACTCAGAACAGAATAATGTCATAAGCTGAGTGGTATGTCCACAGAAAATGTAATGACAGTTATATTTTAATCAGGTTACAACCTGACTGTCATCCCACAACCTCAAACAACCATTTTTGTTCAAAGATTTATTAAAGAACATTAGAAATGGTTATTATTCCATTGTTTTAAAATAAGAAACCTTCTTAGAGATGCCTTCATAATATGTATTCTCTCTCTGTTACGGAAAGGTATATTCTTAGTTCCTATGTGTAGTTGCCTACGCTGCCGCCTCTTTCGGTCTATCTATAAACCTCGGGAAAACAGAAACCATGTTCCAGAAGTCACCCAATGAAACATACTCAGCCCCAAGGATCACAGTAAATGGACAGCCCCTTAACGTGGTAGACCACTTCACATATCTTGGTAGCATAGTGTCAAATGACGCCTCACTTTCAAGGGAAGTTGACAACCGTCTGGCCAGGGCCAGTAGCGCTTTTGGACGCCTTCAGACAAGAGTTTGGAAGAACAAATCGCTCCGCCTACCTACAAAAATTAATGTCTACCAGGCGGTGGTTCTCTCAACCCTTTTATATGGCTCTGAGACATGGACACTATATAGAAAACAGCTAAGACTCTTGAGCGCTTTCACCAAAGATGCTTGCGCTCCATCATGGACATACGATGGCAGGACCGCACTACAAACAGCAATGTCCTTGCGAACGCCGGTATGGACAGTATAGAGGGACTTCTTATGGTCAGACAGCTACACTGGGCAGGGCACGTATGCCGTATGGGAAACGAACGTATTCCAAAGGTAGTCTTTTTTGGTGAGCTAAAAGGTGGTCGACGTAACAGAGGCGCCCCACGGAAACGCTTCAAAGACCAGCTTAGGCATCAACTTTCCTTGGCTGACATAGAAGAGAGCACCTGGCTGCATGCGGCGTCGGAACGAGACAGCTGGAGGTCACTCACGAAGGCCGCGGGATACACATTTGAGACCAAAAGAAACTCTGCCGTCGAGGACAAACGCAGATGACGAAAAGAAAATCTAAACCGGCCACCTGCGGACAATGGTTTTGCTTGCCCTGGATGTGGCAAAATATGTAGGTCACAGCTGGGACTGCACAGCCACGGGAAACACTGTATTCCTCACTAATCTTCGGATTCGAAGACAAGCCTATTATTATTATTATGTGTAGGCCTATCTCATAGATACTAGAACTTAAAACCTCCTCATCAACAGAGCCTGTAGTATATATAAACCTATTTCAACTATTTGTATATTTAATTGACATTTGATTATTAAATAATGACATTTGGAGAGGGGGGTATTAGACCTATTTGCTTTTTTTTCCAAGCAGAATTTCTTTTTCAACTACATCTTTTGTTCTATGTAGTTTCCATGGCTTTCACGACCAAAATAACTTTGATGGACTTTTCACAGCTGTGTGGTTAATATTTTTATTAAATCTACAGTAGATCTAGACTCTAGATCCAGGTCACTAAAATTCGAGGACTTTTCACAGCTGTGTGCGAATTATCTTCACTGAATCTATCGTAGATCTAGAATCTACAATAGACTCTATAGATTTTAACAATAAATCACTAAAATTCGCGGACTTTTCACGGCCCCACAGGGTTAGTAATTTATGTTCACTAGATTCTAGTGATTTAGCGTAAATCTAGAGTCTATATCTTAGTCACTAAAGTCCCGGACTTTTTGCGGCTCTCTGTGAATTATCTTCCATACCTGCCTACCTAAAAAAGTCCAAATGTGTATTCCTGAGGATCAAAATGTGTATTTTGGGACCTCAATGTGTAACACACACGCGAACGACTTTTTTTTTACCGTATAAACCGAAATGATATTAAAATTATATATATATACACATATATATATATATATATACATAAATATTATATATATATATATATATATATTAATATATATATAGGCCTATATATTAATATAGACCTATGGATAGATAGATAATTTAATTCTCACAATCATGATAATGTGAGAATAACTAGTAGATTTAGCAACTAAAATTTCTAGCCTAAATAAATATAGTAATATAGTCTAGTCTAGATCTAGATTAATCTAGAGTGACTATATTTTTGTCTCTCTACCAACTAGATCTACTATCTACCTAACTGTTAGATTACAGTTAGATAAAATCATACCTAGATCTAACTAATACTCCTATTACTACATTAATTTATATTAATAAATTTCTAATAGTAGGCCTATGCCATGCCTATAGACTTAGAATCTAGAAATAGTAATAGAGATCTAGACCTAGTCATTGCACTGCACTTTTTAATCTTTAACCTAAATCTAAAATAAAATCAATAAGCTAGATCTAGATATAGTCATTATAGATCAGATCTTGACTCTAAAATTTCATTCTAAGTCTGAGTAGTGAGTGTTACCGTGGATTGGCTACAATAGGACTAACGTAGAAACAATAGGACTAACGTAGACCAAGATCTAGATCTAGAATGTAGACTAGTAGAAGCTGTAGAACTAGATTTTTTAGATAACTAGAGAATTTCAATCTATCTTTAATATTTTAAATAATCTTAGACTTAGAGTAGTTAGACGGTAGCTAGGAATATATCTACTCACAGACTGTCTACTGTATTAGTGTATAACAAGTATTATAAGTAGATCTAGATTATTCTAGATCTAATCTGTTATATGATATAGATCTAAATCTAGATTCTTAGATACAGAGGTCTATGTCTATATACATCTAGATCCATATTCTAGATCTAGATCTAGCTAAAATACGATGTTTATAATCAATAGCGCTTCGATATTTTTGATTAAAATTAATACGGGAATTTTTTTTTTGCATTCGACTTTTTTTAAGCTCAAAATTAATTAATTTCTAATGAAAATAAAGTCACGTTGGTGACTGAATGATATCAAACAGCCTCTCGCAATCGCTCTTGGGTGGTACCAACTCCCTTCTCCCACCACTCCCGCGTTCTTCATTTGTAGACTAGATTTAAAGACCAACTGAAGAGGTTTTTTTCGAAATTGAGATAGCGATTGATTTAGATAGTATATAGCATCAAAGTTAGTTCCTAAAAATTTAAGAATTTAGAAAAGCGTATTTATATTAGAAAAAGTACTTCGAAAGTGTAAAAAATAACGAGATTTGAAAATCAGCTTCAATGGCCGAAACCTTAAGTGACCCGGAAGTGACGTATTGCGTTGGACTGAGAAAATGTAAATAAATAACAATGGACATGGTTTGATTCGTTCTATGTATAAATGTAGCAGATATAGATCTACTTATCTCATTGTAGCTGTCAAACAATTTTAAATGATACTTATGATGGGATGCACCAAAATACCCTGAATTGAACTCTTCTACTTTTTCAAAATACATAACATAGATATAGAGACTATTACTATAGTCTATATAGATAGAAGATTTATTATGAATATGATTATGATATTGAATGATAGTGGTATAACTATAACTAGTCTTATTATGACTTATAACAATAAGTCAGGTGTATTATAATTAATAGATCTATTATACCAAAACTAAATATCTAGAATCTAGATCTATCTTTATTCTAACTCTAATTAAGTTTAATTCATGTTAGGCCTTCTTAACACTTTTATTAGTTTTATTAGTCACTCACTAGATCTAGTTAATTCTAGTTTATTATATTTATATTACTTGACTTGTAGTAATACTAGATGATAGATTTAGTAGATCTAAATCTAGCTTATTTATAAACTAGTAGATTTTAATTTAAGTAGATCTAGTCAGAGTTATACTAGCCTAGCCTAGTATGACTATGTCTATGTTAAGACAGTTAAGTCTAAGCCCAGTTGCCAACATATTTTTATGTTTGAATTTATATAGAATATAGATATAGTGTAATAATAGTAAGATTTAGACCTAGTAAGTAGTCTAGTGTCCTAGCATAAAGTATGATAAAGATTATTCATAATTATAATATAAAATATAATCTATTAGTAGTATTAGTCAATATTTAAATATGTAAGTCCTAAAGCCTAAGTTAAATCTATAATTCTATATAGAATATATTTATATAATAGATCTAATATAGCCCTTACTGCCTTACTATACTTATTAATTAGGCTAGACTTTAGATTTTAGATCTTAAAAAAAAAAAGTCATCATTTATATTGGTAATATTAAGATGTTAATGTTATATCAGAATAACATATAATGTATATAACCACTAGTTATATATATATATATATATATATATATATCATTATATGTATACATAAAGTAGTAAAGTGCCCCCTTCAGACCTTGCGATCTATGGGGCAGATGATTTAAGGTCATCTGTTTCTTTGGCCAACGGTTAACGAGCGGGGTGTTATGTGGTCAGCACAACAACCAACCGCCTTTACTTTCCCCAACTAAAGTCAGGTACCCATTAGAGTTGGGTAGACTCAGGGGCACCCTAAAAATCCCAAAATTCAAAATCCCAGTCTTCATCGGGATTCGAACCAAGGACCTCAGGTTCGGAAGCCAAGCGCTTAACCATTCGACCACCGCGCCCCCAATATGTTTACATAATTAAGTATCAATGTTAATAAATACATTTTTAAAAATCTATTTTACAGAAAACATATATATGACATTGGGCAAGTGGCGAACAGACAAGTTTACTAGATGGATCTTTCATCATTTGGAAGAACAAGAAGAGTTTATATTCCCTGTTTCTATTGTGAAACAAATCACAGAAACATTCTACAATTTTATTTCATATAATAAATTCCAATAAATGTAAATATAAAAAATCACATTTTAATAGAGTTCTTCATTATACACACATTATTTTACTATGTTTCTTTTCACTTGCTAGGTTTAAACAAAGTTTTGAATCAGGATTGAATATTATTATGTCATAGCACAAAATTCCAGCAGCATTTTAGTAATGGCTGCGGTCAGTGTTTGAACCTGAGACCACAGAGAAGACAGTTCCGAGCGCAAACCACACAACTTTCTATATTTTGAAACTTATTCAAATTTTGATAATCTCTATGTTATTGCAGATTTGAAGGACCATTGCAATGATGACTTAAATTGATCTGTAAAGGGGTTGAATTTAAAATAAATAAGAGTTGGATCTCATTCTTGAAACAATGCTATTTATTAGAAATTGCAACCTGGAATACATATTAGAGGCCAAAAGAAAATCCACTGCCAAGGGTAGATGTCCGAAAGATCATTTAATTTGACCACCAGCGGAAAATGGTTATGTCTTCGCTGAACATGTCAAAATATGTAGTTTGCAGTTAGGGCTGCATAGCCGCGGAAAAGACTGCATTCCTTATTAATCTTTTGAGGCCAGCGGCCAGCCTTAATTATTAAACACTTTAAATTATGAATAGCTCTACATTTTTAATAAAATATTTATAAAAAATATAATTATATTAATTGATTAATGGCTATTAACTGGCAATAATTGGGTTACTAAAATTTAATAAAATGAATTCCATAACCACATTAACAGTAGTCTATGCATTACTTAATATTATATTGATACTTTTATTTTCCACTTCCTTGACTTCCCACAGAAAAAATCTCTTTTATTTGTATAAACACAATTTAAAACCTTATTACAGTTACAGATTAACTTGATTCTAATTATTCTATTCCAATCTACAAATAAATGAATCCCATTATGAGATAAATAAACTCTTTAATTTTTACATACTATAGATTTATAGTACTATTTTTAAGTATATATAGGCCCTAATATTAGTAATATACTTAAGAAAGAGTGTAACAAAATCCATATTTCGTATAGTTATAATAATATAGTAGGTAGATCTAGGACTCTAGCTCTATTGACTCTATGTCACAGTATGTCTAATGTAATTACTAATTGTTGCTTATATATTTTTAGAAATTTAGATCTAGTAGATCTAAATCAGCTAGACTATTTTTAAGTCTATAGGTTAAGGTTAAAGCTATTTGCTACTCAATTTGCTAGTGACTATATAGTAGTGTTGTACGGGGTTGTGACTCGAGAATAAAACTAAATAAAATCGTGCACTACAATAACTACATTATTGAATGAGCTCAACATTGTAATTAATTTTTTTTCACCCATATTGATCCTATTTAGGGACGACTAGGTAAATAATTTTAAACTTTGTTTTTCTAGATCTAAGCCCAGCACCTCGATCGGATCAGTCTAGATCTATAGATAGATTTAATTTCTTATTATCTGGCGGCGTTATCTGCTAATATACTACTAACTACTATTACTAGATAGCAGAGTATAGACTTCATATAGATCTAATCAAATTTAGGTTTAGACTCTAGTAGGCCTACTCTATAGTTTATAGATCTACAAATTTTCTACATCATTAAAGATCTGAGAAAAGAAGATCTAGTTCTTGATCAAAAGCAGTAGATTTAGAACTAGAATAAGCCTGAAGCAGTAATATAAGTCATAAATTGCGTAACTTGACTAAAACGAAACATGTGAACTGAGGCGCGCGGTACTGCGTGGGCTGAAACGCTGTTCGCTTGACTAGATCAAGAAAAGCCGACAAACGGTAGATCTAACATGTAAAGCCATAAATTGCGTGATTTGACCTAATTTCCCTACCCTAACATCCACTTTTTATAAATTGGTGTGTTTTAGTCGCCTTTGTTTTCAGAAACTTGCATTCCTGTAAAAAGGAATAGGGAAACCATAAAGTGAATAATGTGACCTAGATTCCCCCAGACTACGTCATCGACCTTGGTTGTCTGGGAGAATCCGATCTCGAATGGCTTCGAGATTGTGAAATTTCATAGTCCCTAAAACGCACACTAAATTGCTTATATCTAAATAATTACAAAGAATATATGTCTAATATTTCGTATGTATGTTTTTTTAAGCATTATGAAACTAAAAAAAAGTATTACACCGGTTTCCGCGTCTGACCCCAAAACCTCTTCAGTTGGTCTTTAATTGCTTGATTCCAATCAACGTAGATCTAGATCTGGGCTCAATGTGTCCACCCCACCTTTTCTGTTGTTTTTTTCCCCCACAGGACGGCTTAGCGCGTGACCTCTAGGTCAAAGTTGCGGCTTAGCGTGACCTCCGTGGCCGCTCGTAAGCTAGCTTAGAGCGGAAAAAAAAAAAAGGTACGAAATGCGTAACGCGACGGGTTGAATTCGTATTTGCGTACTCGCGGTCATTTTTGGGCGATTTTGCGTAACGAATACGCATTTTGCGTAACGGTAGGCAGGTATGATCTTCACTAACTCTACCGTGAATCTAAATTCTAGATCTAAATCACTTAATTCCAGGACTTTTCACAGCCGTGTGCGATTTATCTTCACTGACTCTACCGTAAATCTAGAAACTAGATCTAAGTCACTAAATTCGCAGACTTTTCACGGCTGTGTGCGAATTTATCTTTACTGACTCTACCGTAAATCTAGAGTCTAGATCTAAGTCACTAAATCGATGTGTGCGATTTTATCCTCACTGACTCTACAGTGGTTAATTTCGTAAAACTAGAGCTTAGATCAAGATTTTTTCAGCGTTTTTTTTTTTTACTTTACACTAAGCTTTGAATTTTATAATGAAATTCAATGTGTTTTCCAAGTTTTCAAGGTGGCTATGAACCATGAAAAGTATTGAAATTAAAGATACTAGATATCTTATGTAGAATTAAAATATATCTATCTAGACTGATTCAAAACACTTTTATTAAGTCACTCTAGTCTACACTGAGATCAACAAGACAATACGATCACGCGAGTTTTCTTTTAAAAATGGAACTTATAACTGTGTCAAAAGACCGATCGCATTTTTCCGAAAATGGAAAAATAATAAAATCGGATTTTTTTTTCATAAAAAAAAAATGAAGAAAAAAATTCGGATTTTTTTCCCGAAACAAATGTCGGGTAAATTTAGGATTTTTTAGCTTAAAAATCGGATCAGAAGAAATTTTCGGAATTCCGAAAATTTTCAGAAAATTCCCATCACTGGGCACATCTTTAAATTAATGTTATTTATGTCACATTATTTTCATGTGTTTCTTAAACTTTTTTTTTTCAAAAATTACAGAAGAAAACTTTACAAACCTTTTTCTATCAAGTAGCCAATACAAAATTAAACAATATACATTGCAACTCAGTTTATTTTGTTATGACCCTGCATTGCACACTGTCATTAGGCACAAAACTGTGCACCAGGGAATACAATAGAGAAACAGAGAAGAGGATGTAAAAACAAGGATGCTATAGTAGCATATATAGTAGTTTGGCTCTAGTTTCTTATTGATGATTAAACATGACATGCTATTTTATAATCCTTTTAGTTGAGGTTAATTGACTAAGTTATAACAATATATAAGTATTTCTAACCAACAACTCACAAACAACTTTTGATTATTACATATTAATATACCAACATGTCACCATTCATGTCAAAGCATTACAACTACTTTTATAACATAAATGACTGACATTTGTGTTATGTAGTAGCATAATACAATTAAAACTAAACAATAAATGAAAGTGAAAATGGCTACCTCATCTAAGTCGATTTCACTGTAAGAAGTGATCTTGGTTTTTTTTATCATAGAAGTGTCATTTGGAGTAAGTTCAATACCAGGGCCACCACCTTTTCCTAATGTGAGTCGTCCTGATCCTTCTTGGGGTGTTGGTTTACGTTTAATTCCAGGTTGTGCCAATTTAGTTGGCTGTAAAACAGTTTTAATTGGTGCCTGCTTTGATGCCTGAGAAACAGTAGCTGCGCCTGGAGGAACTCTCTGTATTTTTGTAAAATCACCTGCATAAGGAACTGACTTTAATACTGAAGAGTTAATTGGCCTTGCACTGCTGATTTGTATTTTGGGAATGTCTGCAACAGCAACTGAGGCAGGATTATGTGCAGGGTCATCATAATCTCTGTAGGAGTGATGACTTTGATAGGAGGGTGAACTGTAGTCATTATAGTCTGAATGATAATAATCTGATTGCAGAGGTTTAACAGCTGGTTGAGCGACATAGTTATAAGATGGCAGTGAAGGTTGAACTGGTTGTCTGTATTTATCATTACGTATTTGAATGATGGGAATTGAATTTAAACTGCTATCAAATGGCTGTAAAATCATAACAATATAATTTATTAAGTCAAAATGACAATCAAAACTGTTTACAATTTTTTGTATCTAAACAAATGTTTGCATTCACTTATAGAAAACAAAAAAAAAAACATGACACTATCATGAAGGACTTTTACTACCTTGAAAGTGTTAATGCTTTCTATTCTGACATGTTGAGTGCATACAATATATGTACACACAAACAAATTTTTACTTTAAGCAAATAATTGGTCATCACTTATTACTGTAATGATAGGTTTGTGTAGATCATACAATGTGATTGCATAGATTGTGGTTGAGATTGTGATGTTATAATATTGTATAATTCTCTCCTCAAACTAATGTCTGATCACTCAAACAACATCATAATGCCAAATAGTAAAGTATGAACTCAATCAATGATACTTTTCAAATAAATACAAAATATTTATTCTAGAACTTGTAATCACTATGATAATAAACACTTCATAAATAAACAATGCAGTTTCATTTCAATACATTTACACAGAGGGGGGAGGCCCAGAAACAATTAATGCATCTCCTTATGTAGTCTCTTACAGTCTATGTCTTTCTTTCTTGCTCAAACTATCTAAGCTATTTTTAACATGTAGGGAAATTTCCGTATTTGATCTTAGTTTTTAATTAACTTGCAAACAATGTTCAACTACAGCCTTGCTACTCTTTTACAGCGTTCTCCAATACACCACCAGTGACAAACTAGTTTATTTTTGAAACTATGACCTTGAAGCGCTACATTACGAGACATTTATCATGACAATGTATTTTCTCAAGGGGTTCAATTACATGAGATATAGACCAGTCTAATAATATGCCTTGATAATAAAAGTGATTGCAAAAATAAATATTAACTAATCTTGAATAATAACTTTCATATTTATTCTAAATTTGTTCATTATAAATATAAAAACTAATTTAATAGTAAACAGACAATAGTAATTTTTTTATGTACTATATAAAAAAAATTACCTTAGTTCGTTTAGTAACTTGTAAAGAATTTCCAGTATAAGCTACTTCTGTGTTTGGTATTGGTCTTGTAATTTGAAGACCTGTGTTAGTTAACTGTATCTGAGATTTCCCCTTGGCACCAGGATTAGACAGCTAAAAAATTTTAAGTTTAAATATAATTGAATATACATTCAATGCAGATTTACATTCATTTTCAAACAAGACAATGAGTTGAAAGAATATGTAGAAAATCAAGAGTTTAAAAGTACTTTCTGGAAATCGGAAAGTATAATAAAATCATCTGGAAAATATAATATCACATTTAATCTAAAAATAAATTACTATTTATTCTTCTTCTTTGTTATCATTGTACATGTAGGATGGTTCAGATCAGCAATCCTATATCTGAGATAAACTGTGCAGTAGTTTCCAAATCAGGCAGTTCTCAGTTTTTTGTTGTATAGGAAGGTTTTTGGGGCCAGAGTCTTGTTCGGGCCTCTTGCTATAGTATGCAGCATTCTCTGGTGATGCCTCACAAGAGCAGGTTTTGCTCATCTGAGTCGAAAAATTATTTGTTGGTCATATCGAAATAGCTCATAAAAAGCGTCCTTTTTTCTTGTAATTGGGATGTGAGCTTGTCCAATTCTCAATTATTCTACTCTCTATTATTTTCATTATTTCTTCTGGGTTGAGAGGGATTTTCATTTGTTTGTTCATTCTTCCCTCTTTTACTTACTATTATTAAAAGTGTTGTTTTATTTTGCACATTTTAAGAAAAAATAGTAAACCTTTTAAAGTCATATAATTTATAAAATCAATATTGTTTCTAAAAGGTTAAAAAAAAAAAAGGTATAAACAGTTTGGGGGCAAGGTGGCTGAGTGATACAGAGCTTTTGAACCAGTGTTCAAATCCTAGTTTAGGGCACCCTGAGTCCACCCAACTACTAGACATTAGTTGGGGAAAGTAAAAGTGGTTGGTCGTTGTGCTGGCCACATGACACCCTCATTAAATGGGAAACAGATTAACTTTTGTTTACTTTTTATAAACAGTTTGAAATATATACCAATATAATTTATCTGGTTTATTTCATAGGTGAAATCATCAATAGAATTTTACTAACAGGACAGTAATTATAAATAAATGATAATTTTATCACGAAGCCAAAAAAGATAAATTATTACAATATATAAAAAAGAGAAATTAAAAAGCCATGCTAAGCTATGATTAACTGTTACATAACTTGACTAACTTGAAAAAAAAATCATTAGTAAAGTAACTAAAATTTGTGGAAAACATTTTCTTAGTTTTAAAGAGATTGTAGTGGCTGAGTGCTCATATTTTTAACCATGAGTCTCAAGTTCAAACATTTTAGGATTTCTTTGAGCCCAGGTCAGGTTCTTTTTTTGGCAAAAGACAAATGCTGATGATTGCCACAGAAACAAATACATTTAGAATCATTGAAAAATGAGCCTTTAAGTTTGGAAGAAAAATTCAATGACATTATACAATGGAAAAGTTTAGCTAGTGTCTGTATACTGAAGGTTCTTTTTTATTGTACCCTTAATGTTAACATATCAACTTACAGTTCTTGTAATATTTGACAGTCCACCTCCAGCAAGTGGCTGTTGGTTTAGAGAAAAAAAAAACGTCTTGATTTAGCAAATAATAATGAAAATAATATTATCAATATATATTGAAACATTAAAGCGCAGTGACTGAGTTGTTAAGCGCTTAACTTCCTAGTCTGGAGTCCTGGGCTCAAATCTCCTTGAAATCTTGAGATTTTGAATATTAAGATCTTTAGGACGCCAGAGTCCACCCAACTCTGACTTTAGTTAAGGAATGTAAAGGTTGTGCTGGTCACAAGACATCCAGCATGTGAACAGTGGGCCACAGAAACAGATGACCTTAAGATCAATTGACTTATAGACTGCAAGATCTGAAGTGGGAACTTCAATAATTAGGATATTAAGACTGTCTCTTTTAGTGAACAGCTACATATTATTTTTTACAAAGTTACAAGAACCATAATTTTGTATTAATATTAAAATGTAGTATAAAACAGTGATTTAGATTATAACTTAGTGCATGCTGTGCATAATAGAAACAAAAAAAGTATCCAAAGCATATTTTTATAGAGACTGAGCCACTAAGAACACTGAACATTACAAAACAACATTTCAAGTGTGTATAAAATAAACTTAGAATCATATCTTACCACCTGTTGTGTTTGTCTTCCAGCAAGTTTTCTTTTTTTTCCCTGACGCTGTAACAATGATCTAGCATCAAATGTGCCTTTTTGAACCTGTTTCTGAACTATTTTATTACGAGCATCCCCCACACCACTTTTCTTATTGTAGATAATTTTGTCTCTAGCATCTAGAACTTTTTTGGTTTTAAGTTTCTCCCTGGCATCAAATTTTTTTTGCAATGTTTGGCTATTTTTTCTGTTGAACACCTTAAGCTTGTTTTGAACTTGTAAATTTTTTTGACTTAGTGTGCTGTGAAGAAAATAAAAACTGCTTTATATACAAAAGGTTAAAACTGCATGCAGTCAGAAGCACATCACTTTTCTTGTGTCAACTTGTGACATAACATAAAATAGACTGAAGTATTGAATGCTGAGAAACCAGAAGTAACATGTCAAACTGGTAATTGAATGATATTGCAATATGTCTAGAAATAGCTGAGGGGTAATAATTTCTAGTCCAAACCTCCTGCAGGACAATGGGCGGGGGATGGGAGCTGGCAAGGTTTGTACCTGGGACCATTGAGATAAAGTCTGAACGACAGTCCAGCATGCAAACCGCGCACCTAGATCTAGACTCTAGTAGTGTAGTGATCTACTCTATACTCAGGCATCTGCCTCTGGCAGTGAATTAAATCATCAAATGATCAAGTGGATCTTTGATAATGATGGATCTATCGACTAAATCTAGATCTATCAGATTATCTAGGTAGGATTTTACTTTATTAGGTCTATGGCTAGAGTTCAACTAGGACATGGAAATCATAGCTAGATTTTAGATTCTCATTCTTATTGTTATTCTTAGACTAGAATGAATCATTCAACAAATCATTGATTCTATAAATTCCTGGGTAACCAATTCCTGATCTATATAATTATATTTTAATACTAATAATAGTATATAACTATAGAAATATTAGTGGGAAGCGTGGTCAAGAGGCTAAGTCAGCCTAAGTGCGCTTGAACTTGGCTTGGCTACCTAGAAAAGAAGAAGGGGGCTCGAGGCTCGACATCCGACTCGGGCAGAGTTGTGCCTAAGCCTAAGTAAAGTAGGCAGCACGGAAAACCTATGCCTAGGTCAGGCCTAGACTAGAGTTAGAGTCAGTTAGACTTAGAGACCTACCTAGATACCCCCTCCCACTGGTCCACAAATGAGATTGTACCAAAGGGCCCTGAGCACGCTATAAGTAACTATAAGCATGAAAATAGCGCTATAGTCTAAGGAGGTGAAATAAAAAAATTATCTTTGAAAAAACAATTTTTCTTTAGTACAAAATACTTTTTAAAAAAAGGACTTTCCAATGGTGTATAAATTATGACTGTATGTTTAACAGTTAGAAAGTTATGAATTTTTTTGTGTCGTTTTTCACTAACACTGGTTGTCACAGACGAACGAATACAAGATTGAGGGCTTTCGCGAGAACTGAGAAGACACGCCCACTGTGACACACCGCTTAAAAAGTAAAAAATTGGAATTGAGTTTCGTGGAGGAATAAATCTACTTATTAAATAAGAAATTTAATAGTTGATCTCGCATTCGTAGTAAATTTCTAGCTCACAAATCGGATTTAATTTATATTTATGAACTTTAGTAGTTCTTTAAAATGCAATGAAATAAACAAATGATCGGGTCTAGATCTACAAGTAATGTTAGAGAGGCGTGGATAAAATGGCGGCGATGTGATGGCAAAAAAAACAAAATATTTTAAAAGTGGGATCAAAATCGCCTGAAACAATTTTTTTTCAAATGCGTTTTTAAAAAAATTGCAAGGTACAAAATCTTTAAAACGTATCTAAATATATAGCTAATAATATCTGCTACAAGATTATAATTTCACTTCTTGTTGACTCACGATATATTCTATGAAAAAAAAAAAACTGGAAAAGTCCATTGGGGTCAGTGCAAAATTTATTTTTTTTAGTTTGGACGATGCTAGCGATAGGTCGATCTGAAAATTGGTAGGAATATAGCCAGACACATGTACTATTAGCAGGAAAAATTTCAACACTTGACGACTTACCAATAATGAGTATCAGTAAAAATAAAAATGTATATACTTTCAATGCAAAATATTAACATAACATTAACATAAATATTTTATTTTTTCAAAAAATTTTCATAAACAAAAATGTTCTTCATCATCAAAAGTAATTGGATTCACTTCTTTAGGCAATGATATCTTTACATATACTGAGCATAACCGATTTCAAACCAAGACCTATGTTAGAAGTAAGGAAACCCCCCTCTCAAGATTTTACGGTATTTTTGGACACGAGAATTTGCGGGATTTCACATAGCTATATAGTCTAACTCTAATTAAGTATAATATATAAATATTATAAAAGCTATAAAAATAATAATATTATATTATTATTTTAGTTTTATATTAAAAATAATTTTAATTAAGTTAAGCCTTAAACTTAAGACTTAATCTTAACTTAAAAACTAAGGGGGTTAAACTTAATGATTAATCTTTTAATTTAAACTTTAGATCTACTACAAAGTCTACATGATACATCTACACTAACACTGCCCTGATCTAGTCATTCTAGAGTAGACTTAAAATATAAAATCTTAAACTTAAAACTAGTCTTAGACTAGTTTTAAGTTTAAGATTTTATATTTAATCTATATCTAGACACATTGTGACAATATCATGAATATGGGCATTAAATTATAGCAATAATTAGACCTTAAATTTGTGTTCATTTTAGATCTAGATCTACGGAACCTAGAGATCAAGATCTATCTAGTCCCAATCTAGATCTACATACTTTATCTTAACTTTTTTTGTTCGAATAATCTCATCTAATGAAAGATCAGCCATTTTACTCGACACTGAATGCTATTTTTTAGTTATGAAAAGTCAAAATTTCAAGGCATTTATTAAACAAATTAAATCTATCTATATTCTACATCTAGATTTAGTTTATCTCAACAATACATTTAATAAAATTTTATATTATAATTAATTTTTATTGATAATAATTGTGGAATTTTAATATAAAATAAACATGAATTTTATAATTTAAATAATTGGCTTTAAACAAGTCCACTTTGGCAAATACGACT
>JADKLZ010003886.1:24774006-24796692 GCA_021533235.1 Biomphalaria straminea
ACCTTGCTAATGCTTTTTTTTTTCCACCACAATTGTTCACAAATACTTGTATTAAAGGTCTTTTGCAAGTCAATGGATTTTTTTCTAAAGAATTATAGAGTAATTGCGCTCCAGAAAACTTTTCTCTTCGACTATTAAATACATAAATAATTCGAGTTTTAAATATGGTTCTAATTTTTCGCATTATATAAAATAAGTAAAGCGATTGTGTTAAAAAATGATTAATGGAGCTAAAAATAGACTTGTGTGTTGTTGCTCGTTTGACCTAGATACTTTTTTCTTGTCTTTTGAGAAATAATATATAGATTAACAATAAAATGTTACTATCCAGTAAAAGATTTGTCGTGTGAACGATTTGTCGTGATCCAATTGTCGGTGAACAAATTGTCTTCTCGGTGAACAAGTTGTCTGTGAGCAAGTTGTCGGTGAGCGATATGTCCTGTGAACGAATAGTAGCGTGAACGAAATGTCTGGTGAACGAATTGTCGCGTGAACGAAAAGTCGTGAACGATTTGTCGGTGAACGAAATGTTAGTGAACGAATTGTCGTGTCCCCCCTTGACTTTGTGTCCCACCTACACGTTTAAGCGTGACAGAGGCTTAAATGCCCCAGATGGAATCATAGGCAGAGATGAGAGAAATTATAACCAAACTCAATAAATGAATGAATGGCAATGTCTTCTATTTCGACAATGAATGTAGGCCTACTGTTTCACATTGCCACGCAAACCCAGTTGCAACATGCATATTTTCACACATCTAATGCACAGGGCCTACAAAGTTGATGTCTGGCGGGGGTCTATTTAGTTTTGTTTACATCTTCTGCGACTTTATATAGATTTTCTTTGGGCCTCTAATGTCCAACTATCTATTTTAGATGTCATCTTTGCCAGCTGCTTTCCTCTATGCCAGTGAGAAAAGGGTGCACCTTTATATCTTTATAGCACCTACAGGTGGGCATCTCTGCTGCGCCTTCCTTCTTTAAGCTCGCAAAAAAGGTAGTCCCCCCAAGCAAGATAAGTGTCCGACCCAGAGCATCTGTTGAATGGTACTAATTACGTACCAATTTACGGAGCGAAGACACTTTTGAGTGAAGCGTTCGAGAAGCCTTAGATTCCTTCTATAGAGCAACCAGGTCTAAGAACCACTGCTTGGTAGAGGCAGCTGGGGCTATTTATTCCGCCAAACTCTCGCTTTGAGGCTTCCAAAAGCGCTACTTGCCTTAGCAAGACGGTTAAGTCAATGTATGTCGCTTGTCTACCTCGCTGTAAGGGGTGGGGGCCCACTTACGGCTATCTTTGGAGCTGATGAGTAGGCTTAAGCAGCAGCCCATTGGAGTAGATATCCTTCAGAGACGCGGAAGATGGATAGATCACACCTTTCGCAAGCCTGCATCCAACATAACAAGCCAAGCCCAAACCTGGGACCCCCAAAGGAAAGAGGAATACATGGAGCCGCGATTTGGAAGTTATAGATACCAAGCAGATGGGCAAGACATGGGGACAGTTGGAGAGACTCGCCCGAAACGAGGTGCCAGAAGGAAGATGGTTGATGGTCTATGACCCAGAAGGGCCCCACTAGGCGGAGATGAGAGGCCTATTATAAGTTTTAGCGTATTGGGAGATGCTGAAACATGACTTCTTTATTTCCCGAGGTGTATTGTTAAACCAAAAGAAGCGGCAGCCGCGCGGCAGCGTACGCAAATTCGTTAATGGCGAGTTAGAGCTCAATCATGTTCTGTGTGAGCAAGTAAAGCGCAATCATAGGCGTAGAGAAGCTCTTTGACGACGATCTCTTTTGTGAGCGACAATCGAAGGTTGATCACATTGCCGTCTGAGCAGAACCTGGCGTAGATGCCTTACTGCAGCCTTAGTGCAGTTTGTGTCTGTCCTTATAATTATAATGGACTCAGCATTGCGCCAAATAAGAAAACAAAAATATTTAAAACAATACATAGGCATGATAGGCTACGCCTACCTCCTACCCTACAATATGAAATTTTTGACCCACCCCCAGCCTGACCCCTTTTTCTCTATTATCTTGTTTATTTTTTCAAAAGAAGCTTTCAAAGTGATCAAGATCAATATTCTCCCTCTAAATTAGAGTCTAGATCTAGATCTACATATACATATAGTATACAGAGTCTAGATGTCTATATCTGTACATAGTAGTAAATCCATAAATATGTAGATCTTCGAGTTTGCAACTAATGTACATATTTTCTGTATATGTCTATATATTAATAGCGCCATCTAGTGAATGTTTACAACTAACAACCAAACCTGCTTACTATTGGTTAATTCGAACGAGCCGCTGGTCACGCTAATAGGATCTGAACTAAACGTCTTGGTGAGATATGTAGAGATTTTAATCTAGTCTAGAATATAGATTCTAATCTGTAATTAAAAGATAGGATACACATTAAATCATGTAGATATTGGCATTTATGTAATGTATAATTCATTGTGAGGGTTATGTCAAATTAATAGATCTACAATGTCTACACTCAGTACATGATGATGGTCATGAGTGAGTAGATTAAAAAAAAAAAACCAGTTTTCGCCTGTGTCAGTGTGTGAATATGAATTTTGGGTGCATTAATTTAAAATATGGAGACATTTATAAAAGATCTAGATCTAGACTAGATCTAAATTAATCATCACATCAAATTCAATGATTCAGTCCTCGTGACTCGTCATCACATCATAATGACTGACATTCATGATATAATCATTGATTATCATAATGATTGATATTAATGATTAATTAATTAATGAAATAAATTAATAAATGATAATCCAGATTCACTCAAAACACTGAGATTCCAGCAGATAATCAAATTATTCAAATCATCTGGAATCTTGAATGATCATACTTCAATATTAATAATAATATCATTATTAATAGTAATATTTAGATTTTAATTTTTTCCTAATTTAATAATAAATAATACTAGACTACTAATAATATAACATATAACTAATCTAGAAAATCTAGATAAATAACTAGTCTAGTCTCTCTGTCTCTAGTAATAGTAATACTAGTAGTAGACTCAAAATAAACTCTAATAGAAGAGATAACTGCATGGTATTTAGTATTATTAGTATTACAGACGACTGAGACGGTTACTGCGGGTTACGTCTTTACTATTTACTTCAAAAAAGAAGTTGATCTATCTAGACTCTAGTCTAGTAACTCTAGAGTAGTAGACTCTAGAGTCTAGACTAGAGTAGAACTAGATTGTCTAGATCTAGATTATTGTGCATTTAGCCATTATAATTTATAACTTTGAAATTTACAATATTTTCATGAACTTTTTTTAGCGGGACTTAGACTTAGACTAGAGCAAACAATTTATATATTTTTATACTAATTTATAGGATTTATATAATGATATAGATCTAGATTGTAGATCTGTATGTATGTGTATTAAATGTATATTATAATATGTTATAAAGTAGTTGTTTCTTTGGGAAAACTGTGGACTGTGGAAGCATATCCATACTTTCAACCAGATTTGCCAGTGACGGCCAGTCCTTGAGCCTTGAAAACCATATATAAATTAACCCTTTGCCTTTACATAAAAATGCATATATATAGATCTATTATATATTATCTATATTATTCTAGACCTAGATCTACATGTTAGTAATAGATCAACACAAATTGTATAAAAGAGGGAGAGAACATTTAACAACAGAATTGCATATGAGCATATTAATTTATTATAAATTTAAGGCTGTTTGCAAGAAGTGGATTTCAGGCATGATAATCTAAGTCTAGGGTACCACCAGTAGGCTTATAAAACAGTAATACTTATCTGGGCCTAGACTTTATTACTCTCTATTAGATCTACATAGAATCTATAATCTAGATTTCTAAAGTCAATTAAATACTAATAATCTGATCTAGTACTAGGTACAAAGCAATAATTTTTGTTTTGCTTCCAGGAGATTTAAGATGTTATTTAACATTCATTGTCAACAAAATCTAGACATTGACTCAAGATCTATTCTATCAATCTCTATCTTGAAACTCAAGATTTATATAATATATATATATTTCATTTTCAGCACATAATCATTTATCTAGATCTAGACTTAGACATTCTGGTCTTACTAATAATGCTTCTAATTAGAATGTAGAGATTTAGATTAGAATTTAGAACAAGTTCTATAGTCTAGATCCAATCTATTCTATACAACAGTGTGTCACTGTTTTGCAAGCCCTATGCTCACAAAGAAAAAGGTGCCGGTTATGGCGTACTGGTGCGTACTGTCACAAACAAAAATATATATATGTGTGTGTGTATATATATATACATTCATATACATAAAGGTTAAATAATTTTGGTGGTATTGTGTTCTTAAAGAGAATAACTTCTTGATATCAGGCATGATAAGCTGTATTCTAATATATAGTTTGGCGTCTAGCCAGTTTCAATAATATGACTTTGTTGCAACATAAAAAATCCTGCTTCACACAAACAGTAAATTAGAAACTAAATTTGAATAACGATTATAGCTTATTTTGAAATATTGTGGTTCTCTTCAGAAAAACTTTTATAATATATATACCGGTTTATATATATATATATATATATAATCATTTTGTTGTTGGTCTTTTATTGTATCACTGTTTAAATTTAAAGTCAGAATCTAGATCAGTTCGAAGTTTGTTACCAAGAATCTTTTTTTATTCTGCATTTACTTAGAAATTTATTCATGAGTAGGCCTACTAGTTATTCCAGTAGTTCATGAAACACATCAGTCATAGTCAGGCTTCAAAGTTCTGCAGAACACAGTTTAGGAAACAATGCTGAAAGATCTAGCTTTTATGTATGGATGTAATCCCAAATTTCTATTATATCTAGTTATATCTAGATGAGTATCTATGTCTAGATTAATCCAAAACTCCTAGAGAACAGCAAGGAATGAATGTGGGCAGGGTTAAAACTGGGGGCCATCATAAGGACATGTAATGGCTAAGCTAAGGCGAAGCACATAGATTTAGGAGCAAGGCACACCACACATCCCAAGCAGCCATTCCAAGTTTAGATGTAGATCAAAAGTATTCAAATTAAAGAATATATAATGATTCAAAAATACCTAACAAGCTGACAAGACTTATACTTATGACATTAAACAACTCAAAAAGTAGTCGTAATACAAGGAGAACACTCACTGGAATTTAGGATTAAACGAGGATTAAGACAAGGTGACTCACTTTCTTGAATGCTTTTCAATCTGACACTGGAGAGAGTTATAAGAAATATACATATAAACACAAGGGGAACATCTCAATGACAAGTAACAGTCAAACAGAGGGACCATATATCAAAATCAAAGACCACAAATTTGAAAATGTCCAAACTTTCAAATATCTAGGAAGTACAATTGATTTCAAAAATGACCTACTAACGGAAATATAAGAAAGATTAGCAGGAGGCAACAGAGCATTTTATAGCACCCATCATTTACTCAAGAGCAAAACAATTTCAAGGAATACCAAGAAAATAATATACAAAAACATCATAAGACCAGCAGCAATGTATGGAAGTGAGACCTGGACACTGACCAAGACATCTGAAAATTTACTCAATACTTGGGAACGGAAAATCCTCAGAATAATCTATGGTGCCATACAGGATGAAACAGGGTGGAGGACACACACTAACCATGAGATTTATCAACTGTGTTAGGACCCACCAATAGTGACCGAAAAAGAAAAAAAAGAACAGACTACGTTGGGCAGGTCACCTTGAAAGAATGCCAGATAACAGGGGAGCGAAGATCGTATACCGACAAAAACCAAAAGGCAGGCGACCCAAAGGCAGACCTCGAATGCGTTGGATTGATGATGTGGAAGCAGATCTGCAACAGCTTGGGGTTAGGGCGTGGAGACGAAAGGCCCAGGAGAGATCCGAATGGAAGAATGTGTGCAAGCAGGCCAGAGCCCTTCAAGGGCTTTAGCGCCACTGTGATGGATGGATGGATAGAATGATTCAAATCACCAAAGATCTAGCTTAAGACTTTTACACCTAATAGTGACTAGAAAAACAAAAATCGTTATAAAATACATGTGCACATGTAGAAAACAAATCAAATTTTAGTTTGCTTTCTTCTCAAAATTGAAAAATAATAAAATCTGCGTTTTTTTTTCTGTATATATATATATATATATATATATAAATTGGGAGAGAAATATTAATGGATTAGATTACATTTTTGGAAAAACATCAATGAGAATGGTATTTATCATACAAACATTAGAGACAGGCAATGCATTTAAAGTACAGAATAGTACACAGTCAATTTTGTTGCAACATGAAAGTAGACATAGTTTAAGGTGTGCTTTATATTCAGATTACATCACTCATTCCAACTATATTAATTCTTTTAATATCAATATCTGTTGTGAAAGTGTTTGTTTATATTGATTGTTGTCCCTAGTGTTTGTTTATACTTGTGAAGTCACAAAATCGTCTGCATATTGACAACTGGTAAATGTGTAGTTATTGTCATTCAGTGTAATAATGTTTTAAAATATCAATTATTCAATACAGTTTTGGTTCTTATTAAAGTACTACAATGTCTCAAATAATTATTTAGTAGAATAGTATTTATTTTTTTAAGACTAATCTAGGCAGTCTCACATTGGTCCTGCTGTAGGTGGAAATAGTATTAATAGTACCATTATCTCTCATAAATAATATCTTGAAATAAGTTCCACGTTTGCATTGGTCTAAAGTTATATATAAGTAGAAATCATTGTTCCTTAGGCCTTAGGGAATGTTTGGATATTACATAACACCAAAAATCACATCTTTTAACCACCTCCTCCCTCCTTCCTTTGTAAAAATCATAGCAAAACTCAATGTGTTCCCTTGGCTGTGGACTAACATAACAAAACAAGGAAATTCTAATTTTACAAAAGACTTATTGAATTATAATTTTCCCAAATTACTTTATTCATCATGGTAGTACCTATAGGAATGGTTGGAAATATATCGACTTTGATCAGCACTTTGATGACATAATAAGTTCTCCCACCCCCCAATAATGTACATATATATTATTTTTTCCATTAATTTTTTTTTTTGAAAATGTGTATGTTGACTATATGGAGAACTGCCTTATCTGGAAATCACTGCACTGTTCATCTCAGATATAGAGTGATCTGAAACCCTGACAAAAGTATTTATAAGTATAAAGTACATGATATAATAATTGAGTCATATGTTTAGTGAAAACCTGAAAAAAAAATTAATAGATTAGCCTGAAGGATGCTTTTAAATGTTTTGTGAATTTATTGGAGGTTTGCAAAGTCAGAAAGGAAAAACAAAATAATGATAGATGCTTGAACTTGCTTGTTGGGGCGTTGACAATGTAATATTTTTTGCAGAAATAATTTGTCCTGCTATACATAAAATGGAATTACAATCTTGTATTTTTCAATATATAGGCTTAAAAAAACAACATGTTGAGTTGAAATTGAAAATATAAAAAAAAGAATGTTTTTGTTAAATCTAACCACTGCAGTTGCAACTATATAAATAGCTTTGTTGTTCTTCCTCCAAGGTGAGAGAAATGGTTAAATTTCCCTTTTTTTTTTTTTTTAACCACTGCAAGTGGGGGGAATTAGGGATGAGTGAATTAAGTCCTTTTGATATATATATATATATATACTATATATATATATATATTTGTGTGTGTAAGTAATACATTTTAAAAAGCTCATTGAAAGAACCTTAAAAAATTAATTGTATGCTTTGTATTTTCTCCATAGTTATCTACGTTAAGTCAAAATGGATGAGTATTCAAAGATTGAAAAAATTGGAGAAGGTAATTAATTAGTCTATGTCAGGAAAATTGTTAACACATGTGAAGAGCATATTTGTAAGAATTACAAAAATGTATGAGTACTTTTTTTTCTTTTTGGCCTCAACAATTTTAAGTACCTCTGGGGAATATGTCTAATAATATGCAACAATCTATATTTATTTTCCCAACCATAACTAGTAATTTCATATCTGACAAAAATAAAATTCAATTTCAACATCCAGAATAATATTTTTTTTACATGCTTAAAAAAAGTTTTAACAGAGTATGGTTGGCTTGTTTTATTCTTTTATTATTTTCTAGGTGTTTTGTTTTATGTTATTGTTGCCGGTGTAATGACACGACGTGTAGAAGTTTTGGGTTAATCAGGTTTTCATAGGATGATGTGACGGAATAATTAAAAAGTAGAATTACGAAAGTGTAGAAACGGACAAGACGCCTAGCAGGACGACATTTTGACTGTGTGTGCAAGAGCTCGCAACTACACAACTACACAACTAGAACTATTTACACAAGCACCATTACACTGGTTTCTGTGTTTTTTTGTTGTTGTTGTTTTTTTTTCAGAAAAAGTCAGATCAAAGTAATTTTTATTTAGATATCAAGATCAATTTGAAATTTCTTTCCAATTATTTATATTTTGAACTCGTATGTAGGTCTAATACTTTTTTTTTTCTTTTACTATTTCACATTACTAGAAGAGAAGTCATTTTTAACTGTATATTTTATTAGATAGTATTCAATGATAACTCTAGTAATAAAAAATTATGATACAAACTCCAAAAGTCTTCTAAGTTACATGTTTTGAAAATCTCATTTACAGATTAAAATTATTTTTTTTTTAATTTGAGGGACATTTGCTGTTGTTATCAGCAGCTCCCATAGGGAAAAATGGCTATTGATTCTTTGCAGCCCATCCATTTGTGGCATCTAGATCTTTTTAAAGTCCCCATTAAAAATATGATTTTTGCTACTTTTCATGCTTTTCACATGCACCATTTAAAAAAAAATTTAAAAGTCTTGTTTAGTACTGTTTTAATTAACCTTTAACCCTAACACTACAATGATATGGCTTGTTATAGCAGTGATTTTTAAAAGCAGCATTTTATTGGCTAAGTCTTTGTCAAAATGTATTAACAGGTTTTCCATTTAATCACATAAATTAAAATAAACTAATTTTGACAGGCACATATGGAGTGGTCTACAAGGGCAGACATAAGAAAAGTAACAGATTAGTTGCTTTGAAAAAAATTAGACTGGAGTCTGAAGAGGAAGGTGTTCCATCCACTGCAATTCGAGAAATTTCTTTATTACGGGAACTACAGCATCCTAATATTGTTTCGTAAGATAATTTAAAACAAATAGTAATTGCTATAATGATAAAGTTTTTTTTTTGTTTTTTTTTAATTTTATCTCATAATTACTCTTTTTTTTTTAATCTGTTGGTAATTTAACTATTTCTCTCCTAACTGACAATATAATTTACTAATGTCGATTCCACCAGAAAGTGGTAAATAATAACGGAGAGAAAGAGTTAAAGACTAACTTTTAATCAATTCATTTTATTTGTTTGCATTGGTCTTCATTATTAAATTAACTCCAAAAATGTATTAAGACTTTCACATTGCTGATGTGCCATAAACCACACAACTTTTTATATATCAATGATTGGAATGCTAATTTTGTTTATTAATTGCATAAACTTTACAAATTATTTTTTTTTCTTCCCCTCAAGACTTGAGGATGTTTTAATGCAAGAAAACAAGCTCTATCTTGTTTTTGAATTTCTTTCAATGGATTTGAAAAAGTATTTAGACAGTATACCAGCTGGAAATTTTATGGATCCCATGCTTGTCAAGGTAAATATTGTCAAAAAATTATATGTTTTTAAGCTTTCTTACACAAGCAATGCTTAATAATTTCTATATTTAAACAATGAAGTGATTACAATTATTACTTTTTTTTTTCCTTAGAGCTACTTGTATCAAATTACAGAAGGGATTCTGTTCTGTCACAAACGCCGTGTGTTGCACAGAGACCTTAAACCTCAGAACCTGCTCATCAATGATAATGGTGTGATAAAACTTGCAGATTTTGGTCTAGCTCGAGCATTTGGTATACCTGTTAGAGTTTATACCCATGAGGTAATTTTTTTTTTTAATGAACTAAAGAAATTTGCTACTTTCCAGCTAAGAAAAACATCTTAAAGGTGCAGGAAATTTCTTCAGCAAAATTTTAAAAAATCCCCAACCACCTTTTTTTTTCTTTGTTAGCACTAATCAACTGGTTCAGAAAGAATTAAATTCATTTTGTTTTTGTTAGTTTAACCATTTCAAAGTAAATATATTACTGTTACAATCAGTATACAGTTCTGTTCATGAGGGTAGCCAGGGGGACTGAATTTTTGTGACTAGATTTTTGCTTTAATTTTGTTATTTTAGGTGAGATTTGAATGTTAAAACATCACTTGCCCGACGCAGCCAAGGGGAGTTTAAAGAGTTCATGTTAAAACCACCCTCTTCTATAAAACAAAAAGCAATGGAAACAACAGTCACCAAAGTCCATGAGCATAGCCAAGGAGGATTTTGAGTTAAAAACCCTTCCAAAATTTTTTTAGGCTAAATTACCTGTTACCTATCCCTTAGTCTGATGGACCGTTGGGGCACCATGCAAGACTTGTAGACAGTCCTTCTCCATTCCTCTCTATATCCTTTGCCCTGTTTAGAACCTCTTTCTATGGTAGGCCCGTCCATTCTTTTATGTTGTCTTCCCACCGCTTTCTCTGTCTGCCTCTTCTTCTTTTTCCTAGTACTGTTCCCTGGAGGAAGGTCTTTGCGAGTCCCGAAGATCTTGTTACACTAAATACCCCCTTTTAAATAAGTCTAAAGCATAGAACAGTCACCTGATTCTATGAGCATGGCCAAGGAGGGTTTTGAGTTTTAACCTCCCCATCCAGAGGGGCTTGAAGCTTAAAATCACCTCTATCAGAAATTAAAGCAAACTACAGTCACTAAATCTATTTTACCCCCCGTACTAGCCCCCCCTCCTTTTCAGAGTGCTTTGAGTTTAACCCCCCCCCCCCCCCCTTACAGAGCATTTTTCAATATTATTTTACAGTCACCAAATTCTTTGAGCATAGCTAAGTTTTTTTTTTTTTTTTTTTTTGAGTTTTTAAGTTTAACTTTTTCTCTCCTAACTGACGATACCAATGTTGTTTCCATCAGAATGTGGTAAATAATTACGGAGAGAAAGAGTTAAAAAAAAAACTCAAGAGATCTTTTTTAGTTTAAAACTCCCCAACAGACGATGAGTGTCGCCAAGAATGATTATAAATTTCTACCAGTTGCTGGGCTCCATTATTAAAATGCAGTGCATAGCATATTTGTTTTTTGAACTAAAAAAATTTTAATAGCAGGATAAGTGCCCATTCTAAGATACAATAAACATCTTCTGAAAGATATATATATATATTAGGGGTGTACCGGATAGTACTTTTTGATATCCGGCCGGAGCCGGATATGGCCGGATAATAAAATTTGATATTCGGCCGGAGCCGAATACCTAAGTATTTTATAAATAACTTGTATTGCTGAACATTTTACGAAACTGTTATATAACATACCTATATTTGTTGGTATTATTTTTTTCCTTTTATATACCTTATTGTTTTAAACTCTATTACTGATTGATTTATTAAAGATTAATAGTATTTATAAACAGAAAGTAATCTGTGTAGCATCATCATGAATAGCATGAGCGTGTCTGTGTGGATGTACGAAGCCACCAACCATATAGGCTGTGTGTTGGAGGGTCACTGTAAAATATGTTTTATGTATATATTTTACTTTAATGTAAATCTCTCATCTGGCTTGTATGGTGCTTGAATGTATGTGTTCAAGAATTTCGACCAACAATCGGTCATCAGACTTGTATTTTTAAGTCCAAAGACTGTTTCTGGTACTTGCTTCAAGAACTTAATACTGATAGCTGTTAATTAATAGTTGGAATCTGAAGCGTAGTAGGTCATATATTTATTAATCCGTTTGAGGCAGAAGATATTTTATTAACAGCAGGAACATCCATTACACCTACATTATTGATGTTTAGATCTACTGATATATAGATCAAAGAGCATTATGAAACCAAATATAGACGAAAACTCATCCACGCCCTACCTAACAAAAATAGAAACATAAATGGATTTTGTGTTCGATTGATTGTAACAACCTGGTCAGATAGACGTTGTGAACCTACACATGTTGTCCTAGTGTAGTGTGAATAGATGATTGTGTTGACCTTCACCCGTTTTTTTTTCCTTTGGGCATACGCAATAGTGTTTAGTGTGCAGGCAAAAAAAAAAGATAACACATTGGCATGGTCAGTCAAGCAAATAGATAGGCTAAATTATCCGTACACTAGTTACAGAGGTCAAGTGTTTCTTAACATTCCAGCATACTATGGTGCTTTAGATCAATTTATTTTCTGCGATCAATTTATTTTCTGTGATGTTAAATTTTACTGTAAGGTTTTCCTTTAGGCTCTATATATTAAGTCAATAGCATTAAGCAATGATTTATCTTACTAAAAGTTTTAAGACTAGGAAAAAAACTACATACACCCATACAAGTACTTCTCCAAGTAAACAAACTTAGTGTCCTCATCTGTTGACATATAGACAATGTCCATATGTCTTAACAATTTGCGTGAATCCATTCTGGCTTAAGTATGGTCAATGTCTATCAATACATTGTCATGGGTTAAACAAATAAGAAGGGTGTTGAGTCTCTTGAGCCCTCCCTTAAAGATACCACTGGTCAGTGTCTGTTTGGCTTGTAGTCCAGCCTCCTAATTGAGACTTAACTCAAAGTAAACAAACTTATTACCCGGCCAATGGTATAAAAGGTGTGGCTTGTGGTCCTTTGACCCTTTGATTGACAACCTATCTCATAATAAACAAACCCAAACCAGATTAACCTTATAGAGAGATGGCTTGTAGTCCCGCCCCCTAATAAAAATTCTTCTCCAAGTAAACAAACTAAATTAGTACCCTCTTAAGATAGACCTCTAGACAGTGTCAACACGTTGACATCTGGCTTAATGTGGTCAGCTGCCTATTTGTAATCTCAATGTTATGGACTAAACAAACAAAAGGAGGTGGGGGTTGCTCATCTCTACCTCTGTAGATATACCCGCACATCTAGACAGATTATCAGCGTGACGTAGTTAATGAATATTACATGTTTACTAGAACACCCAAAGGTCAAAACAGGCTTTTAAAATGTGCCAGACATCGCTGCTATGTGATCTTACAATGTACAGTTTTATTTCTATTTAGATTAACACGCCTTGTCTGTGTACTAAATAAGATTTGGTGCATAGCCATTGTTTATTGTTTTAAAAAACAAATTCTTTTAATTGAAACAAAAAAAAAAGTAAATGTATTTCAGAACTGACATTATTTAATCATGTCCACTTTGTGAATATTTGTATATTTTTATCAACATGGAGATTTAGTTTAAACTTCTTGTTGGACATCGTTTATCAGCGTCGACACCCTTATATTGTTTGTCTTTCGCCTGTGTTGTTTCGATATTTAAGTGTTACCTCCGTATGGCGTATCTGGAAAAGACTTAGCGCGCGGAGGCGCCTAACAATATTAACAGAAATACAGGTACTACGCTGTAGTTTTTACTATCCGGTTTACTATCCGGTAGTGATATTCGACCGGAGCCGAATAGTGCCGGATAGTGAAAAAGTGCCGAATATTCGGCCGGAGCCGGAGCGACTATCCGGTACACCCCTAATATATATATATATATACATACACACATGGCAGCCCTTTCTCGTTACATGTAAAAAAGTAAAGTTCCCCTTTCAGACCTTGTGGTCTATTGGTCATCTGTTTTTAAATGAAGCAGTTTTAAAGACATAGAATTTTACTATACTTTTTGTAGTTATAAAAATTTTGTCATGCTGATTTAAAAACAAAAAAAAATTATTTGTCAAAGGTTGTGACCTTGTGGTACAGAGCTCCTGAAATTCTGCTGGGATCCCCTCGATATTCAGTACCAGCTGATATCTGGAGCATTGGTTGTATTTTTGCTGAAATGGTTACTAGGCGCCCATTATTTCATGGTGACTCTGAAATTGACCAGCTTTTCCGTATTTTTAGGCAAGTATGGATCACTATACCAGTCAGACTACTGCATAATTTATCTAAATGTATAAGCATCAGTAATTAAGATAGGTAATTGATTTTAACTGTTAATTTGTAATTTTGCAGAACTTTAACAACACCAACAGAAGAAACTTGGCCTGGGGTGTCTCAGCTGCCTGACTTTAAACCATCATTCCCACATTGGAAAACAAATCAACTAGCAAACAGTGTTAAGCAGCTTGACAGACTTGGGTTGGAACTTCTACAAGTAAGTATTCAAAGAGAGAGCTCAATATAATGAGATAATACAGATAAGTGGCCCAATTAGCACTGAAAAAAAAAAAAAAAAATACTTTATTTTTGTCTTTAATGTTCATTCAACTGTTTTCTAATTTAAGTGTTATTCTTTATTTTAAGAATATCCAAGCCATAAGAGTGTGAATGTAGACTTAATCTCTTGCTTGGTGTATTTCAGGAGATGTTAATTTATGATCCCCCTCAAAGGATACCTGCTAAGGCTATTTTGGAGCACCCTTATTTTGCTGATTTAGACAAGACTACACTTCCTGCCAGAAATTTTACACCCATGGAATTAATGTATGATTAACTCCTGCAGTTCGGTCTACGCTGATTGTGATTTAACATATTTTTTATGTCATTTTGTTGTTACCTGAATCATTGCATACTCTTAAAAAAAGACTGTCTTTACCTGCATACTTGTACTTATTCTGTCTATACTTTCAACACGATTGTCATCAAAGCTTGTAAATAATGCAAATGATTACTTTAAAAATGTTTTTTTTAAATGATCTGATTTTTTTTTTATATCACATGTATATTTTGTTCTGAACACTGGCTATATTGTATGAGAATGAAAATGAAATAGGACTGTTGAATTGTATTGGAATGGTAAGGCGTTGTGTATATGTGATATGGGTTTGGCACTATTGGACAATATAACTATCTCTCACTGGTAAGAAATGCTTGAATGGTTGGTCATAGAACAGATTGACTAAACCTCAAATTGGTGTATTAAAGTATGAGTGCAGTTTGATATGGTGTAATAAAAGTCTTGAAAAGTTAATGTTTGTTTTATTTCTGATATTTTGAGTACATTATGAGAACTGCACTAGATAAATTTTACTTGCTGTAATTAAGAAATGTATAAGTACTTGGCAACCAAAGTTGTGGGACAACTGTCTGATAAAGCATATGGTAGTGACAATTAAACTAACTACTATTAGTACAATTTAGGTTCAAATTATTTTCATGCAGATCTTGAGTAATTGTGGACATGCAAAAGTAAAAGGTTACAAGTTGTAAGCCAAAGTTGAGTGATTGATGTCATGTAGGATAAATGCATAAAAAATTGTATACAATCCTCATGTTTGGACTGTGTTATTATTCCTGTGTTATTATTCCTTATCAAATCCACTGGAGCTCAAAGTAGGCACGCTTGAAACAATTGAAAGCTATCCAAAAACAACCATCCATATATACACCTACGGATCAGCCTTCACCATCAATGCCGGTCTTGGTGCCTTCCTGGTCTTCCCCAAAAATATACACTTTGAAATAAGTGCACCCTGTGCCGTGGTGACTACTGCTCAAACTTCCAAGCTGAAATTGAGGCAATTACCATAGCCTTGCAGACAGTCGAAAATAAATTACACGAAGGAATACAAGCACCATCAGATATTGTTGTCTTTACAGACTCACAATCCACTCTTCAAGCACTTAACAGCAGCACCTCAAAAAGCCCAAGAGAGTTGACAACACTAAAAATGATAATACACCAGATGATGACCAATTTAAACATCAACATCATATTACAGTGGATACCTGGACACATTGGTGTCATGGGAAATGAAAGGGCAGATAAGCTCTCAAAGGCAGGATCATCTATGGAACAACCAGATAGACCTGTCAACTACCTCACCCTAAGGTCAATGCTAATCAACAACTACAAAGAGGAGTGGCTTAACCAATGGGCAACAGGAAACACAGGCAGAGCCATGTACAAAGAAATGAACATGCCTAACAAACTGGACAGTATTAACTTCCTCCCCCGCAAAGAGCAATGTACAATCTTCCAACTAAGAACAGGACATACACCACATTTAAATCATCATCTCAATAAAATAAATCCCACACAACTCCCACTTTGTAGACACTGCTCCCACCCTTATGAAACTGTAAACCATATCCTTTTTGAATGCCCCCTCCTAATCCACCTTAGGCAGACCCTACTACCACTACAGCCCAACATAACCAACACCCTTTATGGCAGTGCTGAGCAACTGAAAATAAAAAGCACAGTATTTTTCCTTGGCACAGTCTGCAAAAGAGCTGACAGCTCAGCAGTAAAAAGCTGGTTAGAAGAAGAAGAATTATTCCTTATTAATAGTCCGCCCCCCCCCCCGCGTTATCTAATCCTATTTATTTTTCTTGAAAACAGGTCCTTTATTTTTGTTATCTCACAAAAAAAAACCAGTGTAGAAATAATATTGATATGAAGGCAAATAAAACAGAAGTCAAAATGTTTTTTTATATAATTGTCCAAACCACTACATTCAACAACAGGTAAATATAAAACACCATGACCAATTTTCTAGTCCAAATAAAATAACACTTGATTACATTTGTCATTGCTGTTTGAAGAGGAACAGAGTTCAACATGCATCACAAATATGTAACCTAACAGCCCAGACTAATACTAACTTATTAAAATTGTTTGCTACAATAGTGATATTGTCACACAAGTAAATCTCACATACGTTGGATAAAATAAAGAAAAAATGTACACACAAAATTAAACAATTTATCCTCGTTTTTATTGTAAAAATTTGTGTATAATCAATCTGTCAATAACAAAATCTTACTTAAATCTACAAAATTTGTAAAAAAAAAAAAAAAAAAAAAAATTGAGATGAAAAATCTATAGAGCTTTAGATTTGTTTCACAACTCTGAGGTGACAGAAATATACATTATTTGATGGTTACATTTATATTTAAAAAATCATTGTTCTTCATTAGTTTGATAAATTTAGCATGACAGGCACACTACAGGACACTTATATTAGCTCTTAATGAGCGTTCCTTAACTTAAGATAAAACAAATATGCTTACTCAAGATGTCATCAATAAACAGACCAAAATCTAAGTATATTCTAAATGAATGTAATATATCTAAATATAGGCCTATTAAATATAATAAACAATGTCAGTCATTAAGTGTATAATATGTCTCATTTGTTCAAATAAAATAAAAAACAACTCAAGTAATGGTAGAGTTATACATTCACTTTAGTACCGGTCTACCAGTAAATAAATTAAATATATACACTATATACAGATCTAATTATCTGGAACTAGTTCTATGGCTGTATGCTAGGACTTTGCAAACATTTTCATAGATACAGAAATTGAGTCCCGCCACAAACCCTGCTTTCAACAAACTTGGACATAAACCTTTGTACAAGCATAAGACTCCTTCTTGTCTCACTGAACTAGCTAGACAATGAAATAGTCCTTTGTACTGGTGTACTGCACCAAATGGCCTTCGAGCGTTCTCAAAACCTTGAACCTGTAACCTTTTCTTAATAACATCAAGTGGGTAAACAATAAGTTTAGCAAGTGCACCTGATCCTGAACCACACACTAGAGCTTCCAGGGACTCTAGAAGACAAAAAGAGATGTCTAGATGAATAATTGGCATCATAATAACAATATACACATAAATTATAATACAACAAAATGATAAAGGTAAAGTAATTAATATAATGCAAACAAAATGTTAAAGATAGCATAATTATAATACAGTAAAATGTTAAATGTAAAGTGGCTAAAAATGTTAACCGTGTTTTGTATGGTATAATTTGATTTAAGAATTGCACTATTTATTATTCAAGTTGTAACTGTTTCTCATTTCCATTCCTCATGGGCGTAGCCAGGATTTTTTTTGGAAAAGGAGGGGTGGGGGGATTTCTCATATATATATATATATATATATATATATATATATATATATATATGAGAAATCCTTTATAATATATAAAATATTATGTAAGGCGTATGTATGTATGTATGTGTCGAATTGAAATCAAAACCGCTTGACCAATCTTGATTAAACTTGGCAGAAATGTTCCTTGGGTACTAACTTAGACCGTAGTGTATGTATTGTAGCCCTAAAACAAATTTAAGACCCTTAAAAAAATAAAGTTTACCAAATCTATTATATCTATACTATATGGACCTAGGCTTTGTTTACAATGTTGACATGAGAAAAGATCGAAAGGATTTAGATCTAATTTTAAGAACTACACTTTGCACTTATAGTTTTTTACTTTGACATATGAAGATGCAAAATTTAGTCTATTGATTTCATTATTTAATAAAATTAACCTTCAAATTTGTGTTTCAAAAGCATTTTTACATATATTCGCTCTTTATATCAGCGAATGTAGTTATCCTTACGCACATTCGTTCATTACACATTTCACTAAATGTTATACATCTCGCTATTCCTAGAACAGCGAACGTGAAATGAGGTCACGTCCCTAGGTCTAAAACTATAATTCCACTCTAAGATGATAGAACTTCTCTTCACAAAGATACTTTTATACTTTAACACATGAACATGCTAATTATAGTCCATTCATTTCATATTTTAATTAAATTAACATTGAATTTTGTTTTTCTAAAGCATTTTTCATGCATTCGTTCGCGAAAGTTGCGAAGCAGTGTTAAGATATATTCTAATAGTCTCATTCATTGAGAACATCTAATTAAAAAGGTCACGCATGCGCACAATGAACTCTATCCAAGCCAATATTTAACTCTATTTTTTTACTCTAATGAGTCTCTATAGTCTCTACATCTAGATCTATATTTAACTCGAGATCTACGTAATTCTTTAACACATGAACACACAAAATTAAGTCTATTCATTTTAAAATTTATTTAAATATATGTAGGCCTACTGGCAAATGTTAGTATTTGAAAATGTGGATTTAAGTCAATCAGCTATTTTGAAAGCTTCATTCATACTATTTTTACATTTACGCATTCGCTTAACTTATAACATTATTTCGTTTAATTGTTCACATAACACTCTCAGTGATATGTAAAAAAAAGACCTGCGGGTAAAATATGTCTAGTATATATATATTCAAAACCAAAACTGATTTATAGTGAAGATTTCTTAAATGATATCTCTATGTGACATAAAACAATGCAAACTTATGATGAGGAGGAATGAAATCAAGACAGCTTAGATAAAGAGTCAAAATTTCAATATTTTACCATCACAGAAAAGATAAAAAGACCCCAATCACAGAAACAAACATATAATACAAGAACTCTTTTGTGCCTTTAGCAATTAAATCATTGAAGATAATCCAACATTCTAAAGTAACTTCACATGTAATGTTTAAGGGAAACTGTGGTGTGAACCTATATTTTATGTCAGAGTCTAATGCACATTTGTAAGACAAATTTCCCCAAGGATAATAAAGATAATTATTACCATATTCCTTTCAGTGAATCATGTAATATCAGAGTTGGTGGCACATTTTTTATTTGTTACATACAAACTTTTTTTTTAACAAAAATATTTTGCAACTTGCACATGATGCACAGTTGATCACTATTTACTGCACTGTACATATAGCCAAAGTAAAATAACATTTTAGAATGAGCTGGCAATAGTTTAAAATAGGTTAGCAGACTTCAACCAATAAGGTAAAATAAACACATTTATAATTTAAACTGTTTACAAAATAATTTTTTTTTTACCTGGTGCAGCTGTGGGCCAAATTCCATGTGCTTTGTTCCACAAACCAGTGAACAGTGAATACAAACCAAACTGAAAGCCCATTTGAGGTGCTATTTGGATTACAGTTGGTGATAAACCTTTATAAAATCCTCTTGGTCCTTCTTTTCTACCTATAGAAACTACAGCAGATGTCAAACTGTTGTACAGCTGGAGAAATAAAACACCATACGGTACTACAAACTATTCTAATTTTCTATTTCTATTATTTAATTATGTAATGGTTTGCTGTATGGTTGAATCAGTTGTAGCTGAAGTAAGTTGATTTAATAGACTAGATGCGTGCATATTTTGAAGTATGACTTTCGACAGCCTCCATCACAAGAACAAATACTAACAGGAACGAAACTTAATTAATCACATTGACTTCGAGATGAACTTTAAATACTAACTTTATTTACAGAATGGGCCACAGTCTAGTCAGTTGATAAAGATGGTCTAATCCCCTTCGGAGTCTAATCTCTAGCCCTACAGTCATAAAATGTGCGTTCATTGATTGTCAGTACCTAAAAGTGCGCAATTCCCAATAAACTAAACTAGCTATCTAACAATTAATATATATATATATATATATATATATATATATATTGCTATAACCCTATTGCCCTTTTGGCGGCGCAAAAGGGTTAACTGTGTGTAGTCAGCTGAAACGTGACACAGTCCAGCAAAACAGTTTAGCGTGCTGTATCGAAGGGGAAAGAACTGTACTGGCATGAACTTTGCACGCAAATGTGACCACTGTTATGGTCAGCTGATCATAAGCCTGTGTGTAGGAGAGACGAGAGACAGAGTGTGTAGGCGAGCAGTTCAAGACAGGACACGGAGGAGACCAGGTCTGTTAGTCTGGTTATGAAGTCGGTCCTGGTCGAGTCCTGAAGTGAATGTACGTGTCCAGAAGAGATAGAGACAGTAGAGTTTAGTTCTGTGATGTACAGTGTAGCATTTGTAGCTGTTGATGTGCCAATTGTCTAGTATTGGCTGTTATCTTTCCATTATTAAATACCAGATTATTTTTAGAGCTCTTGTTGTCAGATTCTTTGATATTGAAAACATAAAAAGAAAATCTGACTACAGACCAACAGAGCTCAAGGAAATAGTGAACTGTTTTCTTCAAACCCATTATCCTAGCGATCAGTGGATCAGAGTTTACACCGATGGATCATCTCATAAAGCCACCACAAATGGAGGAGCTGGAATTCTTATCGAATGGCCAGATGGAGAAAAACTAGAAAAATCCATTGCAACTGGTGGGCTCTCTGACAGCCACAGAGCAGAAAGGGAAGCACTAACACTAGCTGCTAACATGCTAGCAATTCATCCAAGTTCCCCACACAGTCAGATTGTCCTACTAACCGATGCGAAGACAACCCTCCAAGGCTTGCAGAACTCTGGTTTCTCTTGTGTTGAAAACCTCAGAGCAGCACTGACAAACCTCAACAACAACAGCAGAAAGACTGTTGTTCAGTGGGTGCCAGCTCATATTCAACTAGAGGGAAACGAGAAGGCTGACACACTCGCTAAGGGTGGAAGAAGTGGCTCACAAATTAACTCTGCACTCTACCTGGAAGAAATGAAGAAATTAATTATAAATAAAATAAATGAGAAATGGACAAGCTCACATCCAAATCACAAGAAAGATGATGCTTACTATAAGCTATCCCGACAAGATCAACGTGTAATCTTTCGACTTAGGACCGGACACAACAGAATGCGACAACACATGTACCGGAAGCTCAAAATTGGAACCAGTGATATCTGCCCATGTGGAGTGTCATCAGAGAATGCCGACCATGTCCTCCAAGACTGCGCTCTTTACCAAGAGGCCCGTCTAAGACACTGGCCGCAAAACACCCCAATAGAAAGAAAACTATATGGAGAGCTCCCTGACTTGGAAACCACTGCGCAGTTCATCTCAGATATTGGTGTAGTGATCTGAACCCTCCAACATAACAATGAGAACGAAGAAGAAGAAGAAGAAGAAGATTCTTTGATGTGTTGTGTTATGTGTTTAGCAATGTTTACGGAAAGCCTGAGATAGGAATCTGAGTTCCGTAACACTGGTGTCGAAGTGGGATTGGATTTCCTATGGCTTCTGTAAAACTGCTAGATGAACTGAATCTGAAAGAACTGAAACAAGAGCTGAAATGGCGAAGACTGAAGTGCTACGAAAGGAACATCGAAACTCTTAAAGAACGTCTCCGGCAAGCCCTGGTGGAAGAAGAGGAAGATCCTAACACATACCTCTTTGAACTCGAACCCGATGTGGTAGAGCTGTTGAGCACTTTTATGGAACAGAGGTTGGCGGAATTGCAGAATGTGTTAAAGGGTGACTCGCAGAAAGACGAAGAAACAAGACAAGAGACCAGTAGTGCAACCAATGTTTTTGCTGTTGATGTACCTCATGTGAGTGCCTCCATCAGCCAGATAGAACAAGACAACGTTGTGTCTTACCCCAAGCCTATAGCTGGGGACATTCAAGACATCTGTCGATCTGCCAGTGCTGATGAGAGGAACTCAAATCCTGATGGCTGCACCCAGATGTTTGACAAGAACGTTATCTGTCGAGCCCCGCAGGGAGAATGCAAACTCCAAGGAACCCATCGACATGGTCTGAACCCAACAGACGATTGGTCTGCTGACGAGACTAGAGTGAGAAGCCCTGATGGTGGTCAAGGAAGTCAATTGGAGCCTGCTTCTGAAGATGAGGGACCTTCACAAGTGGAGTGGTGCCAACTTGCCCCACTAGTTTGTCCCCCTGAGAAGGCTGAAGACGAAGTGTGCCACTATTTCCCCTCCTGTGGACCTGAAGCCCATTCCCAAAGCCCTTCTTTTGAAAGCCCTATGAAGAAACCTGTG
>JADKLZ010003886.1:24806692-24819649 GCA_021533235.1 Biomphalaria straminea
TGCGAATTGCCATTTTCCTCTCTCAACTCTGCCGACTCTGCACCCTGTGTGGCTGTGGAATTTTGAAGTCATGCACTCCATCATGATTTCTGATATTAAGATAATATTAGCGAACACCCCCCATTTTTCCAAATGGTTCAGATAAGACTTATAAGTGATAGGATCATTGCATATTGACTATCACTGTCTATTGAGCTTGATAAATAAAAGCATGAAGCCATGAATAATAGTACTAAAAGTATGTGTAATCGAGCGGCTTGTTGTTGCTAGTTTACGATCTACTGCAACTTTAATTACATGACTTCTAAACTAATTGATGCAATCACAATTCATGTTTTTTTTTTTTATATAATTTTTTTCTTTCAAAACTTTATTAGATATTATGATTATAATTATATTTTATTATAACTTGTTACTCTGAGCCTCTCATCATAATCTGTAAAATTTTTCATTTTGTTTTTGCTGATTAAACAAAAGTGGACAAAATTTCAAAATACTATCTCTATGAACAGTTTTCTCATTAAGTATACAAACAAATAACAAATGATAGTGATGGTAATATAGATATAATAGTTTTACAGCCTATGAATGATAGTTTATTTTTTATATATTATGATGGTAGGCTTTGTTTCTGGCATGAACTGTCATCATGGCCTCACACAATATAAAGCAGCGCAATGGCATTCCTGCGATAATGCAGTGGGTACCAAGTCACATAGGTGTGACTGGGAACACTATAGCAGACACCTTGGCCCACCAGGGAGGGCAAATTCCACTAACTGAACAGGCTGTAAGTTTTCACCATGCACTGGCTACAATAAAAAAAAAATGAAATGGAAAAGCCCATGGAGTCTGGGAGCGCATGAGGGGCCCTGACCGCACTACCCTGTGGTGGAGGCTGTCCAGGCCTGAGCAAGCTATTATAGCACAGTGCAGCACAGGCCACTGTCCTGTTGGCTCATACTTTTCACAGCTATGGCCAAATTTGGATTCACTGTGCCCCCGCTGCGGGGAAGAAGAGGAAACCATGCCTCATATTCTGTTTGACTGCCTCAGACTTACTTACTGATCTCCACCTCAACAGGTCTGGGAAACCAAAAATTCTTGTGTATATATATATATATATATATATAAAACTAAAATGTTTTCCAAACTTGTGTAATTCTGAAAGTTTATTACACTGTTAGTGACAGTTGTTGTTTTTAATAATGTAGACTATTTAATAAAACATTCAGAAATTTCTGTAATTTTTTTTTTTTTGGTTAGAATTACTTGGAGATGTCTTGCGAAAAAGACCCAAGCCATCTGACAGTGTTGACTCAGTTATTATAGTTGACTGTATTCCCAAAGTAGGGAAAGAAAGATTGGACAAATTAAAAAATGTGATTAAAAAGCTGTTTTCAAAATTTGGGACAGTTGTGAATGCCTTTTATCCTCTTGATGATGAAGGAAATACAAAAGGGTAACTTTTTTTTTTTAAGGTTACTTGATTTTATTAGTAATTATTTCGAAATGTCAATCAAATACTAAATTATCTTTGTTTCATGTATATATGAACTAATAAACTTTTTGTCCCTCCCCTTTAGTTATATGTTTCTTGAGTTTTCTTCACCCCAGAATGCTCATGAAGCTGTTAAAATGACTAATGGCTATAAACTTGATAAGCAGCATTCTTTCAAAGTGAACCATTTTTCAGATTTTGAAAAGTAAGTAGTCTGTTCTCTCTTTTGATAGCACAATTATCATCCAATGATTCTATTAAACAAGATTTCTATTTACAACAACTAACTTGTATATTATTTTAGATACATCACTGTTCCTGATGAATGGACCCCACCTGACCCAAAGCCTTATCAAGATTTGGTAAGTTTTAATATTGGTATGAAGGAAAGTAGATTTTAAAAGCTGAAAAATGTGTATTCTTATTTTGTACAACAAATTCAAAATTACAGGGTAATCTACGAAGCTGGCTTCAAAACAAAGAGAGTTATGATCAGTTCAGTGTTATTTATGGTGAAGGGGAAAAAACTGCCATCTTTCTTAACACACCAGAACCTTCTATGGTTGAAGAAAGAGCTGTAAGTTATATATTATCATATTCTACATAAAAATTACCTACATAGAAATTAACTCAGATTATTTAAAATCTTAATTTGTTCTGAGGCCATTTTTTTTTTTCAAATGCATAAAATCCTTCTTACAGAGATGGACAGAGACTTATGTGCGTTGGTCACCTCAAGGAACATACCTTGCCACATTTCATGTCAAGGGTATTGCTTTATGGGGTGGCCCAAAGTTTTCACAGATAATGAGATTTAGTCATCCTGGTGTACAACTGATTGACTTCTCCCCTTGTGAAAAGTAAGTTTCATTACTTTTTATGTGCTATCAATTTTAAAATTAAAATATTTTAATTCCTGGACTGGAACATCCCTTAAAATTAAATGTCAATTTGAGAAAAGAGCTAACTTGTTTTGCATTCATTGTCTTAAAGGCCCCCCTCCCTTTCCAATCTAGACCATTATCTTTTTATAATGCAAAATTCATTTTCATCCATCTTAGGCATGTGTTGTCCCATTTTATACTAATGCTTATTTCTAGCTTTCTGGTATAGATTTAGATTAATCTATAGATGTAGACTTAATTGTAGAGTTTAGATCCAATTTTTTTTTTTAGATTTGGTATTTAGTATCAGTTTTTATTTGAGTTTTTGATATAACCTAGATGAGATATTGATTAAATATTTACTCTAGATGTATGATTTTTAACCTAGTTCTATAATAATAGTGACAGCAGACTGTCATTATTAAAATGGAAATTATTTATATTTATATATATATATTTCTATTATGATCTAATTCTAATATGATCACCAAGTCACCTTCAACTGTCTTGTCATTTGCCTTGAATAGAATCTCTTTCAATGATAGGTCCCCTGCCTATTCTTAAATGATTAAATCACATTGTCTGTCTGCCTCTTCTTTGGAATTTTATGTTGTTTTTTTTTTCTTGCTAAATTGTTGCCTACTTTTAGTGTACAATTGTTTCTCTTATAGATTTAGTTCAATATTCTTTGGACTAAATGGCAAAAAAAATCTACCTTGTTGTACGATTTGTTAATTAGTTTAATGTTCATAAATTGTTTGCGTTGTAATTTAGTGTTCAATTACAATTTTTCCAAATTTTCTTTCATGTTAAACTTAAATTATATTTCAGGTATTTAGTTACCTTTAGTCCATTACAAGACAACCATGAGGATCCACAGGCAATTATCATTTGGGATATACGTTCTGGAGCAAAGAAAAGAGGCTTTCATTGTGAAAGCAGAAGTACCTGGCCTATATTTAAGTATGATTTATACATTTTATTAGACTTTGCTTTTTGCTGTTTTAGAAAAGTTTGAAATTAAAACTTTAGAAAGAATAACATTTCTTTGTTATACCATATTACAGGTGGAATCAAAATGGAAATTACTTTGCTAGAATTGGTGAAGAAGCTATTAGTATTTATGAAACACCGGTATGTATGTTATTTATTTATAAAATTTTTCTTGTATAATTGCTTTATAAATGTAACATAATAGTTACTGTTGATCATATTTGTACCAATTAAATTTTTTTTGCAGTCTTTTGGTTTACTAGACAAGAAAAGTTTAAAAATCCCAGCAGTGAGGTAATAGGATTCTTTTCAATAAATTTTTCATTTTAGATTTTAATTCGTATTCATTCTATACAATATATGTATATGTTAGAATAAATCAGCCTTCTTTCTGTTACAGAGATTTTTCTTGGTCTCCAACTGATGACATAATTGCATATTGGGTCCCAGAACAATCAAATACACCAGCAAGGGTCACACTCATAGAAATACCAAGTAGGAATGAACTTTGTGTTAGAAACTTGTTTAATGTTGCAGATTGTAAAATGCATTGGCAAAAGAGTGGTGATTATCTCTGTGTCAAAGTTGATCGTTATAAAACTAAGAAGACTGATGACAAGGATCAAATTAAATACAGTGTAAGTAAAGAGTTTCATCTTTTGTAATAAAACTAATTGTCCTTTAATTAATAATAATTACTAATATCTTGTAATTTTTTTGAAAAAAATAGGGCATATACTACAACTTTGAGTTATTCCGCATTAGAGAGAAACAAATTCCTGTTGACAAAGTTGAAGAGAAAGGTAATTTTGTTTCCATTCACTTAATATTTTAATCTAGTAGAAATATTAAGATATATTAAAGGTGCATTAAAATTTTGCTGTATTTACTTTGGATTTGGATTTAATTTCTTATTCATTGTTTTTTCAGACCCTGTTTTAGCATTTGCATGGGAGCCTATTGGCAATAAGTTTGCTTACATACATGGTGAAGCACCAAGAATTAATGTTACTTTTTATAATATTCAACCCAAGGGAAAAGTTGAGCTCTTGAGTAAGTGTATTGTTTTAAAATCTATCAAATTTTTAATCAAAGTTTCTTTATAATTTGAGTGATTAATTAAAATGTCTACTTGTGTGTAATTAAAAAAAAAATATTTGAGATCTCTATATTTACTTCAGCAGGCATAGGTCTAGTTTCTGTTATAACTAAAGTCACCAGATAAGCTTATATTTATTTATTTTTTCCACAAAACCTTTACCAAAATAACAAAAAAAATAAATAAAAGTTGAAAATATTTCTTAATGCACAAATTTATCGTTAGTCTAAAAGTATTAAAAATTACAATCATGATTGATTCAAGATTAATGATGCAATTTCATTCTGCATAAGCTTTTTTTAAAAATATATTTTCATATTTTACTTTAAAAAAAGAAAAAAAAAACCTAAACTTTTTTTTTTTTTGCTTATTACTTGGTCACGCACTTAAATATCAGTAGCGTGGAAACATCTAAATTTCATTTTAGTAAATTAATTGAAATTATCTTTTATGAAAACATAATTTTCTATTTTTTTAAGAAACATTTGAAAAAAGGTCAGCAAATCATCTTTTCTGGAGTCCTAATGGTCAGTTTATTGTGTTGGCTGGCCTTAGAAGGTAAATAGTAAAATTACTTTTTCTTTTCAAGTCATTCACATTTCAATTATATCTATATATCTATTTAAATTTGTTACATAAGTGATGAGTCCTTATTGGAGAGCATGTGATGTTAATATCAATCACCATCTTTCGGCTGAATTTATGATGTCACTTGTATTATTGTTTTCTGATGCTCTCTAAAAAAATATTTTTGTTGTATAATATATATAAAAATGAACAGATTTTGGTAAAGAGTCAAAATATGTATTCTCCACTTACCTAGTCAATTCTTAATTTTCTTAATTGTACTTGAAATAATTGAATCTATATTCTACGTGTGGTTCCCAGTTATTTTGACCCTTGGTTTCATCGTCTTATCATTAAAGAAAAAAAGGAATAATAGAAATATTCAACATCTATAGATATACATCTATTTTAAAATGTGTGTGTGTGTTGATGTAAATCATTAAGATAGGTAGAGAGCTATTAATTGTAACCTAACCCTAAAACAAAGCTTATATCATTATGATTTTGACTCCATGGGGTGGGCTAAGTCATCGTTTATCAGAATATTGAAATTTTCTCTCAAGGTTAACTATTTAGCACCATTTTCAAGAAAGGGTTTTGCCAAATAAAGATAAGGTGGAATACCTTGGTCTTGGGTGTAAATATCTGAAGGAACATTCAAAACATTACATTTTACAAATATAAATAGCAGCAATATGAAATAACCTGTAACCCTGGGTGCTATTAGTTCACATCCATGTATATTTTTGTCATCCATTTTGTACCCTACAGGTCATTGAAGGTTTTGTTTTGTATCTGTTGAAATAAGTAATTTTTATTTCATAAATGGAACCCAAAGAAGAAAATAACCTATTTTTACAATTGCACCAAGTTTTGAACCAAGAGTAAATGATGATTTATATCACCATCTTTCGTCTGATTAACATTTACTTTGATGTTCTCAAAATAACTGATGCTCTAGTTCACACTGGATTTTTTTTAAAATAGATAGTTTATGTAGCTAAGATAATTTTAAGCTTTACTTTTTTCCAGCATGAATGGAGTATTAGAGTTCATTGATACACAAGATATGACTGTGATGACCCAGACTGAACACTTTATGGCCACTGATGTGGAATGGGATCCTACTGGCAGATATGTAGTTTCTGCTGTTAGTTGGTGGGGACACAAGGTAAAGTTAACCTTTTACATAATACACTTTACTAATGATGAAAGCTTGACACCTCTACTGCATTTGCAGTGATGAAAAAGTTATCTGACAATGTTATTTATTTTAGACACACCAGGCAACCAACACTTTTGATTTACTTTTTTCACTTAATCGCTTTTTTTTTTTTTTTTTTAGGTAGATAATGGTTATTGGCTATGGAATTTCCAAGGAATACTTCAGCATAAACAACCACTGGAAAAATTTTGCCAACTGCAGTGGCGTCCTCGTCCACCATCTTTGCTAAGTGAAAATAGAGTCAAGGTATGTAAAAAAAAATCATTTATTTAAAATTGTATGAAGTGCTCATGGTTTTATGGTAAAAATGCAGAGTAAATGATGTTTAAAATTACCATCTTTCGTCTGAGTTTAATGATGTCATTTTTTTCTTTTTCTGATGCTCTACAAATATTTTTTTCAAGTTGTTATGCACATTTCATTGAATAGCCTTTTATTATATCACCTTTTTTAAATTTTTTATTTATAGGAAATTAAAAAGAATTTCAAAACTTGGGCTCAAAAGTTTGAACAAGAGGACAGTATGAGAAAAATGACGGCCTCTAAGGTAATAGTCTAAGCAGTGTTTCGCTAGCTGTATTCCACCAAACCTTCGCCCTGAATATTCTGCAGGCTACTGAAATAATTAGCTAGAATGTGTGAAGTATTCCATTAAGGAAAACAGTTAGGATTAGGAAACACTAGTCTGCATATGAGATGGTATGGGTTATAGGATAAGATGATGATAACTTGACACCTCTTATCTGAATGTTAAGATGAGGAGCATTTTTATCTGATTATATAATGAATTTAAGCACTGAAAGTAGATTTAGGGTAACAATAGCACTACATTGTGTATTTGGTTATCAAGAAGTACATTTATTTATTTAGAAATATTTTACATTGAACTTGTGACATTTCAAAATAATTGTTGCAGGATATGCTTGAAAAGAGAAGAAAACTCATGGAGGATTTTAGAGAATATAGAAGTCAGAAAGATAAAGAATTTGCTGAAATGAAAGAAATTCGACTACAGCTTCGTTCAGGTACTTATATGTTTCCAAAACAATATATAAATTTATGCATAAAATACTACTTATTTCTCAAATTAACATGATTGCAATCATCTGTTTTAGGCATTGATACTGATGAATTGCACAACCAAGAGGATAACTTCACTGAAGAAATAATTGAATTTCTAATTAAAGCTGAAGAAAAAATTGTGGAAGAGTAGTTGGCCTGATTTCTTGAGTGTTTGTTTTTTGTGTACACATAGTGTACATAACAAAACCTGACTGCCCACCTGCCTCAAACCAACCTCTGCACAGCCTGTTATTGTACAGGAGGCATTCTCACTTGGACACTTAATCAATCAAATCAGCTCTTATAGAGACATTTATTCTCCATCTTTTAATTTGACTTGGGATATACTTTTAATGTGTATTGTATGTGAATAGTGTTTTGTGATAGTCATTATTCTTTATTCTACTCACTTTCTTAGGTGTATGGTATATTCATTTGTGATGGTTGCTGTGTCAGTAATAAAGAATTTCTGTTTAGCTAATTTACAAAATTGTTTTATTTTCATTATGTCTATCTCATTAAACCTTATTTTAATAGTAGGTTATTTTTCAGGTCTATTTCCTGTTCCTTATAGATTACATCCTTTCTATAACAGGCTTTGGTTAATTTATGCTGTCTTTTTAACGTGTTTGATTAATAAAATTATACAAGAATTGAATGTGTTGCTTTTTTTTTTTTTACAAAGCAGATAATTTTGATTATGGAGTGAGTGAGACATTTGTAATTAATTGGTGGCTTTGCAGTGTGTATGAAGCAAGATAAGCTACACTATCATAAGCTGTCTTGGATATGTCAGGTGGTTCCAGAATGCAAGAGGAAAATTTGTTTCAAGTTGAATTTATCTATATTGTAATATTTTATTACAAAAACACAATTTCAAGTTAAAATGCCCTACAGCTGTTTAGTTTACTACAAGTAATATGGTGTTACAAATTCTACTGGCAACAATAGATTTATCTTCTCTTTAACACTGAAGGGTTAAAATGTAAAAGCAACATGAACATTTTTCATTTAGTATTTAAGGTAAGTTTTTTTTTTCTCTTCTCTTGTACTTTTTATTCATTTAATAGCAGTTTCTTTTCTTTTGGAATTAACCTTTAATAAAATTGTATAACTTACAGATTAGTTCTCAAAGATCTTTATAAAGGTAAGAATCTAAAGGTTTTTTATACATGCATGATGATAACTTGACACCTCTTATCTGACTATTTTCATGAGGTCCTTCTTTTATCTGATTAATTACTGGTACCATACTGTTTATTTAATCATTGGTTTCTAGTTTTTTTTTCCTCTTTATTAAATATTTTTCTTTACATTTGCAGTTAATATAAAACATGAAATGCAAGAAACAATATATTCTTGGTAAGAATTTTTATATCTAAATCATAAATTAAAAAATAGCTTGATTATATTAAAAAGGAAACACTATTAGTTCTATCATTAATAAGAAGTTTTGTTCAGTTTATTAGATTCAAAATAGTGCCATTGTTTTTATCTTATCTAACCGAAACAAAATTAAATCAAGGCTTGTATAGTACATACCTGCCTACCTAAAAAAGTCCAAATGTGTATTCCTGAGGGTCAAAAGTGTATTTTGGGACCTCAATGTGCAACACACACGCGAACGACCTTTTTTTTTAACTGTAAACCGAAATGATGTTTTAAAATTATATATACATTATAATGATATATATATAATGATATAATATATATATATACCTATGGATAGATTAAATTCGTATTTGCGTACTCGCGGTCATTTTTTGGCGATTTTGCGTAACGAATACGCATTTTGCGTAACGGTAGGCAGGTATGATGGTAATATAGACAAAGCATATGATGTTATTCAACACCATCTTTCGGCTGATAGATGTGATGCCACTTAATACTTGACTGATTCTTCTTTATTCAAACAATACCAGTATTGGTGTCTTTAAAAAGATTTACCTTATTTAAAAAAAAAATTTACCCTTTTTTTTTTTTTTTTTTTTTTTTTTTTAAAGCATTGTCATGATGTGGTACTCCCAGCAACATCCTAAAGTATTGTTTTAAATGCACTGGAATTTAAGTTATCAGATCAAGGTAAAGTTTTTTTTCAATTTGTTTTTAAATTAGAAATAGTATTGCTTTATTATATAATTATGGTAATTACGTTTAAATTTATTTTTTTTTAGTCTATTATGTACAGTAATATGGTATATTTTTCATTTTGGTATGGGCATTATCATTGAATTTTTCCTTTAGGCAAGCATTAACTGAAATAAGATGTTTATGTATGATGAAATCTGACACCTCTACTGATATTATACGATGAAATATTTTTTCTGACATAAACTTGAAATAAGGATAGTTTTTTATACTATTATGATCTTGTTCTTTTTATTATTCATTTAATTGCATTTAGTTTCTTTTTCTTTGGTATTAACCTTTGAGAAAATTTTATTTTATAACTTGCAGATTTGTTTACAAAGATCTACATTATTAAGGTGAGAATGTAAAAGTTTTGTATATATGTTTGATAATTAGCTATGATGATAACTTGACACCTCTTATCTGACTATATTCATGAGGTCCATTTTTATCTGATTTTTAAGTACTGGCACCATACTATTTACTTAATTATTGGTGTCCAGTTGTTTTTTTTTTCATTTTTCTTACAATATTTTACTTTACACAGTTGCAGTTAATATGAAACATGAAATACAAGATGCAATATATTCTTGGTAAGAATTTTTATACATAAATCATATATATATATATATATAAATAAAATTATAGTTTGATTAGAATTAAAAAGGAAACACTATTACTTCTGTCATTACTAAGAAGTTTTGTTCAGTTTATTAGATTCAAAATTAGTGTCATATTTTATCTTATCTAACAAATAAAAATTAAATCGAGGCTTGTATGGTAATATAGACAAAGCATATGATGTTATTCAACACCATCTTTCGGCTGATAGATGTGATGCCATTTATTACTTGACTGATGCACTTTATTTTTTCTTCCATGTTCAATAAATACCAGTATTGATGTCTTAAAAACGATTTACCCTTTTTTTTTTTAAGCAATGTCATGATGTGGTACTCCAAACAACTTCCTTAAGTATTGTTTTAAAGTACAATGGAATTTTAGTTATCAAATCAAGGTAACATATTTTTTCAATTTGTTTTTAAATTAGAAATCTTATTGCTTTATTTTATAATTGTGGTAATTAGGTGTTTTTTTTTTAGTCTATTATGTACAGTTATATGGTAAATTTTTCATTTCGTGTAAGCATTATCGATTTGTACTTTGGGCTTGCATTAACTGAAATTAGATGTTTATGTATGATGAAATCTGACACCTCTACTGATATTATACGATGAAATATTTTTTCTGACATAAACTTGAAATTAAGATAGTTTTTTATACTTTATGATCTTGGTTCTTTTTTTTATTTTTTATTCATTTAATAGCATTTAGTTTCTTTTTCTTTGGTATTAACCTTTTAGAAAATTTTATTTTATACTTGCAGATTTGTTAACAAAGATCTACATTATAAAGGTAAGAATGTAAAAGTTTTGTATATATGTATATATATAGCTATGATGATAACTTGACACCTCTTATCTGAATATTTATGAGGTCCATCTTTATCTGATTTTTAAGTACTGGCACCATACTATTTATTCAATTATTAATGTCCAGTTTTTGTTGTTTTTTTTCCTTTTTCTTAAATATTTTACTTTACACATTTGCAGTTAACATAAAACATAAAATACAGAATGCAATATATTTTTGGTAAGAATTTTTATATACATATATAAATAATAGTTTGATTTGTATTAAAAAGGAAACACTATTGTTTTCTGTCATAACTAAGAAGTTTTGTTCAGTTTATTAGATAAAAATGTTTCATTTTATCTTTGTTGACCAAGGCTTGTAAGGTAATATTGACAAAGCATATGATGTTATTCAACACCATCTTTCGGCTGATAGATGTGATGCCACTTAATACATGACTGATGCGCTTTATTTTCTCTTCTTTGTTCAATCAGTAAAAGTATTGATGTCTTTAAAAAGATTTACCTTTTTTATTTTGTAGCAATTTCATGATGTGGTACTACCACGACATCCTAAAGTATTGTTTTTGAATGCACTGGAATTTTAGTTGTCAGATCAAGGTGAAGTATATTTTACATTGTTTTTTTTTTTTAAGTCTATTATGTACAGTTACATGCAGGGTTCGTAGCCACCTTGAAAACCTGGAAAACACCTTGAATTTCATTATAAATTCAAGGCCTTGAAAAAGCCTTGAATTTCGTAAAAAACGGCGAAAAAACCTTGAATTTTAAAACTGGACCTTGAGTTTTTTCCCTCCCGATACCTGGTGCTTTATTTTGGCTATTTATAACTGCCACAACCCTCGTTTTTATCGGTTACGTTGAGCTGACCAGTGACGACGCGTCTACACCGCCTTTCACCCACTTGTGAAGCGCAACCTCGTGATTGAAAACGGCGTTGGCTCAAGCAGGCATTTCACCTGGGCCGACCAGGCATTATTTTTCTGAAGACAGCTTAGAAATAGTTGCTTGCTTTCATTGTTACGACTGAAGGCGCGATAGATAAAGTCTTAGTGACTAATTACCAGTCTCACGTGTAGGCTACACCCCTACGGGCCCTCCCTCACCGAAAATCTTGTTGTGCTAGCGATATGGGACGATGATTGTGCCATTATCTTTGTGTCTGAGTATTTTATTAGATTTTGTTTTTGTATTCAGTGTTTAAGTAAAATTGCCACTTTACTTTTGAGTCTTCTCTCAATCTTTATCAAATAGCTAGAAATAGTATCTAGATTTAGAACTAAGATGTAGTGAAGATAATTCGCGCGCCTTAACCTAAAAACTCCGTGAATTTTAGTCAATAATGTATTTATCTAGATAGATATCTACATCTAATATCTAGATTGCTCAAGAAATGTGCTAGATTTACGCTAAATCACTAGATCTAGTGAAGATAATTCGCACACAGCCGTAAAAAGTAACTTGAATCTACATTGATTCTATAGGCCTAGAGTCTAGATTTACTGTATATTCATTGATGATAGGCCTACTATTCGTGCACAGACGTGAAAAGTCGCGAATTTAGTGACCCTGGGTTAGAATCTATATAGTTTAGATCTACGGTAGATTCAGTTAGATAATTCGTACACCGCCGTGAAAAGTCCGCGACTTTTAGTGACTTAGATCTAGACTCTAGATTTACACTAAATCTCTAGAATGTAGTGAAGATAATTCTCCCATTGCACAGACGTGAAAAGTCCGCGAATTTAGTGACTTATTAGATCTAGACTTTAGATTTACACTAAATCACTACTAGAATGTATTGAAGATAATTATAGCAGTGAAAAGTCCGCGAATTTTAGTGACTAAGATCTAGACTCTAGATTTACACTAAATCTCTAGAATGTAGTGAAGATAATTATAGCAGTGAAAAGTCCGCGAATTTTAGTGACTAAGATCTAGACTCTAGATTTACACTAAATCTCTAGAATGTATGAAGATAATTCTCTCACAGCCGTGAAAAGTCCTCGAATTTAGTGACTTAGATCTAGATCTAAAGAATATCTTGGTGGGCCAAAATC
>JADKLZ010003886.1:24831464-24854135 GCA_021533235.1 Biomphalaria straminea
ATTTCCAGGTTGGTTTTAGGTGTGTAAATCTCTGACTTGCTAGATTTATATGACGTTAAATGTCTTCATCTGTTCTACATGATACATGGCTTCACTACCAGGGTATATAAAACTTTCTACTTGGTCTATGGTCTGAGAATCCAGTTCTATGTCTCCAATTTTTTTTTGTTTACTTTAAGTATTTTTGCTGGCTTATTTTGAGGCCTACTCTTTTTCCTACTTCACTTAAAGCTATCTTTGTTACTTGCTAAAAATGGTTTTCAAATTTGCAACCTGAACGCTGCAATTTGCGAAGAACCACAAGCTTTCTATTTAACCTATATAATTAAGTTTCTGTATTTCCCCATAAAGCAGCATTCCACATATAAAGCATAGATACTGTTACGAATCTCACTATCCAGGCTCTCTGCAAGCTGCACCATACACCACCAACTGAAAGAACTTGACAACTCCGAACTCCAAATAACATAAAAGTTTAATGTCAATAAAGAACAGCCAATATTGTACAATTGGCAACACGTATCACAGACTGTACAATTATCTTTCCGTTAACACCGTACCGTCGTATCAACTCTTGCACTGGTCTCTCCGTCTCGTTCCGGGCTTGCACTGGGTTCAACAGTTCAGGACTGACTTCACACACTTGGGCTCGTTGTGTCGGACTCGATCATAGACCAAGATCAAGACGCCAGCCGTCTCAACTGTACTTGACAGTACTCCGCACTGAACCGTCGTAATGCTCTGTACAGAACCGCACCGCTGAACTGTGCTGTATTCGACCGTGTTCTGAACCCCTTTTTCCGGACCGTCTTGACTGCGACACCTCTGCTCTTTATATAGGGTCCCTGCTAGCCTTCTCGAACCGGACAGAACGCCGCTCGACGTTTCTGGGTGGTCAGGTGACTACAATTCTCGTGACGCTACTGAGCTCTGTTCACGACACCGACTCTTTGCGAACCGACGCGTCTTGGCTGACCGTCGTAACTCGTCACGCTTGACCGCTCATCTGGCCTGGGGCGATTTGTGTCGGCTGACTACACACAAACCACTACCACCCCCGATTGTGCCACCACCAGGTTTATAACAATACAAATGTTTAATAACACAAAAGAGACTTCCATATTCTCTTATCTTAACCTTTATTCTTTCTTTTCCTCTGTATAGTAAATAAGTGGGTGAATATGTGTGTACAAAGTTTATAAAATAAAATAATTCTTTTGGTGCATAACTCACCATTGTGGACACTTTAAATAGCAATTAATAAAAACAAATTATAATTTTTATTTTTAATTCTTGAAAATACCAACAATCTTTTATGTCCCATTAAAAATGTGTGTGTATTTTGGAGCGCATTTTTTCTTTATTATGGTTTTTGGAAGTGGGAATGAAAAGCAAATGAGTCTGAAATATTTTGATATTGACTTGAGGTCGAGAAAAGTGAGATTGTATTCAAAACTTTTTTATTTTTTTGTTGGGCAGGGAAGGAGAAAAGTGATACTAGAATTTACAGGCTAAAATTATGTGCATATGTGTTTGTGTGGGAATTTATATATTTGGTTGTTCCAATTCAAGCCTATGGTTTATCTGAGGAAGAAAGTAGACTATATGGTTGAGTGTTACGATGTGCAGGGTGCAAAAAGGGAATGTGCCAGAGAAGGAAGGAGAAAGAGGAAGTGATAGAGAGAGAAAGAGGGATGAGAAAAGGAGAGTGAAAGAGATAAATAGTGGACTGTTCAAGTTAAAAGTGTAAATGGGAGAGCATTTTAATAGTCAAAAGGGTCCATATAAAGAGAGAAGGGTAGAGAGAGAAAGAGAGAGAGAGAGAAAGAGAAGAGATAAAGAAAGAAAGAAAGAGCTGGTTTATTAGAATTCACAAGTTTAAAACTAAAACAAATTAATTCCACTTATCTTATTCATGGTAAACCAGTAACACAGACTAAAAACGCAAAATACCTAGGTGTTATAATAAATGAAAAGCTGTCATGGAATCCCCTAATTGATGAAACTATAAAAAAATCAAACAAAGCATTAGGGTTTATTAAAAGAAATTTCTATAAATTAAATAAGAACATAAAACTAAAATGCTATTTAACCTTGGTTAGGCCAATAATAGAAAATGCATCATCTGTTTGGGACCCCTCAACTCAAGAAAACATAAAGAAACTAGAACAGACACAAAATAGAGCAGTTAGATTCATAACAAACGAATATTCACATTTCACTAGAGTAACACCTTTAGTAAAATCACAAAATTTAGAAAGCCTTCAGGATAGAAGACTTAAGAGTAAAGTAGCAATTATACACAAAACACTGAACCATAATCTCCAAATACAAAAACAAAACTTAATAAAATACTCAGAAAGACACAAAGATAAAGGCACATTCCTCGTCCCATATGCTAGGACAAATCTGTACAAATGTTCTTTCTTCCCTAGTGCCATTAGAGCATGGAATGGTTTGCCTGAGCTAGCCAGGAAAACCAGTGACTTGGCAGAATTTAAGTCATTGGTAAATATGCATGACTGAATGCATGACGCGTAGGACGTAATCATCTTCTTTTTTGAAGTAACGTCTGTATTATATAAGATAAGATGAGATAAAAGTATGTTAAAATGCAGGCCATTTTAGTGGGATTGAATGGGGTGTGAGTGCAGGTTTCTGGCCAAAATAAACAATATATAGACTGGGAACAAATCAACTAGCTATAATCTTAAATATATTCTGACATTTATTTATGTTCCTTTTTTTTTTTAGCATTTATACAGATCTGTCAAATGACCCTGGCAAACTTGTTGCACAATGCAAAAACAGAAGGAGTTTCAAAAACAATTTTTTCCAAGGACAGAGTAAGTCATATCTCAAAAGTGATGAAATGATATATATATATATTTAAAAAGTGTCTGCTTTTAAATTTGTGATGTTTGATTAAAAAAATGTAAGTTAGTAAAATTCAATTTCACCTTAGCCTTTGTTTTGCAATTCTACCAGAAGCAAATTTTGTGTGTGTGCATATTTATTATTATTAAATGTATATATGTGTTAAGTAAAAAAAAGGTTAGCAAAATTAAAATGAGCTTTTGGACATTAGAGGACACCATTATCTACATTGTACTTCAAATAAGCATAGAGGACAGTAATGGCGTACCTAAAGCATGCCCCATTTGTTTATTAATTAAATATGAATAAGCATAAATAGAACTACATAAGTACACATACATATTACTTATAAAATATACAACTATTTAAAAAAAACATGAATTTTAAATAACTATTTTGAATGATCATTTAGTTTTCTGATTAATAAATATTTCATCCATTTGTTTTCAATACACACATATTTATGTATAGTTAATGTATACACCACATGGATGTAAGGGGGGGGGGGGATTTAGTGACTAGTTTTGCTTTAGTTTTTTTTTTAAAAGGAAAACTACATTTCCTAAATTCCCTAAGAGTAGCCAAGGGAGTTTTGAAGTTAAAACTCATCACAAATAAAAAGAACAAACAGGGGTGCTTTAGTTCTGCTTTATGTTTTAAGGGTTTAGGTTAACCTCCCCTATCCCGGCATAGGTAATGGGGGATTTTGAGCTTACAACCCACCTCTGATAAAAATAAAATAAAAAAATAAGCCCTCTGACTAAAAAAAAAAAAAACTAGAAAAACTACAGTCAGAAAAACTGAATTCCATGAGCTTAGCCAATTACAGGGGCGTAGCAAAGGGGTTTACTTGTTAGTTGTTAATAAAAAAACAAAAATATAAATTAAATCAGAACACAAGTTCCTGAATTCTTTAACGTGAGTAAAACCAAAGCAAAATACTGTCACCAAATTCCAGGAGGAGCAAGGCTCAGCCCTCCAACCCCCCTTTTTAAACAAAATTAATTAAAACTATAGTTACCACATGTGTGTAACAATGTGAAATTTTGATATCCAACCCCCTAACCCCATCTCCACCCAAAAGGAAAGGAAAGAAAGAAATATTTCACACTTTAATCTCTCTTCCTAACACTTGTGGAAATCCATTAACAAAGTAAATATACAAGAAAAGTCACAGACCTAAACAAATTTAGGGAAACTATAAATTACAGTTCAGCCCAAAATGTTTTACCCAAAATCATCATCATCAAACTCCATTTGAGTAAGGGCTTGAGAGGCTTAAATCCTCTCTTGCAAAAGCCCTGGACAGAAACCCTGCTGTCTTGCGTAGTGCGTAGGCGTCACCATACAGGTCGAGAAGTTTTGGTTTCCCAGACCTGTCGAGACGAAGATCAGCAAGTCTGGGGCAGTCAAACAGAATATGAGGCACGGTTTCCTCTTCTTCCCCGCAGCGGGGGCACCGTGAGTCAAAATTTGGCCATAACCGTGAAAAGTATGAGCCAACAGGACAGTGACCTGTCCTGCACTGTGCTATAACAGCTTGCTCAGGCCTGGACAGCCTCCACCACGGGGAAGTGCGGTCAGGGCACCTCATGCGCTCCCAGACTCCACGGGCTTTTTGGGACTTATCCCAGCATTCAAACCACTTTTCCATTTCAGTTTTTTGAATTGTAGCCAGGGCATGGTGAAAACTTACAGCCTGTTCAGTTGGTGGAATTTGTCCTCCCTGGTGGGCCAAGGAGTCTGCAATAGTGTTACCAGTCACACCTATGTGACTTGGTACCCACTGCATTATCACAGGAATGCCATAGCGCTGCTTCATGTTGTGTGAGGCCATGATGACAGTGTCCATATTGGGGGGCCATGGTCCAGGGCTTTGCAAAGCCTGTAGTACAGGTTTTGAGTCAGTGACCACAACAATCCGTGTTGCCCTCAAATGTCCCTCGCCGAGTTTACCCAAAATAAAACATTACACACATTGAGTCAGTTGCTGTGCTCCATTAATTAAGTGTAGTGATTAGCAGATTTATGACCTCCAATTTTGTTTACAATAATAGCAGAATGTTGTGCTGTAGACAACTTAGAAAAATGTGTTTTATAAGTTCTGAATACCTTTCTGAATACAGAAAATAATGCTTGGTACCTACTGTCATTCCAATAATTCCAGAAAGAATATATTCTAAGATAAAAAAACCCTGAAAAAAAAATGAATAGACCAGCTGTAATAAACATTCATTGCATAAAATTATATATATATATATATATATATATATAATATGGCTCCTTCTGTCTCGGGAGACAATGGATGCGCCGAGGTGAGTCACTGGCTTTGGTTACGTCTTGAGACGGGGCAGAATCTGGAGTGGCTGATCAAGCCAATTCTGGATCTGCATAGTTTGCCACAGTTCGTGCATTTATATTCCTCAGTTTTAGGGCTGGCTGACAGCAGGGAAGCTTTCTTTTTCATTCTCTTGGCCGAAGCAGCTTCATTTCTTTTGCATTCAGCAAAGTTCGTGCCAGCACGCACAGTCTGTCTCCATGCTGTTCGGTCTTGGGCTATCTCCTCCCACATGCTTTGGTCGATGCCCGTTGCCTTCATGTCTCGCTTGCAGACATCTCTGTAAGTTAATCTTGGGCGGCCCTTAGGTCTGGCTCCCTCTGCTAGCTCAGCGTATAGGATGTCTTTCGGGATTCTTCCATCTGGCATGCGCGTGACATGACCCAGCCAGCGTAGTCTTCTCTGTTGAAGGAGAGCATAGATGCTGTGCATGTTGGCTCGTGTCAAAACGTCCTGGTTGGTGACACGATCCCTCCAGGAGATGCACATTATGCGTCGCAGGCAACGTAGGTGGAAGCCATTTAATCTGTGTTCTTGACGCATGTAGGTTGCCCAACTCTCACTGCCATAGAGGAGTGTGCTTAGGACGCAGGCATTGTAGACAAGGATTTTTGTTGCCGTGGTCAATTTGGTGTTTTCCCACACACGCTTAGAGAGTTTTGCCATTGCTGCAGATGCCTTCCCTATTCTTTTTGTAAGCTCATTGTCTAAGTCAAGGTTGCTGGCTATCGTTGTTCCCAAGTATGTGAACTCTTGCACCACCGTAAGTGTGTGATTTCCGATGTAAATCACTGGTGTTTCTGAAACATCTTGTGCCAGGATTTCAGTCTTGGAGAGACTAATTGTAAGTCCAAACTCCTGACAAGCAACTGCCAGTGCATTCACAAGCCTCTGCAATCCTTCTTGTGAATGAGATATGAGTGCGGCATCGTCGGCAAACAGCAGTTCTCTAATCAAGATACGCCGTCTCTTTGTTTTGGCTTTAAGGCGTGCTAGGTTAAAAAGCTTTCCGTCAGATCTACTGTGGATATATACTCCCTCTTCCAGGGATTTAAAAGCGCTGGTGAGTACAACCGAAAAGAAGATGCCGAATAGTGTTGGAGCCAGAACACATCCTTGTTTTACTCCGCTCTTGATGGAGAATGGCCCAGAGGCGGAACTGTCAAATTGTACGGTGCCCTGCATATTTTCATGGAAAGCTGACACTAGTTTCCGTAGCTTGTTTGGACAGCCGATTCTCTCTAATACAGCAAACAAGCCGGTTCTGCTGACAAGATCAAACGCCTTGGTCAAGTCAATAAAGGCTATAAAGAGGGGCTGCCTTTGTTCTCTGCTTTTCTCCTGTAGCTGCCGCAGGGAGAAGATCATATCTGTTGTGGATCTACCAGCTCTGAAGCCACACTGCGATTCTGGGTAAACTCGTTCTGCCAAGATCTGCAGCCGCTTCAGTATTACTCTGGCATAAGCCTTCCCAACTATGCTAAGGAGTGAGATGCCTCTATAACTGTTACAGTCGGTGCGGTCGCCCTTATTTTTGTAAATTGTGACAATGTTGGCATCCTTCAATTCTTGGGGGACCATTCCTTGCTCCCAGCACAAACTTAGCAGATCATGGAGTGGCTTGATTAGGGCATGCTTCCCAGCCTGAATGACTTCAGCAGGAATACCATCTCCTCCGGGTGCTTTCCCGTGTGCAAGCATGTCAATGGCTGTGCTCAGTTCTTTTACAGAGGGTGTTTCGTCTAATTCGCACAAAACTGGAAGTGGTGGGAAGTTAGATAAAGCAGTTGGCGAGATGACATTTTCAATCTGATAAAGTTCTGCATAGTGCTCCACCCAACGCTCCATTTGCAGTGCACGATCACTAATGATTGAGCCATCTTTTGACTTAAGTGGGGCACACTTGCTGGTGTGAGGTCCAAAGGCTTTTTTCATGCCCTCGTATAGTCCTCTGATGTTACCACAGTCGGCACAGGATTGGATGTTTTCACATAGGTCCTGCCAATATTTATTTGCGCACTGTCTTGCTATTCGTTGGGCATCGTTTCGAGTAGATCTGAGTGCTTGTAAGTTGCCAGGGGTGGGCTCCTTCTTGTATTTTAGCATGGCTGCTCTCTTGTTTCTGGTGGCAGTTTCCATTTCTTGCAGACTTGCTTCAAACCAGTCTTCATTTTTCTTTGTTTTGTTGCCAAAGACCAGTGATGATGTTTGGTACATAGTATCACGTATGAGCGTCCAGGTTTTTTCTACCTCAGTCACTGAAAAGTTTTTGAAAGCTTCCTCTAATTTCTTTGTAAATTCGAAGCTAAGATCAGCATTCTTTGTGTTTGCAGTATTCAGGCGTGCTTTACTTTTTCCCTGTGATGAGTGAATCTTAGTAGGCCGTAGTCTTGTCCGGCAGGACACTAAAGTGTGATCAGTATCACAGTCCGCACTTTGAAGCTACGTGTCAGCAGTATGTTTCCAATGTCTCTTTTCCGTGTCAGTATCATATCCAGCTGGTGCCAGTGTCCAGACCTAGGATGCCTCCATGAGACACAGTGCTGTGGTTTTGTCCTGAAATATGTGTTCGTAATGCAGAGCTTATGGTATGCGCAGAATTCAAGAAGTCTTTGCCCGTTCTCGTTCATCCTGCCTATTCCAAAAAGCCCAAGGCAGTCTGGCCAGGTAGTGTGGTCTGCGCCTACTCTTGCATTGAAGTCACCTAGAATGAAAATGTGATCTTTTTGAGGAATAGTCTCAATGGCTTCCTTTAGGTCTTCGTAGAACTTGTCTTTGTCCTCTTGGGGGGAACATAGTGTAGGGGCATAGGCACTAATTAGAGTGGCTTTTCCAGATGTAGTCATCATACTTATGCTTAGTAGCCTTTCCGAGCCACCAACTGGAGGTACAATTGTTGGAAGTAGACTGTTCTTGACAGCAAAGCCCACACCATGCATTCGCGTCTCTTCCTGTGCTTTTCCTTTCCAAAAGAAAGTGTAATCAGCTTCACGGAGCATGCCGTCTTCGGCCAATCGGGTTTCTTGGAGAGCCGCAATGTCAATGCCTAGTCTTTTCAGCTCGTTGTTAATGACTGCCGTCTTCCTTGCATCGTCGACCTGCCGTAGGTCATCTGTAAGACCAGGACACATTGTCCTGACGTTCCATGTCGCTAGTCGCATAGTAGGAATTTTCTTTTTCATTTTTCTTCTTTTGTTGCTTGGTGCAAGTTTACAGCCTACTTGTCGTTTTATACTAAGCTCTAAGCACCCATTAGAGCAGGCAGGCTGTGGCGGATCAGCACCCAACTGTCTGGGGGCTGCCCAGGTTGAGGCGGGCGGTAGCTGATCAGTGAGGCACGAAGACCTCTCCCACCGTCAGAGACAACCCGTGGCGTCCATACATTACGCCAATCAAGTTGGACTTATAACCCGTAACTGTTGTCTCCCGTGTTTTTTTAGCCACTTTGCAGCAGCACCAGAGTGTCCTCTCCGGGGCGCATTCCTGGGCCTCAGATAAAGGGGTCATGGGTGGCCCATGCGTCATGATCCCTCTCTCGACCTTGCTGATGTGATCCAAAGGAACGCAACGCATTACATTTGGCACCAACTCAGTTGCAGAAGCTGCCGGAGGGAATTCCGTAGCTGATACTCCCAACGCCTAAGGGGCTTCACTCCTGATTTTTCCTCGAGGTTGTCTCCTGAAGCCTTAGTACCGCAAGGCAGCGTGGGTTTGAAGTCAGAGTACCCCTCTCCTAGATGAATTGCCTTACTAGGCTGACGAGCTCCATCTGCCCGAAGCTCCTGGTTTTGTGGCGCCAGGTAACCGCCTTCACCCCTTCACCTGTTAGTAAGAGCAGTTTCGCCGGGCTTAATATCTAAGCCACACGAGCAGGCCAGGTGCTGGACTTAGTTGTCAGAGGCTATCTGAGACGCATGCCTTTAGGAGTATTTTATAGACAATGGGAGCTTATCCCCATTGACACCCCTGGCCATGGTTTCAAAGGTTGTCATATATATATATATATATATATACCAGTATATAAAAAAAATTAGCTCCTCTCAATCATCCTGGAAATTAAAAAAATCCTGGCTACTCCATGATACACAACATATATAAGACCAGCTCTCTTATATGATTAGTGTATTGATGGTATTGATTGTATTGTAGAGATTGTGTTATTGAAATTTGTTTATTTTAATTCTTCAGAACTATATCTTATCCACCATATTGCCTAAGATACTTATTTAAATGAAGAAGCAGAACAGAAATCCTTTTAACGAAATACAATTCTTTTATTTCTCAACTTTGAAACACATACAATATTGAACACACTTTACAAATAGACATATGAATTAAATTTCACTTGTAAATTCACAAAAGTGGACACAGTATATGTATTTGAACAATGAGCACTCCCAGTATATAGCCAAGCCCTCAGAATTAACTGGAAACCTATTTTTAGTACTATGGAATTTCTTTTGTCCATTATTTGATTTGTTTTTTTAACATTTATTTATTTATTATTTAATGCGTACATTATGTGAATATTTGGGAATTCATGCAACTCCTAAAAAAACAACAAAGATTCTCAGGTTTTTTAAATATTTTCATTGCCTCTGTTGTAAATGTGTTTTAGGTGTTAATTTGTGTGGAATGTAGTGTATGACTGATCCACATGTGAGTTTGTGTAAAAACCTTGTCTTGTATGACTGATCCACAGGCGAGTTTGTGTAAAAACCTTGTCTTGTATGACTGATCTACTGGTGAGTTTGTGTGAAACCTTTTGTCTTGTATGACTGATCCACAGATAAGTTTGTTTAACTGAGTTACTTGTATTTGTATCATTTTGTAGTGAAACATTAATTCTCTATAATATAAAAAAAAAAACAACTATGTTCTAACTAAGCCAATACACTTCATTGAAATGTGATTTATGTGATTCATTTTTTATTAGGATATAATTCCATTTATTGAGAAACATTGGGAGAGTTTAACCACTATGCAACGCCGTGTCAAAGTTACCTGGCATACTACTATTTATAAAACAATGGTGAGTCATAGCAGTGTAGTAATCACATTTTCTGTAGGTCTGTGGGACCATTATATTTACATGCTTAATAATTTGTTATAGTTTTATTTTCTTGTCTCTTATCATTACTTATAGATGAAGGAAACAGATGTGTTTACATACAAAGAAGAAGTTCCTGGAGACTCATACTTTGGCCTTGTTAACCAGGTATTTATTAGGCTAGAAATACTTTTTTTTTTTACTTATATTGAATTTTTCTATCTAGGGAATTGAATGTTGATATTAATTTCTTTCTTTCAACTTATTTATTTTCCACATCTGTTGTAAGTATGTCTTGTTTAGTGATGGCTTCTTTTGCTCCAGCATCTTATTTAGTTATTATTATCAAGAGACTGTTTCATTTTTGTGTTACCCCCTTTTTTTTTTTTACTTCTAAACTTTTTCTACATTGACATGCTTTTAAAACTATTTTTTTTAAAACCAAAACAATGTTTCTGTGCATTTGTAATTAGAACACATCACAGCACCTACTCTTTATGATTTTGAAACATATTTTAACCGTTATAAATATTTGTTTATTTTATAACCATAACTTACAAAATGTTGTAGGATCTCTCTAAAGTTGGACCATGTTCTGATGCTGCTAGGATTAATGCTCAACCTTCCACAAATCTTAAAACACCTCTAATGCCGTTAGAAACTGGACCAGGTGAATTATTTTGCTTTCTTTCCTTTTTTGTACATAGTCTCTTTTTTTATTCTTTGCTGTAATGTTCCAAATAATCTTTACTTCACATCATAGTATATAGCATGTAGTCCACACAGCTGAGCTATTCATAATGCCTGACAACTTCTGTAGGATATGTTAAAACATACTGCTTGTTTACAAGTATAAAACTTAAAGATTTGACTGATGATCTTGGTTATGCTATCAAACAGCCACATAAAAATATTAAAATATTTTTTTTTGTCGCCATGTTTTAATATATTAAATTTTATTGATCTATTTATAGGGAAACGAACCAGCAAAAGGAAAGCACCCATTGACAGCCAGCAAACTACAGCCCTCAAACAAAAGAAAAGGTTTTTAAATAATTTTAATTGGACAGATCTTTTTTTTTAATTTTTATTATGATTTAATGCAGAATGACAAACCATAATAAGAATTACCTGTCAGGACTCCATAACAATTAAATAACAGCTGTTGGTTTTATATTGCCATTACTTAGAGAGTTGGGGGTCTGGGCTCATGCCCTCAGATACAATGAATTATGCCTCGTAACTCATAACTTTTTTTTAGGCTAGATAAATATTTTAAAATTTATAGCTAAATATTTTTTTAATTAACCTTTATTTATTTATTTATTTTTTTTTTATTTTGCAAACTGTCCCCTTTGCTTCAGCTTCAGCAGCACAAAAGAGTCAAATATAATTACGTCCTTTAATGGAATATCCAAAGATAAACATTTCTTTATTTTGGCAAGAGCCTTTCTTTTGCTTATTACTCTCTTGGATCATCAATTCTGTAAACAAAGTTGCACCTCCATCTCTCATTGTTTTTCTTTAAAATGTTAGAGTAAAATAATGGATCAAAATATATAACTAGTGTTAGTTCTGAAATTATTTTTTTGGTTATCCTCTTGTTAAAAATAGAGAATACAATTTTAAGACATCATATGAAAACAAATTAACCATTTTCCTTCAAAAAAACAAGAAAAACAATTACACATTTGTTTTCTCTAATTTCCATTTTAAAAAATGCAAATAAATTTCCTTTTAAGACAAATATAAAGAGTTTAAAAAAATAAATAAGACAAGGGTAATTAATTAAAAAAAAAGAATGAATTTTGGTTCATAGAATAAGAAAAAAAAAAAAGACAAAAGTATTGCGAATAATAACCTAGAAAAACTGCATGTTGTTAAAATTAACAAATAATTGTTGGATTAAAAATGATTGGGGGAAGTTTACATTTACAAGGAAGACCTAAAAGTCAGTATAGTCAGGGCATCATTTATTGAAGTAATTTTTATCTATAAATCTAAATAAATACTATAATTACTTTATATATATATATATGATCAGCCACTCCAGATTCTGCCCTGTCTCAAGACGTAACCAAAGCCAGTGACTCACCTCGGCGCATCCATTGTCTTCCGAGACAGAAGGAGCCATATATATATATATATATATATATATATATATATATATATATCTACCTATATCTATATCTATATTCAGTATGAAACAGCTTAAATATTACATTTGGACCTACCTTGTTAGATAGTTGACTTTTCTTTATAAACATGTTTTATTATTTTATAAAGCAAAATTTTTGGAAAATGAAATACAATGTAGTCTATTATCTAACTTATAATAAAAGGATACTTGAAGTGGCTATGCATTTAAAGTTTCATTGTTAATGTTAAAGCTGTTTTGTTAGTATTTATGTAAAATAGATGACATTATCTAACCCCTCAAATTTAATCAGTACTAAATCCCTCCGCAGCGATTCCTCCACATCTCTAAAGCTTCCTTCTCATGGCTACCCTTTGGAACACCCTTTTAACAAGGATGGTTATCGATACATCTTAGCAGAGACAGACCCCCATGCTCCCAACAGACAAGCCTTCGATGAGAGTGTAGAATGGGCTGGAAAACCAATACCTGGCTACCTGTACAGGTGTATGCTTGGAAGTGAAGTGTTATTGGCATTACATGATAGAGGTATAAATAGTGTTCTGTTTCTAGCTACATATACTATTCTGTGTAGAGAAAAAGTCCCATTTTTAGTTGCTTTTATTAACTGTTTACCAAATAACAATTGAAGACTGTACAATGGTATCACATTTTTCAATTATTAAGCTGTACTGAATTGAGCTTAGAGTTTAACTCCCAGCTTATTTAGCTTTTACAAAAGCTTCTCAATAACCATTGAAACACTACATGTCTAAGGCCAGTTTGAGAAGGCTGTTTTGGTGTTATCACAGGCTATCCTCAAGCTGTGCATTCACAACAGTCCCTTTCTTAATTCTCTCACTTTTCAAGCATGATTGCCTCTAGTATGATGTCCTCTATCTCATGTGTTGACTAGTCACACACTGCCACCTCTACTCACGCCATATGTTCATCCATAACAATATATTAAATTGTTCTAATCTGTTGTTTTTTTTATGCTTTTAATACTTAAATCATTAATTTTATAAGATAAATGTGACTAACATTAATTTTTAAAATTTAAAAGAATTCATTTGCATTAATGTTGACATTTGCATGATATAATGTTTCTTTTATTTAGGTTTGTATGTTATAAATCTTAATGAATTGAAAGTATTAAAAAGGGCATTCTTTCTAATAGTTCAAACATAATATCTATGTAGAAAGAAAAAGCCCTATTACTAGCCTAAGAGGTCTGAAATATACAACTTTATAATGTTAAACTAGAGTAAATATGTTAGCATCAAACATTTTTATTTTTTTTTGTTTCCTAGCACCTCAATTGAAAGTATCAGAAGACCGCTATTCTGTAACAGGAGACAAGGGCTATAGTATGATCCGAGCATCCCATGGTGAGTTTTGGCATTTTAAATTAAAGAAATACATTTTTCTAAAATGCAATATTTCTTTAATTTGTTATAATTGAACCATTAAAAATTGTTCTGCATTATAACAGAAACATAGATTTTTTCTATGGTATATAAAATTACTTAATTGGCAATAATTAAAGTTTTTTTTTGTTTACATTATAGGTATAAGTCAAGGAAATTGGTATTTTGAAGTGACTGTTGTGGAGATGCCAAATGACTCGGCTTCACGAATTGGCTGGTCACTGTCCTTAGGTGAATATATTTATCATTGGGGTCATTTATCTTATTTTCATCATGGTGTCTTTGGCTTACTGAATAACTAACACAAAAGGATATTTTGCAAAAACACATTGATTTTTAGCTGAATCTCAATATGGTTAATTGTTGAACCAGAGCATAGGTGTCCAGCATTATCAACCAAAACCTAAATTTATGGTCATCATTGATATTGTTTTAATATGCTAATTGCACCCCTGATCTCTAGGAAACCTGCAAGCTCCATGCGGTTATGACAAGTTCAGCTACTCCTGGAGATCTAGAAAAGGGACAGCTTTTCATCAGTCTCGAGGACATCATTACCATGATGGTGGCTATGGGGAAGGGGATGTGTTGGGCTTCTATATAAGTCTACCTAAACCAGATGACCCAGAGCTGGTGTTGCCTCAGACCTACAAAGATAGGGTGAGTACAAACTAAATACATAGATTATTCTTTAATATGTTCATGACACAGGACAGAGGCATATCATGATTAGCCAAAAAATGTTGAAAAAAACATGACAGATTTTTTAAATAGTTAAGAATATCTCTAGTATATGAATTTTTCTAACTGACATACTAGGCTAGAAATAACAGAATTTTAAAAAAGAAACCATAACTTTGTACCCTCTTTGATTTCATTGTTCTCAGAAAACACTTCCCTGATCCTAACCTAAAATTTATATAAAGTATAGTTGTTAATAGTTACATTTTAAATTGGTATTGACCAAATAAAAATTTCTTCAAAGAAACTAATATAAATGTTCATTTTTCTCAACTTCCTTATTCTTTCAATGGTCACCATCACCAAAAAATCTTTTCCTTCAGCCAAAGCTATTGTAGCTTTGAAAAAGATATATTTCCATTCCTGAAGTTTAATTTGTAAAAATGTGTAAAGAATAATCAAGTAAAGAATAATCAAAACAACCCATTTGTCAACAAAGTTCTGTGATGTGTATTGTATTTGACCATAAAAAAACTCAAAATGATTAAATATAAATAGTTCATAATTTGATTTTATTTTCCATTAAGTACAAGACATTACTATACATTGTTTATAAAATATTCATCTGCATATTTAGGTTCAGGCAAAAAGACTGGACATAAGCTAAACAAAAAGCATTAAGGCACTTTCCCAACATGGTGATCAAAATTGAAACAAAAACACAAAATTCACTAATTACAAGGTTTTATCACAAACAAGTTTCCAAAATACTTCCAATGACATTATAGGTCTTCAAACTTTATTGTTTTATAGAAACATTTTCAGCATAAACTAATCCCTATCATTAAACCTTCAGAAAACAACACAGCTCTTTATTATTTTACTACTGGATTACCTTGTAAAAATAGTATTGATATGAACAACATACTAACATATAATTATAATATAACAATTGTACAAGGCTAAAATGCTGACAACATTGCTTATTATTTACTAGTGTAGAACAAAACATTGGTAATATAGGCCTATATTTCTCTATTATGTACATGTATCATGCATATTGCTTTCAGTTAGAATAGCATTTGCATTTCAGTTAAAAATTAGGAAACTTTCAAACAGCATTTTTTATATTGTCAAATTTGTTGGTAGCTAATAAAATGAAAATCAGTTTATGTTAATTACAGTTAATTATGTGTCCATTAAATAGAATAGTAATCCTTTTTTTTGGGGGGGGGGGGGAGGGGGAGGGAGAATTCAGTGGCTAATTTTGTTTAAAGCTTTGGGATCAGAAACTCTCTTGTTTCATTGATTATTATGCAATACTATCTAGACTGCTATCTAGTAGCTTCAATTTTTTTGACATTACAGAGTAATAGATGACCAGATTTTTAATGGACATGATCTTATTTAAGTGTAAGTTGCAAATCATATTATAGCTAACATATCAATTTGTTTGAAAATCACTAATGATTTATGGCAATGACTAATTTATTGGTTAAAACCAAACTTGTAGCCCACTAAATTCTTTATGGTAACCAGTACTGATGACACACAACAATATTGAGTCTTGAAATCTTTGTAGTTTCTAGTAGTGGTCTGTCTAAGGCCATAAAATATTTTAAAATAATTTTTCCAAAACAGGTTTTCACTGTGATGGTTTATAGGTCACACAAAACTTTGTCAGCCTAAATCATGGTCTATTGAACTTCAAGTTTTAAGTTTGTCTTCTAGTTTTTTATTTTTAGAGGTATTAATTTTCTCTTCAGAGGCCACTTAAAGATAGCCTCCCCTAGGAAATTCCTTGTAGAGAATACCAAGTATGCCATAGTAATGTCAGTAATATCCTTGTGGGAAACAAAGCCAAAACAAAGCATGTCAACAATTAAGTTGCAACATAAAATAAATAGTTAAATACTGTTAATAGTGTCCTTTGTGAACAAATAAATTGCACCAGTGTAAATCTTGAACAACAAAAGCAAAATAGCAACAAAAAAAAACATCAATGCTTTGACACAGTCATCCTAAGCATGTATGGGAAGAGAGAGAGAGAGAGGTAGACTTGTACAATTTTAATTACAATCCTTTTTTTGTAGGAACAAAATTTGAAACAATTTATTTAGAAGCCACAAGACTTGAAATACCTATAGTTCCTATAATGTTATTAAAATACAAAATGCAAGTTTTATAATTAATAAAGAATATACTTATATGTTACAGAATATTTTATGGTGATCTGTATCATTAAGATGTGACTAATAGGTCAAATAAAAATAAATAATCATTGCTTTTAGCAAACAGATTTGGCACATTTATCCTATTGTATGCTTGCCTCATTATTATATTATACATTAGATTGAGATTGAGTTCAACAGTCACATTGGTACAAGTCAGCTTGTAACATGTGGAAATAAAGTTATGTATAGAATTACATTTATAACAAAGATATATATGATCTCATGGAAATGTTAGCATTTGTTTAGCTTGATATATGCATTATAAGTAAACTCAAACCTATACACACAATGCAGTGATTTAAATATAGTCCAGATATGAATACCATTTCTCCACAGACTCCACTAGTCAATTTTCATCCATGTGCATGTGTATGGTAATTTTTTCCTCATCCTCAATACTTGGTTACTGTGGCTTTTTGTCCAAAATAAAATATAATGCAGCATTAATTTCCTTGGTCTGTAAACAAAAATTTTAATATATAGTTTAGTTGCAGAATGTTACACATTTTGTTTCATGCATGAATTCTATTGAAAGAAAGAACAGAAATGTTTGTAAAGGCTAGGGCAGACAACTTACTTGTTTTATTTAGTTGCTGAGGTTTTGTCTTGATGTGAACTTGATCCACTCTTGATTCCTGCTTGGCAATAACAACAATTATTTGTCTTTTATTTCAAGTGGAATGTTTTCTTTACTGTTTTTAGTTCAGAATTGTGTCTTTGTTACAATGAATTGAATTCACCTTGACATTATCCCCCCCATAGTTCACATGGCCTGAAATGAACTTTTAATATCTGTTAGGTCACTGTCAGACCATTTGGATGAAACTTAGTCATATTTGTTTAAAATTCACACTGGAGAAAATATTGTGCTGTAACATTGAAATGAGTGTTTCATTGTTTGAAAGGCTCAGAGGACCTCATCAATATTAAGACATTTAAAAGTGTCATGTGGCTTGCACAACAACTGACCCTCTATACTTTTTCCCCATCATGCTGGGTGGACTTAGAGGCGCCCAATGATCCAGAATTAGAAGCCAAGCGCTTTAACCCTCAGCCACCTCACCTCCTAGACACATTTAGATTTTTAAAAAAATATTTTACAATACATTTATCTTGTTACTAATTCTTACTGTAAATTCTGACTTTATTTATCTACTTTGATTTTGAAATTGTTTCATATGTATCAATACTTTAATATATGAATGAATATGCCAAACTAACCTGCTCGAACTGGGATTTTACTTTGTTTGCCTTTGGCTATTTGGTCTTCTGTCAACTCTGTTTTATCCTGCTCTTTGTCTGTTTGTTCCTCAGTCTCATTGCTTTGAGTCTCTTGTCCTGTCTCTGTCTTGCCGTCTTCTTTGAGACTTGCCCTTGATTCGGCATCTTCTGAAGGATTTTGTTCAGGAGATTTTCTTTCTGTTTGTAAATGTTTTTGTTCCTCCGAATCCTGATTTAAAGAGGAATCAGCTTCAGTTTCAGTTATTGTTTTGTCATTGGTGAGAGTTTCATCTTCTTCTGGTCTGGTGTCACAAGAAGCTGATGTCTGGTTATCTGTCTGCTGAATGTCTTGCACAGAGAGGTTTGCCTCTGTGGCTTTGGATAAGTCCTCAATAGAAGTTTTAATGTTGGTTTCTTTGGTTGTCTGGCATTCAGTTTCTGGTGCAGGCTGAGAACATTCCTGCTCTGGAGTGCTGTCAGAGTCTATTTGTGACTGTTCGCTCTCTGCGGCTGTATTAGTTGGCACAATGTCTTCCTGTGGGGAGGTCACCTTGGCTGCCAAACTTTCTTCTGGTTCAACAAGAGTGACTAAAGAGCTGACACGCTGAGTGGCAGAGGTCACTTGAGCCTGAGATGATGTGACATGATCTGCTGAGACAGCTTCACTTGTGTCTGATAATGACTCAGTTGGCGTTTTGTCATCTTGAGAGGCAGCTGTTTGACTGGGAGCAGTTCTTTTCCTAGGGATAGGTTTGGGGCTGACCTTGGGGGCTACTTTGGGCTTAATTGAAGGACTAGAATGGGATGAGTGACCCTCGTGTTGGTCCGCATGAGGGCTTGACCTGCCTGTTTCTAGGCTTGTCACAGCTTCTGAAGCTGTGGCCTCCTCCACTGCATTACTTTCCTCTGTGGAGTGTAGCCTGGCTAAAGTGTTTTCAATGTCTGCCAACATTGAGGATCTGGTTTCTCTTTTGGAATTGTCATTCTCTGAGTGAGGCCGAAGTTTAATGACCTCCTCATCTTGTTTTCTGTTGTCATCCGTCTTGCTGCTATCCAGGTGGTCAGTTGTGTTCTCGTCATTCTCGTCACTTGACTTGAGTTCATCTTCACTCAGTTCCTGAAAGTAAAACACACAAAGTCTATACAACTTGAACCAATTTGTTTATTTGTAATGTTCAAACCTCATAGTGAACTTCAATGTTTAATCTTTAGCGTAAGAAACTCTTACCTATTAGGTCAAGTAAAATGTATTCCATGGAAATAGATGATAACTATCCATGGCTGAATAAATAAAATCTCTACTACTCAGGACAGAAGAGTGAACTTTACAAATATTTGTAACTTTCTCTCATTGTATCAATCATTTTCTCATATTCAGAATGATCTTTTCCTAATAACTTACTGTAAAAATGTCCAAGTTTTCTGTTGAACGATTTAATGCTCTCGGGGCCCTGCTCTGTCTTGCTCTGTTCTTAGGAGGGGCTGGTTTTCTATACTGAAAAAAAAAAAAATCATAAGAGCATGTGATGTTCAGATGATGAGTGTAAAAAGCCAAAGCACTAACACTAACTTCTAGATCTAATAGTGTTGACGTTTCAGGGATTGTCTCAACTTACTGATCTTAAGATTTCAGTTTCCCTTTGAACCACAGAAAAGTCTCCTAGTTCTGGTGTAGCTTGAGAGGCAGGACTGGAAAATAAGATGTCATCGATGTTAATTCTTTTATTACAAAAGTTATCATATAATTAGGTCGGGTTACATAATATATAAGGCTTGTCTTCGAGTCCGAAGATTAGTGAGAAATACAGTATTTCCCGTGGATATGCAGTCCCAGCCGTGACCTACATATTTTGCCACATCCAGGGCAAGCAAAACCATTGTCCGCAGGTGGTCAATTTAGATTTTCTTTTCGTCGTCTGCGGTTGTCATCGGCAGAAGATTTTCTTTTGGTGGGTTACATAATAAGGTTATGGTAACACAATATTTATAACAATTTCGCTAAATATTTAGGTCAAAGCTGGGTCTGCGTAACCACGGGAAATACTGCATTCCTCAATAATCTTCGGAGTCAAAGACAAGCCTTATTATTAGCTCTAGAGACAATCCAATTTCTTCAAACTTAGCCCTAGACACAATCCCATTTCTTAATAAGTTCGCCCTAGAGACAATCACATTTCTTATAATTTAGCCCTAGAGACAATCCCATTTCTTCTAAGTTAGTCCTAGACACAATCCCATTTCTTCCAAGTTAGTCCTAGACACAATCCCATTTTTTCTAAGTTAGCCCTAGGTACAATCCCATTTCTTCTAAGTTAGTCCTTGACACAATCCCATTTCTTCTAAGTTAGCCATAGACACAATTCTATTTCTCAAACAAATAAAACTGGTAGATAAGTGTTTTTAGTTGACTGTTGACTCTTTTAAGTTTCTAGAAAGTATCCCCCACCGTGAGATCTATAAGCACATTGTACTGCTCAATGCACATTTTTTAAATTACATAATCTTTCCCTTCACTTTCCATCTGATGTATCGAGCCCCTTGAAGTACTCAATAGCTTTAGTCTATAGGCAACCTCACTGTGGACATAGCTACTAGACATCTGTGCTGATACCTCCATCTCTTACCCTCCCACTACCATCCTCCTCTTTCATTTCTCCATCTAAAATGCATCGACTTGTTTATTGGTCTACTTTGTAACACTCTAAAACTGTTGAACAGATCTTTTTTTTCTCCTTCGTTTCTTGCCTCGTTTGTGGAAATCCCAAAATCTATACAGTTTAATACTGCTGAGTGACAAGCTTTTTTAAAACGTAGGTAAATGCTAGTTATGCAGGGTCGGAGAGCAAGTGGGTCTCATTATGGTGAAAAGGTGACCCAGAGAGAGAGAGAGGTACCGGTTAATATATGTCTAAAAACTAAACAACACTGACATGGCAAGACGTAATGCTATGTGCCAATTGAAAGTAATCACTAGCGGGAAATATTGGTAGGGAAGAAACTTGGTGCTGGTACACGAGAAACTCTAAATGTCTAACTTGTTGCTTTCTGACTTTATTAGAATCCACAACTAACTAGACATGCACAGTCTATCATTGCACACACCCTAAGACATCATGTCTTATGTCTGATGATATCTGATCTCCTTTTGCGACGCGCGAGTCCTACTAATTGTCATAAGTTACCTTGGACTTGGAATCGCCGACCCGTTACCGGATTTCTCGACGGCAGGACTTGTAGAACCTTCCTTGACTTTATCAGGGCCCTTGACGGAGTCCTGCTTGACTTTAGAGGTCTTCCCATCGGTCACGCCGCCGCCTCGGGACTTCTTGCGCCAGCAGCACAGGAACAACGTTGCCATAGTAACGACTATAATGGTGTATACTATGGTCAGGGGCAAGGCTTCAAGTTCCAGCATCACCGGCTTGCCACGGTCATAATGGAGTTACTGCCCCTTCAAATGTTGATCTATGAAAACAAAAATGTAAAACAACTAAAAACTAAAAAGTTCTTTGAAAGAAAAAAAAAAGTTATGTTTGAGTGAATTGCTTCTAATATTTTGAATCATGTAATTAATTTTTAGTAGATCTAGACTAACAATAAAATGTTCAATTAGTAATATTAATTGTTTTTGTTTAGCGCAACTTGTATGGTTATAATTCTAGTAATCTCAGTGCGCTGCTGTCCAATCACGTTAGGGGTTGGTGGTATCTGGGAGAAGGTTTTCAAACCAATGAAAATAAAAATGTTATTCCTATCTGAATTCGAACTCCATGTCTCGAGCTTCCAAGATAGAAGGCCGACGTGTTAGCCATTGGGCTATACAAGTACTAATAAAAATAGAAGGTTTTTGGACTATTGTTACAGGTAATTAAACATTTTTTAGCGAACTATCTAATTCTCTGTACAAAGTTTATCTCCCATAAGCTTATTATCGTGTCTTAATGACAGAACTAATTAATTACGACTAATTGATGAACTAATTAATTAATTTTTTGGTTGCTTCATGTGTTGTCACCGACAATGAATAATTGTGCAAAGTACTTGATCCGAGACTGGGAAGTGGGAGAAGTCATGTGTACGGATTCCACCCAGACAGACAGACAGGGAGAATTAATGTAAGCTTTGTACAAAAATGGATGTGGAAACTTCTGTAGATCTAGCTCTACGGGTTCTAAAAGTCCTTGTCAATATTTATCCACTCATACCGTCATTATGTCGACTATAGTACCAAGATTAAAAGCCTGACAATGTCACAGCACTTATTCCGTTATAAAGATACGCTTTTGAAATTACCAGTGTCGGCATCTTGCCATTGTTATAATTTCTCATAATCATAAATTGTTGTCCCTTGGACCGCCTTTTATTTTTCTTCGTCTTTCCATCTTGACTTATTTTCTAGCCTACTCTATGTATGCATAACTAGTGTAAATGTTGCCCCAATAAAGTGAACTGATCGTTAAGTGGGTAATGTCAGTCAGTCTAGCGGGTCAACTGATTAGTCATTTTAGGTGGTGGAGTCTGTTCACACCAGGAACTCACCATCCTACACATTTCCTGTGGCTATATTAGTCCGTCTGTTTATGTGTGTGTGTGTGTATAGTTAAGACATGAATGTACCACGGTCGGACAAGATTTTATGTGACGTGTGTGTATAGGTAAGACATGAATGTACCACGGTCGGACAAGTCTTTATGTGACGTGTG
>JADKLZ010003886.1:24872915-24891074 GCA_021533235.1 Biomphalaria straminea
AAGTTACTGGCATATATCTTAATACAGCAAAGTTTAACTCCCTTTTCTATATAAACAAAATAAATTAACCTCTAATCGATTAACAGTTTGTTTTATTGATTCCTATAGCCCAGTGATGCTCAACCTCTCTCGGGCGGCGGGCCATTTTAATGTCCGACACTCGAGTCGCGGGCCACATGAAGAAAGGGGGGAATTATACAATAAACCAATTTTTATTAGAAACCAGTGAATCTAGCATTTACATTAATTCATGAGAAGTTTATCCTAAACTAATTTTAAATATCCGGCTGCTTAGTTGAGAGCCAAATTGACGAATCGAATCTAGAATTCTTGATTTTTGTGTATGAGACGATACGATTACGTCCCTGGAAAAGTTTGTTCCCACTAATAAGTGCTTGTAATTATTGTGATCAGTTTATTCAAGAAACACGGAGTAGAAATCAATAGTCTGCATCACACCATCACTTGAAATTTATCAAGCAAAGATGTCTTGTTTGTAAGTCTATCAGTCTCAATTGTAGCTATGTCTGTGCACTTGACACAGTGGCCTCAGATGGATTTTAGAGACGATGAATATTGTTCAATCTGACCACGATCATCAGACATGGTCCAGACAACATTTTGTCACATAGATATTGTTGGGGAATAATTCAACGAGATTTGATTTTAAAAAAAAGCTATTGCTGTCAACTATAGTTGTCACCCCCACTAAATTCTCCAAAGGAAAACGATTTTCTGTGATGGTTGAAACTTTTAGCCAGTGCTTCACCACTGGCGATCCCATGCATCTCCAAATAGCTACTACTTTTGTTATTTCAAAACTTATGTTTCTATAGCGAATAAATGCCAAGATTTTGAGCGGTATCAGATATGTCGTTACACTCGTCAGCGTGGTCGAGATGCTTGAACTTAGCTTGGCTTGGCTACCTTAGAAGGGGGCTCGAGGTTCGACACCAGACTCGGGCAGAGTTGTGTTTACTGAGCGTCTAAAGGCAGAACGGAAAACAAATCCCCATCCCCCCACAGGTCCACAAATGAGATTGGACCAAAGCGTTCTGAGCATGAAAGTAGCGCTATATAAAAGCCATAATAATATAATAATAAATACAGCCGACTCATTTTCTTTTATACTCTCATCAATCCTCCACTCTCATTTTCTTTTATACTCTCATCAATCCTCCACTCTATGTGTAATCTAACAATCGCGTCTCAAACCAAGGATGCCGCCTTATTTGTTTACTTTTTTGATTTCATAAAGCTGTTTAATGTTATGTTCTTTTAAAGAGAGACGCTCTAGTTATAAAATAAATATGTTGGCCCGCAGGCTGTATTTTGATCATCACTGCTTTAAGAGAATATTTTTTCAACATTCTAATTTTTTTGCATTTTTTAAACATTTTTTCCCAATGCTTTGGCGGGCCGGATAGAAGCACGTCGCGGGCCGGATTTGGCCCGCGGGCCGTAGTTTGGGCATCGCTGGTCTAGAAGATTCCTGTTGAAGTCATGAGTCCTCATAAATTACAGAAGATTTGTCTCACCATTGTTTTTTCATTCAACACAAAAGAGACCCAACACATGACTTAACTGTGTAACTTTGTGAAGACCGGGATTTTGAATTTCAGGATTTTTAATGGGTACCTGACTTTAGTTGGGGAAAGTAAAGGCGGTTGGTCGTTGTGCTGGCCAAATAACACCCTGCTCCTTAACCATTGGCTGAAGAAAAAGATGACCTCAACATCATCTGCCCCATTGATCGCAAGGTCTGAAAGGGGAAACATTTTACTTTTCTTATTCTATGCTATATAAGTATAGAGGAGGCTGAGTGGTAAACTGTTTGGCTTCTGAACTGGGGGTCTCTGTAAAGTTTGGCATTTTGAATTTCAGGAGTTTTAGAACATATCATAGTCCATTCAATTCTGGGGTACCTGACGTTAGGTAGGGAAAGTATAGGCAGTTGGTCATTGTGCTGACTGCTTGACATGCTTATTAATTGTTGGCCTAGGAAACAGATGACCTTTACATCATATGCCATATAGATCACAAGGTCTGAAAGATATACTTTACTTTACTTAGTATAACACACATACACACAGAATTATTGTGTGCAGTCTAGTGTTTAGTTTTTGTTTTTTCCACTGTGCCTTAACCCTTCAAGTTAAATGCTGAGTTATTCATTCTTTTAGTGACAAATTTTAACTATACCTTAAGCTACTTTCAAATACAAAAACCATTAAAGGACTTTTAATGATGATGAGTGTCTAATAGTTATCTATATTTTGAAGGAATGACAACAAAACTTTCAGTGTTGGAAAATAAAAATGCATGTAACATTCCCCACTGATCATTTGTTGTAGAGATCACAAAACTCATTTCTCCATTTTAACATGTAAAGCTGCAGTCATCTTTTGTTGTTTTCATTCTTGTAATAAGCAAAGTGTTGGTACATCAGTGGTTCCCTAATCTTGACTGAATGTGGTCTGTCTGTTTCAGCCTCTAGTCAAGTTTAAAAGTCACCTGTACTTTGAAGATAAGGATAATGTCAGTGAAACAGAGAAAACTCTCAAGCCAGCCAAAGGTAGTAAGGTGAGTCAGTTTACTATTCCTTGGGTTTTCTGGTGACTTTTAATGTTATCTGTAAGAAATTTCAGAAGACAGACCACACTTTCAACTACTTTAAGTATATAGGTGTCACGGATGAATGTGCGTATGAATGTATAATCTATTTTTACCTATGTGCGAATGACCGGAAGTGTGTTAGTTGTCAGAAAGAGTCCAGCTTGTTGTGAGATAGAGTGCAGTTGAATAAAGTTTCTATGTGTTACATCGATCCAGCGTTCTTGGGTTATTTTCATAAATCACAACGGAACCGGGGACACCTAGACATCGAGACATTCGAAGGTAGTTGCTATCAAGTTAAAGAAGCGAAAGATAAAGAAAGCTGTGATACATTTGGGGGACTCGTCTTCCTAGTTTTTTGACTAGTTAGAAAGCATAAGGCAGAACTGTGGTTCGCCATTGACGTGGAAAGGTCAAGGACCAAGAAGGCCGTGAAGTGTGTGCACTCACGTGCAACGGCGGGAAAAAAAAACTAAGTCAATCAACTGTAATGAAACTAGGTCAAATACGGTGACAAAGCTATTGTATTGTTTACATTTGAAACTACACATAAACAAGGATGGCAGACAGAGTAACGAAGTTAATAGCTGCTGGTAAAGAAATAGGATTAACTGGAACAGCGTTACAAGAGTGGGTGAAAGAAATAGAAGCGAAAGAGAAAGAAAGAGAAGACAGAGAGCGAGACGAAAGAGCTAAAGAGAGAGAAGTGAGAGCTAAAGAGGCAGAAGCTAAAGCTAAAGAGAAAGAAGCTGATGTTGAAATACACAAATTAAGAGTTAGAGAATTGGAGTTGAGAGAGACGAAAGGAGAAATTAAAGAACAGATGAAACCTGTTTGGAAACCTAAGTTGCCACCTTTCAATGAAAATGTAGATCAAATGGATGCATATTTGGCGAGATTTGAAGTGCATGCTCAAGCTACAGATATACCCAAAACTCAGTGGGGAAGTCATCTTTACACTTTGTTACAGGGAAAGGCACTGCAAGCTTGTATCAACTTTTCTAAGAAAGATCTAGAAGAATACGACAAGGTGAAAGAAGTATTGATGAAAAGATACAACTTGACAGATGATGGATATAGAGAGAAATTCCATAAAGCCAAACCAGAAAGAAACCAGCCATTTCAGGAGTTTGTTGAGGACATTACAAGATACCTAATGCGTTGGGTTGAATTGTCTAATACTGAAAAGACATTCGAAGGTCTCATTGATCTGATCATCAGGGACAAGATTCTCACATCTTGCAATCCTCAATTAGTGGCTTTTCTACATGAAAGAAAACCGAAAGATGTGCCGACAGCTGTAAAGTTGTGTCAGCAATATATTACTGCACACCCGGATCAGACAATTCAAAGGGAGGAAGACTTGATAACTAGCAAGTTTGCATTTGCTGCTAAGACAAATGATAACAAAACTGGTTTTAGACAAGAATGGAAACAGAACCTTCCGCAGAAAAGAAGTGTCGGCGAAAGAAGAAAATGTTTTAAGTGTTCAAAACCAGGACATTTAGCGGCCCAATGTAGAAACAAGAGTCCACCAAGGCGAAATGAGACTACCGGCTCAAACAGAAGTCAGGAGTTTAAACCCAGCAACAGGGGAAAACCAACTGCACAGCCGTACAATGCGTCAGTTTGTATAGACTATCAACATGTTGAACAACTCCCTCATGAATCTGATCAGATCCAGATGGCTGGAGCTGTAACTTGTGACTCTGGGAAATTAAAAATGTTTCCTGGATTCGTTGGAAAGAAATCTATTTGGGTCTTGAGGGACACCGGAGCGACCACGGTCGGAGTAAAGAAACTGCATGTTCACCCTCAACAGTTGACAGGAAAGAAAGTTCAATGTATGACATTTGGGGGAACAATTGAAGAATATCCCACAGCAATCATTGACATAGATACACCATTCTTAACTGGGAAAGTTGAAGCATGTGTGTTGGAGAGGCCTGCAGCTGACTTGATTCTAGGTAATGTGACTGGTATAAGTGAGCCTACCATCACAGATATCTATAAGTGGCAAAGGTCAGCAATGTCAGAAGTTACAAATGCGGTAACAAGATCTCAATCTAGTGTAAGAGATAACATGGGAAAACCGATCCTACAAAGTCAAAGTGAACAGCCAGAATCAGAAGTAACATCCAGTTATGCATTGAAACAAAAGGAGGACAAAACATTGAGCAAACTTTTTGAATTAGCTGAAGGGTCTACCAGCAAATTCAAAGTTAAAAATGGACTTCTGATGAGACAAGATAACAAAGATAAACTACAACTAGTCATACCTGCCGCCGACAGAAACAGAATTCTAGAGTTAGGGCATGACTCACCTTTTGCGGGTCATATGGGGACGGCTCGTACAAGGAAAAGAATTCTTAACAACTTTTACTGGCCAGGAATATTCAAACATGTGAAAAAATATTGTTCAGCGTGCAGAACATGTGCCAGTACAAAGCCGAGAGATCGCTATACAACAGCGCCATTACAGGTCACAGATCTGCAAGACAGACCATTTCAGAAAGTAGCAGTAGACATTGTGGGTCCCATAAACCCTATGTCTAAAAGAGGGTACAGGTACATCCTTACGATGGTGGACCTATGCACACGTTGGCCAGAGGCCGTGCCATTAAAGACAATAACTGCAGAAAATGTAACTCATGAATTGTTCAACATTTTCTCTCGCTTAGGATTCCCTGAAGAAATTCTAAGTGACCAAGGGACTCAGTTTACTTCCGAGTTGACACATCAGTTCCTGAAACAGTTAGGAATTCGTCAAACCTTCACAACGCCTTACAGGCCACAGAGTAATTCGGTTTGCGAGAGGTGGAACGGGACTTTGAAACGATTATTAGGCAAAGTAGCACTAGACAGACCAGCAGACTGGGACATGTATATTCCAGCAGTTCTCTTTGCTTACAGAGAAGTTCCACAAGAAAGTACAGGATTTTCACCTTTTGAATTATTGTATGGAGCAAACCCGAAAGGACCACTTAGTTTACTGAAAGACTTGTTGACAAAAGAAAATCTTGATAATGAATCTAGAACAAGCTATCAACATGTCGTCGAGCTCAGAGAGAAAGTGGTAACAACATGTCAACTTGCAAAACAAGCATTAGAATCACAGTTAGCACGACACAGAGTGATTTTTAACAGAAATAAAACTCTTCGAAAACTTCAAGGAGGAAGCCTAGTGTATGTACTACTCCCAAGGAAAGACAGTAAACTGATTGTTCAGTGGCAAGGACCATTTGAAGTAGTCAAGAAAATAACTGCAGTAGATTACCAAATCAAGATGAGAGGAAAGTTGAAAACGTTTCACATCAACATGTTAAGAGAGTTTGGTGGAAAGTCACAGGAAAGTAATGCTAACACGGATGATCAAGTAGTTCGGTCCAGTTGTGCGATAGTTAATGAACCAGAGAAGGATGAAAATGAATTGACTGGTCCATTACTACCTGTACTAACTTTAAAGCAATCAGAAACTTGGACAGATTGTAAAATTGAAGAGTCACTATCAGAAGGGCAAACAAAGCAAGTGAATGAATTACTTTCTAGATATGACGATATCTTGACAGATGTACCAGGAAGAACGGCAGTTATCAAACACGACATCATTCTCAAAGATTCTGAACCGGTGAAACAGAAACCTTACCCAGTACCTTTAGGGTATATGAAGGAAGTAGAAGAAGAGATACAGTTGATGCTAAAATTAAACATCATATCACCAACAGAATCCCCATACACAGCACCTATGGTGGTGGTGAGAAAAAAGTCAGGGGCAGTGAGAATATGTGTGGACTACAGAAAACTAAACAAAGTTACTGTACTTGATTCGGAACCATTGCCCAATCCTGAAGACTTGTTACCTCAAATGGCGGACGCAACATTTTTTACAAAGTTGGACCTTACCCGTGGGTATTGGCAGATACCTTTGGTGGAGAAAGCTAAACCACTGACAGCGTTTAGTAGCCCTTTCGGATTATTCCAATTTAATGTCATGAGTTTCGGACTTGTCAACGCACCAGCAACGTTCAGCCGGATGATGAGAAAGGTGTTGTCTAATCTACCCCATGTACTGTGCTACCTAGACGACATCTGCATTCATGACATTACTTGGTCGGATCACCTACAACATCTAGAAATGGTTCTAGAAGCATTGAAGAGAAACGGTTTGACAGTGAGACCATCCAAAGTGGAGATTGGTCGCAAGAACATTTCCTTTGTAGGTTATGAAATTGGGGGACACTCAATGAAGCCACAACCTGAACTACAACAACGGATTATGAATCTTCGTCAGCCAACAACCAAGAGACAGGTCCGTAGTTTGTTGGGACTCTGCAACTTCTATCGAAGGTTCATAGAAAATTTTGCAGAGATGACAGAGCCACTCACAAACCTGACCAAAAAGGGAGCACCCAATGTGATCAGATGGTCACATGACTGCGAAGCAGCGTTGCAGAGGATAAAGAAGGCATTTGCTGAGGAACCAATCCTTCGTCTACCTGACTGCAAGAAGGAGTTCATACTAGCTACTGATGCATCTGCTGTTGCTATCGGGGGATGCCTAGCTCAAGAAACCCAAGGCATTCTACATCCCGTGATGTACATCAGTAGGAAACTGTCCTCAGCGGAACAACGTTACAGCACAGTTGAAAGGGAGTGCTTGGCAGTTGTTTGGGCGGTAACCAAGTTGGCCAGATACCTGTTAGGCAGAAGATTCGTACTTCGCACAGATCACGCACCCTTACGCTGTTTAAACACACGTAAGTCGGTGAACTCCAGGGTAACTCGCTGGGCCCTGATGCTTCAGGACTTTCAATTCGAAGTGCAGCATATTCCAGGCAAAGGAAACGTTGTAGCGGACATTCTGTCACGCTTATCATAGATGAAAGTCTACGTAGCTTCTTACAAGCATGTGTTGCTTGATCTAAGACTGTGTGTCTTATCTTCTAAGACTGTGTGTCTTATCTTATAAGACTGTGTGTCTTATCAACTAAGACTGTGTGTCTTCATCAACTAAGAATCTTCTATTAAGACGGTGTGTCTTAAAAATAGACTGTGTGCCTATTAAAGTGAAGTCTGTGTGACTATGTTCAAGTCTGTTTGACTACGTAAACGCCAGTGTGGCATATTCAGAGCCTTTGTGGCCTATCGAAGAACATTTTTGTTGTATTGTGTTTTGATGTTTTATATATGTTTTATAATCATGTCATTTAGATATCTTTGTAAAAATTGATTATAATTTTAGGAGGGGCGAGATGTCACGGATGAATGTGCGTATGAATGTATAATCTATTTTTACCTATGTGCGAATGACCGGAAGTGTGTTAGTTGTTAGAAAGAGTCCAGCTTGTTGTGAGATAGAGTGCAGTTGAATAAAGTTTCTATGTGTTACATCGATCCAGCGTTCTTGGGTTATTTTCATAAATCACAACGGAACCGGGGACACCTAGACATCGAGACATTCGAAGGTAGTTGCTATCAAGTTAAAGATAGAAATAAATAGAACAGTTGTGATAATAGGTATAAATAGAAGGAAACTGTTGCATTCAACTTTTATTTGAGAAGACATTCTCAACTGACATGGGGTTATTGGCTGGATCAGTTTGGGAGGGTTACAGTCACTTACCTAAATTCTTGTGAAGTGGTATCCCTTGATTTACTGGGGTAGTATAATTTATTTTAGTGATTCAGTAGTTGTTCACTATGTGGAAACATTTGGTATTCTTCATGTACATAAATGGTCAAAGTAATATGCAATATCTGATGTCCTTCACAGATGATCATGTACAAAAATGGTCAAAGTGCTGGTGTGGCCTTCAATGATGTGTTTGAAGGACTTTATTATCCAGCTATATCCCTCTTCAAGAATGCCTCTGTTAGTTTGTATGCTTTTATTTCTTACTTAATAACAACTGAATTAAATTTACTTTTAAATGATTTAGCTATCATAGTAATTGACTAGGGGATTGATTGATGAAGCTGAAAATAAAGTAACTACTATTTAGCTGTGCTGCACACGTTTCTTACCTAACAATGAAATGTTGTTTTTTCAAATTAACTGTTATTTCTCTACATATCAGTATCATAATCTCCTTTAGATCAATTTACTTTCAAAGCTATCATCCCAACTCTCCTAATTGTAGGCATAGTTAGCATCTTTCCAAACTTAAACTTAGAGAATTGAGATTTTCATCTAATTTTTTTATAACTTTTTTATTGAGAAAGACTCACATAGCATTAATCAGTTCAAGTCACCAATCTTCCACTGGAATAGCTTTAGTCTTTCATAATATGTCAACCTCATGTATATGGCTCCTTCTGTCTCAAAAGTCAGAGAATTGAGTTCGGGCTACATTTTAAGTGTAGAAGGTCATAGTGTTTAAAGAACTGTTATTAGATGTTTGATAATACAGTGTAAATGAAAGCAAATTGTAGGTGCTGATTAAATGAGGGATGACTGCAAAAGTTGTTTCTGACTTTGTATTGCAAACTAACTAAGTAGAAATTGTACATTCTGTTATTAATTATATTTTATTGAATGTTTTCTGTTTAGGTCACAGCTAATTTTGGTCCAAAATTCAAATATCCACCCAAAGGTCTAGATTACAAGGCAGTAAGTATTTCATATGGAAATTATTGGATTTAATTGCTGCTATCACTGTTCTTTATTTTTAGATATGGCCCACTACAAATTTTATCTTGTATGCTGATTCCATACATTATTTTGTATTTATCAGAAGCAGATCAGGCATGAATGGGTTCAAAGGGAGATAATCATCAGTGATGTGACCATAGACTTGTATATTATACTAGACTGGAAACCTGAAATAAATTCTTATCCGCGATTGATCAATTCACAGACATATATATATATATATATAACCCTAACCCTTTTTCAAGCGCTAAGGGGAGTCGTCCCAATTAATCTTTTCTGTCTTAAAAAAAATAATGATCTTTAGTCTTTAGAAAAAAATAATGATCTGTAGTTTTCAAAGTGTAGAAATAATGCAAAATCATTTCTTGGATATTCACGCAAATATATGAAACAAAGCCATTTCCTGTTTGTTTCCATTGAGATAATGTTTCAAAAATCCTATACCCCGGTATCGAAATAATTCATGTTGATTGTAATCATCTTATGTACATTTAAATAGATTGATTACCTACAATTGATTACCTACATCTTCCTATATGTGTCTAAAAATTGCAAAATAATAATTATGAGATGAGAGTCTTTATTTTTGATGGACTTAAGATTTTAAGTTCCAGTGATAATCTTTAAGTAACATGTACAAATTAAGACTACTATGTAGGCTGCTAACAATTCTGTTTCTCACAGATATCTGAAGTTGCTGAACAAGCCCATGTAGACTATGCTCTGGCTGACATTGTTTATCATGTGGAAAATGAGAACAACATACCAGATTTTCTTTAAACATCATATTGTGTTTGAAAGTATTGCAGGACAAAACTTTTGATGTAAACAGAATTTAGTGTAGACATTTTTTTTTTTGGAAAGGAAGAAATGTTTTGTTTGTAACTGACATACTTGTTCTGATATATCAAAATAAATTCTATGTACGGTTCACATAAAGTGTTTACTTAAATTTTAGAACGTTAATTTAGAAAAACATGATTGTAACATCTTTAAGCTAGAAAAAGTTCTACACTGTATTTAACATAATAAACAGTGTCATTAAGAATTACGAAACAAATATATTTGGCCTTTTGGATAACTTTATATAAGGGATCAACTTGAAATGCTAATTTAGCTGTTACATACAAGCAGTTCTCTCAATAATTGAGTCTCTTTTACTTCAAATCATAATCCTGCAGTTGATAATCATTTCTTTGAAGCTAAATAAATTTAACAACAGGAAACTAATATCTATTAGATATCTCTGGTCTATTAGAAGACTTCTATGTTGCATGTGTCCCTCTATGCTGAAAAAGGCTGAGAGAAGAAGAGGCTTATCTGGAATAGACCCATGACGTGTGTGTGTGTGTGTGGCTGACTTTCTAAAGCAAGGATTACACTGTTATAGCCATCTTTGAGTTCATAATAAATGGGAAATGTGCTCATCTTCAGCCATAAAGGAGGAGTTATATATACCAGAATATTAATACTTCTGCTAGATACTTTGCTCTACCAGCTACTCTCATTTACGGAATGTGACTCCATAGTGCTTACGTTGGAAACTGAACTTTTTGTTTATTTTAAAACTTTCAAAAGCCACCTTCAAAAGATTGACCACATATTGTACAAACATTAGAGTTAAAAATTATCAATGGAACATGAACATGCGAATTACAAAATTAACAAACTTGAAATAGCCTTAATTTCACAAACATGCCTATACCTGGTACCGGTATTTGTAACAAATTTTGATAAAACTTGAAAAAGTAAAATTTTTCAAAGAATTTAATGGTCTTTATTTTTTTTTACTTTACCAAAATTGAGCTATTGTTTATTAAAATGTAAAAAAAATAAATTTCCCCACCAACTTTGAAATTTCTTCCATATTTGTTTCTATAATGTCCAATATAAAAAAAAAACTTAAACTAGAGATTCTGGTTAATTGTACCACATGAGAGGGCAATCATTTTGGTCCTAATGACAGCTGCTTTGAATGCACAAATATGTTGTGTTACAAGATGGTTTTGGAATGTATTAATTTGGTCTTATTAAGCTGGTTCACAGGGTTGGCCTGTAATTGTTGGGACTTCTTTTTCAATACAGTTTTTTAATAAACATTTTAGATTGAAGGGTCAAAAAATGATGTTATGTAATAGTCATTTCAATAACAAGTAAATAAAATAATTAGTATTTATAAAAAACTAACAACTTTTAAGTGAAAGTTCTGTATTCTATTCTATGGCATCCTTCAGCCATGAAGCGACTATGCCTGGGCATAAGCTGCGGTCAGAACAATGTCGCCACACATCAGTTCCCCCCTCTCCACGCAGCTGATGTATCCAAAGGAACGGCAGTGTAGATACAGTTTGGGGTCAGCGGCATTGCAGGTTCTGCCAGGGTGTAGCACTGGGCGCTGCAAACTGCCTTAGGGTCGCCAGCTTCTGATTTTTCCTCAGGATTGACTTCCGAAGCCTTTCCCATGTTTGGTAATAACTGCAAAGCAATGTTCTGTATTAAGTTTTAAACAAAACAAGAACAAATGAATTAAATTATTTTATTAATTTGTCTTTATAATTTAAACCAACCTAATAGTTACAATTGTATCTCAGTTATTGTACTGCTAGACAAATGTTTGGTATAATAACAAATCTGAGAGGAACATTTGATTTGATTAATAACCCATTTAAACAAAAGGGATGACAAAAGCTGTAACTTCACATGACAAGCCAAAAATAGAATGAAATAATGAAGAGAGAAAAACAAAATGTCCAAAGCCAAGGTCTAGATATTTATGTAGAAGCTGAAGTTCACCCTCAGTTCCTAGTAACAAAAGAAAGGAACAAGTCAGTTAGGAACTCAATGAACACAGTGAACATGAAAACATTCAATTCAAACTCTACAACTTAAGAATGTACACTTTGTGTTTTCTTGAAATGTAATAATGTTAAACTGCATTCTTACCACATAGAACTATAAATAGAAAAGTTAATCTATTAAATCATAGACTTTTCAGGAACAGAAAACAAAGTACAATTAAATCTTGTTAGCAAGATTATGATTTAACAATATTTATGACATAGCAATTGAAAACAAAAATATAAATTCATTCATTTTTATTCAATGCTATGTCACCCCAAGATACACACCCTGTTGAGGTAGGACCTCGTGTTATCAAGGGTTCACAGTAAAATGTATAATGTACAATGCCATGTAGGTATTATAAAACAATTGGATCAGTGAAAATAAAAATGTAATACATGAAACCAAAGATGGCGAACTGTTCTTGGCATCCTGTGTGGGCACCTCAGTAGAGAACAAAGCCACAGTTTCTGAATACACATAAACATTGAAGCAATGCACAGGGAAATACAATATCACTTATTGACTTGCACATTTGTCAGGCAACGCACATCTTTTGTTTGTTTGGGCCGCTCCTGGCGACTACGATCAGCAATTTTCTCTATTGTACCACTTTGTTTTTTCTTTTTTCGACCTTAAAATACATGAAAAATGGACACAAGATTATGTGAACCTGTCTTGTAAGTATTACAATTTACAACGCACAGACTGAACATGTCTCACAATTAAAATTATACTTTTTAGACAAGGTACAAACAACTTGTATATCTAAATGTTCACATACAAAGTTTTGAAAAGCCTCAAGGAGTTCTTCAACTTAAAGTATACAATCTTTATGCTAAAAGAATTACATTGGTTTAGGTGGTTATCATTACAATATTTTACAAAGAAAACCTAATAATACATTATTATTTCTTACCCTCATTGGATAAAATTCTTTGGAAAACCATGGCATTGCTTCCCATGGACCAAGATTTTTTATTCTTAGATGAGGATGATGATTTGTTACTGGAACTAGGATCAAATGAGGCCTGCTGAGGAACCTGGGTAGCTATAGCTGTTTGGATCACATTAAATGCTTGCTGGTAAGCCGGTGTCATTGGAGGGGCAGGTGTAGGGATCATGTAAGGACTTTGGGTGCTGTGTGCTACATTGGCATAACTGTACTGGCTAGGGTTGCTGTACTGATACATGCTTGCACCCTGGTACATGGTACTAGGCATTTCTTGAGAAGGGTAACCAGTAGATGGGTAGCTCCCTGGTGGTGGATAGTTAGGGTTAAAACCTGTTGGTGAAGGACCAGTTATAGATTTATTTTGGTAGCTGCTGTAAGACTGTTGCCACTGTTGGTCTCCTGACTGGTTGTACTGAGGCTGATCAGACCACTGTCCTGTCTTATAGGACTCTTTAACAGGAGAGGAACTTGGTCTTATTTTTTGGCTGTATTCATGTCTTGAACTTTCTTTTTGGTAAGAATCATGTCTCCGCTCAGAATATTCATGTATTTTAGTTCTATACCTCTTGCTTCGATTGTCAGCTTCTGGACTAGGTGACCGACAATGCCTTGGATTCTCAGGACTAGGAGATCTGTGATGTCTTGAGACCCCCGGACTAGGAGACCTGTTGTGTCGTAACAACACACCTTTACTGTGTTTTGGACTTCTTGAGCTCCTTAGCCGAGCAGGTGGTGGGCTTCTTGAATAGCCTCTTGGAGAACTATGAGTTAATATGTGCCGAGATCTGGAAATGACAAATCTATGAGGGCTTTGAGGAGAGTGCACTGGGGAAGAAACTCTGTAAGGTCCAGGGCTTCTGACTCTAATAGGTACCGGACTTCTGGATCTGATAGGGCCAGGACTTTTTTCCCTGACTAATCTAGGGCTTCTTGACCTAATAAGCACAGGGCTTGTGGTCCTCACAGGCAATGATGATTCTGGACTGATGGATATCATTTGTTGTTTATTTTCTCGAAGATCTTTAGCCAAATGTAAAAACTGTTTCACAGATTTCACTAAGGCCTCTTTGACAGGAATTTTATGTTGTGTACGCCCCACACTTGGTGACTTTGAGACAGGGCTTAGTGAGCGGGACCGGGAGGATACTGATATGGGGCTTCTTGAGCTGTGTTTATAGGAACGCTTTGGACTTTTCTTCTCCACTGACCATTTACGCTTTACAGGTGAGTGATGGTCTGGTGATGAGGACATGTCAGAGTAAGACTGAGAACGAGATCTTCTCTGGACATATTTTCTCTCTCTCTGATAGGGCTCTTTATTCTCATGCATATAGTACTCCCCAGACCTGCTGGTGTTATGGTGATGATCTTGCCAAGTACTGTAACCAGAGTATGCAGAGCTTCGAGGTGCCCAGTCCTTTGGTCTAGTTTCCGCTCCATGTCTAGGATAAAAATCTGGCTTTCTACCCTCAGCATTGTAATGTTGCCATTTGTCATAGGTGGCTGAAGGTTGAGAATATTTCCTACTGGTGCTGGTGTAATCAAGTGGGTATAGAGGACGTGAATGTCTATAACCTTCAGTCTCTCTATACCAGCTGGAATCTTTTCTAGGCGATGGACTTCGGCTTCTAACAGTGAAAAATAAAAGAAAAGTTTGCCTTTACTAGGCTTTAGATATAATAAACTAAGCACCAAAATTAAAAACACCTCATATATTTTTAAATAAGAAGCTTAAGTGAGAAAAATATACTTTCACCCTAACTCGAAACTTTAATGATTTAATTTTAATCAAATATGCCATGATTAAAAATTAAGTTTATGTCAAGATTTAAAATTGGAATTAATGTGTTCTGTTGTGTTTCTTCTAACACAGAGTTAAAAGTTTAAATATTGTCAAATAAATTAATAGAAAACCACTGACTAAAAATGATATTTTAGGTATTTAAAGTAGATATTCAATTAGTAATTAAACCTGCATTTTTTTAATTTGTTACAAAACCATGATTGAATGATGCAGCATTTCTATTGAATTATGTAATTTAAGCATTGATATTAAGTAAATTTCTCTCTTTGATGGACTAACATCAAATTTGTTCTCTTAGTGATACTGTTACCAAAGTATTAAACATAAAGTACTATATAAGACCTATCAGATTTGTGGATAAAGCAAGACTGGACACAGCAGTGAAAGATTAGCAGACTTTTTCTTAGTTATAAAGAGTGAACAAAGAAGAGAAGAACTTTCAAAGCTTTTTAGATAAAGTTTATATTGCAGGGTGTTTTTAGTTGTTAATGTTGAATGGAAGACAGTAGAATCTGTTTCATTTGAAGTAGAAGGAAACACAGAGTTTGAACAACTCTTCAACAAGGGAAATAGCTTAGCATAATGGGGATATGCTACAAAAATTGCAAAGACCAAAAAAGAGAAGCCTATTGTCTGTGACTGTAAGAGAGGGAAACATAAAAGCCAGTATTAGGCACATCCAGCTAAGCTAGTCCACTTCATACCTAAGCAACATGTATTATACCAAACTGCAGACATACAATGAGATGTTTTAAGATCTTTTAACTAGTTAGAGATCGTTAAAAATGCAATTAAGTTTGTAGAACTGGGCATTATCAACTTACTAATACTATGAATAAAAAAGTAACAGATAATTTATTTTAATGTCTTCAAGAACATTGAGACTAAGTAATGACAAAATTTTCCTTAGATTGTGAATTTCTTTGAGGATTGCAATGTTCAATTGTCAAAATGCTTTGACATAAAGACTTAGGCCTAATCAAACCAAATTTAACTAAAATGTACATATATATATATAGTAAATAAAAATAAAAGAACGCTTGATTAATTTGGTCTAAGTAAAGTTCTAATGACATAATATGGGAAAAGTACAGTTCTAATGATTAAGTATAGTATAATGACTTGATATATGGAACCAGTAAAGAGTAAGCTGGCCATTAGGATGATCAGTAAAATATGATTTCACATTCTTTATGATCACTGTAAACAATAAAGAAACTCTCCACTATATTGTCATATTGAATTAACGAGACATTTCTACCTAAGAATCTGTAAATAAATAGTTAAATCGCAGTTATATTAAATGAGCTTACCTGACATCATATCTATATGTATCTCTTCTTTGTGTGGTGGATTCTCTATAAGGAATTCTGTACCTTGAAGGCTCTTCTACTGTCATTTTTTTAGACTCAGAAACTTCTCTAGAATGCCTTTTCTGATAGTGGATTGATGGTTTAGAGAGATATTCATCTCTGTGAGAATACTTTGAGGGAGGATGGTAAGTCTCATACTTTCTGTGTTCTTGTGGTGTCCGCAGCCATGATTCTGTTCTCCACTTATCACCTGATGATGGCTCTTCTTTTACTACCATTCCTGACGACCTCAATAACAAAGTTTTGTCATATTTAGGATACATTATTTTCTCAGGGACTTCATCTTCACTGACATCAATAACTTCCATAGACACATGCAGACTGCCATCTGTCATTTCCAGTTTCTCCTTTTCTGGTCTACTGCTAGGTGAATGAAGGACAGTGTTCCCTGAAAGTTTAACATTGGGGACTGTAGAGCCTTTCATATCATCAGAGGAGTCGGAGTCCTCATTTGTCAAATCAATGTTAACAACCATGAGGTTTTCTTTAGTAGAAAGCACATTGTGCTTACTCTGATTCATTGTGTCCTCATCACTTACATCTTCTAAGTTCCCATCTGTATTCTCTTTATTAGCTCTCAACTGATCCAATTCGATTTCACTGACTTGGTCTTTATTCACATTTGCATTGTCTTGATCAGAGTTTAACTGACCTCCTTCTAATTCACTCACTTGGTCTTTATTGACATTTGCATTGTCTTGATCAGAGTTTAACTGACCTCCTTCTAATTCATTGACTTGGTCTTTATTCACATTTGCATTGTCTTGATCAGAGTTTAACTGACCTCCTTCTGTTTCACTGACTTGGTCTATATTAGCATTTGCATTGTCGTTATCAGATTTACTTGCTTCCATTTCACTGACTTGGTCTTTATTCACATTTTCACCATCTTTATCAGAGTTTAACTGACCTGCTTCCATTTCACAGACGTGATCTTTATCATCTTCATTAGATTTTGATTGACTTTTATTCCCTTGTTGAGATTCATCTACATCTTTGTTTTCTTCAACAATACCCAAAAGAGTTGAGTCTACTTCACTGGTGCAATCACCAACCATCAAACTAGATTCAGTTTCATTATCAATGGTGGAACCAAGCTTACTAGTGCCTTCAACACATGCTGCTACTTTGTTTTCCCCATCTGCTGTCTGATCTATGTGGATATGACTTTCAGAATTCTCAACACATGTTTTTTCAACAGTTTTATCATCCTTTGAGGTCTCATTTTCTTGAGATGTATTCATTACGCTAGCCCTTGAGTCAGTGTTCTCCTTGTCACAGGCTCCAACAGCAACTTCTTTGGTCACAACAAGGTCTTTGGTTGCATCAAAGTTATCACCTTGTTGTACATCATCAGATATTACTTGGGAAACTTCAGATGTTAAAATTCCTTCAGTAACTACATTTATTTGTTCTTCTGTATCATTAACTCTGCTGTTTTCATTTTTGCTATCAGATGCCCAGCTGTTTGTCAGAGCAGTCTCCGTAGATACTAGAACTATTTCAGGGGGAAGTAGTGATTTGTCTGAAATAGCTGCTCCTTGATCTCTTGCCTTTGTAAGCTCACACTTTTCAAAAGACAAGTCTTCATCAATGATCACAACATCCTCCTCTGGACCTAAGTAGCAATGAAAGAGAACATCATTGGATTGATAAAATTCAAAGTAAATTTAGTGTTAGGAACATGGGACTCTCATTAATAAAACAACAAAACTGTGATCTTAATCATGTTTAGAGAGCACAATGTTGTTTCTTTTTGTTATATCTCTTATGGCTTCTCTTTTTTGTCTTGCATCCACTTTTCACACAAACACACACCCACACCAGTCCACATTCACACACACACACCCACACCAGGCCACATTCACACACACACACACACACACCAGTCCACATTCACACACATCCATACTACTCC
>JADKLZ010003886.1:24904983-24935110 GCA_021533235.1 Biomphalaria straminea
ACAAATAACATCTTCATTAAACTACAGTGTCTTCATTTTCCACTCTCTAGCTTTGGGCGGAAATCGTTACTCTCTTCTGTAAACATCATGCTATAGTCCGTTCACTATAGGTGCGCTAGCCAGACTTGCGATGCGCATGGCGAGGTCATAACAATATATATCTTATGATTCTTATCTTATAATAATATATAATGCACAACAAATTTCACACCGTTGAATTGTTTCCAGGCATTACATTGTTTATTATTCCCAAAACATCTTTTTCTTTTTCGAACGGGCCACATTTTAACATCAAATGGCTTGAATTATTGTATTTGTTCTAATGAAATGAAACAGCCGGGCCCCCACTCTGATTTTCCTCCTACTCTCTCTTTTTCTCTCTCCTTCTCTCTCGATTTTTCTCTCCTTCTCTCTCCTCTTCTGTCGATTTTCTCTCTCCTTCTCTTTCTGCCTCTATTTATCTATTTGGGTGGGAAGATAGGTCTATAGGTCGATGGACTGCACTAGTATAAGTCTATTACTGCAACAATGTCATATTGGTACTCATTTTGCAAAAATACTACAGGTGGAAGTCATCTGCCAGAACTGAAAAAGACTAAATGTGGCTCGACAAAGTTAGGAGTCAGTTATAGACGTTGGGTCTAAGCCAAGGAAATCCTATGCCGAACTGGGAGTTGACAACTTAGTGAGGTTGTGACAGAGCGTCACAATTAAGTGGTTTGTGAGACATTTTCTCGACAAAATGAATTACGCATACCAAGAGTTGCGATGACATGGAGGACATATTACGAGGAAAGTGCAAACAGGGACATCCTAGTATATAATAACTTGGCGCCACACTTTCATGTACACCTGGTGGTGAGAAGCGTCAGATATTGCCAGTGACAGATCTTTATCGAGACAGCTTGCTGCCAATGCGCCGAAGTCCTAATAAGTAAGTAAGAATAACAGATTATAATAGGCTGTTGAACTAAAAAAAAAAGTTAATAGTAGGATAATGCTCTGTAGATACCTCAGAATATATGCATTTGTGTGTGTGTGTGTGTGTTTTAAATACACCGGAAGTAGTGCGTGAAAGCGGGGCTCCGCCATTAGCCCCGCTGGCGGAGCTATCATGGTGGGGTGTCTACTGTTTTTTTTTGCGGCCTCCGAAAGGGGAAAAGACGCTATTTGTTTTGTGTGGCCCGTCTGTCCGTCCGCCCCGTTTAAATGATCTGTTGTTATAAGCATACTTCAGGAAAGAGGTATTGATGTCAACGATGTTCAATTGATTAACCAGAATTGCAATTTGAAATCAGGACAGAAAGAAGTTTTTTTTATATAAGCTTCTGTATGAATAGTGGTATGCTTATATGCTAAGCTTGTTTCAAAAAGCTCCCCAAAATGTGTGATAATGTACAAGGTTGAGAGAAATAAACTTTACATTGATTCAGTGACAGTTATTCTTCTTACAAAGTACATTGTGAAAAATAAATGTCCTGCATTGAGTAGGCAAAGGGTGCCCTCGTCAGACTTGGGGAAGCTTGAAGAGTTAGACAAGTTCACTTACCTGGCAGCATCATAACAAATGATGGGGATGCCTACCATGATGTAGCGCGTGCCTATTTGGACAATCCAAGCCATTGGACTCGAGACAAAAATACACCTTCTCAACACAATGTGAGCTTACAGAGCTCCCCCAGATCCCTAGCTGTGAAGAGAAATGTAATCTCTTAACATGACATTTTTTATTTCGAAATACCGTTTAGTTTCGGTAAGGAAAGCATCCTATGACCTGCCGATTCTAACAGGCTATCAAACAGTTCACTTTCGCTTTAAAAAAAAACAGTTTGTAAAGCGAAAAGTCGAGTTCCTTGACTGAATCCGTCTGCGACTGTCCTAGTTACTTTTTGTTGTTATATATTTATCTATTTTTTTCGCCTGTGTTCTGGTTTTCCTCCGTAATAGTAACTGACTGCAGCAGGATCAGTAGAAATTTATCTATAGTTTGTTGATTTTTTTCACGCAAAATGTTTCTAAATCACTAGTAGTCCTAACTTTAATTATTATAAGATAAGATTTTTAAAGGCAAAAATCTTACATGCAGAACAATTACAATTCAGTACTTAATGTAGGCCCCTATATATAGTCAACAGCCAATAGTAAGCTACATGTTTTGGAACAAAAGTAAGTGCAACAACGAAAGAGTGGACGAGCCCATTAGCTCGAAATGGTTCGGTATATATGTCTACCCTTACGGCCCCGCAAATGAAACTCGCCCAGGGCCCCGCTCTCTGCTAGGGCCGCCCCTGGCAGTTTCCTAAGGCCGGCCCTGCAAAACAGCGGCCTATGCTACGCCGCCGGTCGACTAGTAGCTAGGCTACATGTTATATTCTCCCATACTATTATCGGATCAAGTTGGAACTTAGCACAATTATTTATTGGTAGGCCTATAGACCAGAAATGAATTTTTTATAAATTATTTTGTATAGGCCTACTACCAACAAGGGAAACTAGTTGGCCTACCTCGGTATTCACAGGTATGGCTAAATGTTGTTGGTTTTTTGTCCCAAAAATCCTCTAAAGAGGTTATAAAGTAAAAACCCGCAGGAGGGGGTTTAAAGTCAAAACCTTTAGGCTTAGAGGTTTTTTTTAACTCACCCCCCACACACACTTGGCTACGTTCATATAATTTGGTGATTGTTGTTGGCTTTAGAGGGGGAGGGTTAACCTAAAACCCTCGGGGATGGGGGGGGGTCAAACTTGTTTGCTTTAGTTTTATATTGAAGATGTTTTTTTTTAACACCAACAACTCTGGAGGTGGATTTAAACTCAACTTCCCTCCTCCCGGCTGCGCTGGGGTAAGTGATCTAACTTTAATGCCATCTACTATTCAAATCAATAACTATCTCAATTTTGAAAAAAAAAAAAAAAGCAACTCTTCAGATCAATCTCCGAGTAAATGGGCGTAACCAGGAATTTATTCGGGGAAAGGGGGGATAGTGGGGACGGGTAAAATAAAAAAAAAAATCTTGATTAAATGGTGATTAAATATTAAGAGCGATGTAATTACTTTTTTTTAAAAAAGTCATTAGTTTCATATAGGAGGTATTATCTTAAAAAAAATAGAACTTTGTTATTTGTAGACATTGTAGATTCTAGATCTAGTGAATTATTCTAAAATAAATAGAATAATAGATCCGTTAATTCAAACTTTTAATTTTTAACTCCTTAATGGCGGCGACTCTTAGCTGTCATATTGAGTTCAACGCTAAACGTACAATCTAGTAATAAATTGTATATTATCCTGAATTCTCAGAATTTTGTTAAAAAAACTTATTTTGGTAAAGCAAATTTGTATAACTTATATATATAATATAAACATAGATCTAGATCTAATTCGTATAGATTAAGAATCTCTAGTCATTCTCGATTCTAACCCCCGGCCTGGATCTCACTTCGAGTATCTTGACCTAGATTAGAATCTAGCATGATAAATTCTAATATATACTCTAACTAATAGATCTATTACTAATAGTAGTCTACATGTGCTATAATATAGATCTAGATTTGATGAACTATTTATATTATAACTACATCTATATAATAGCAGATATTCTAGAATGTCTAGATCTATTCTTATAATATTTAAATATAGATCTACTATAGTTAATATAGATTTAGATCTAGTAGTCATCTAGATATCTAGAGAATCTAAGAGATCTATCTATTAATTTAATTAATCTGTTCTAGAAGTAGAATAAGAATGTAGTAATGTAGAGTTTGTTGACAGTAGTTAGTAGTCGTAGCTCTAGAGTAGATTTAATAACTAGATTTAGTAGATTCTAGTCAATAAAATTAAAGTTCATAAAAATAAAGTCTATAGACTATATACTATATATATATATATATATAGATCTATATACTATAGTGTCTATAGTAGTATAGTAATAGTATGAATTATAATAATTATAAATTTTATTAAATATTAGATATTAGAATTAGATTTTTTAGATCATGATCAGATGTCCGATATCTAGTATAGTAATTAATAAATTTAAAATTAATCTAGACTAGATTCTAGATCTAACCCAGTCCCAGTAGTCTTAACTTAATATTAATCTAGAATTCTAGATCTAAATAAAAAATCTAATAAATATTTTAAATTCATCTTACAATTTACAATGACGTGTTAATGATCATTCATGTCTTTTCAACTTGTCTTTTTTTACTTTAAAATTGAGATCTAAATATATATTCTAGATTAGTTAGATTTAGATGTAAATTAATTTATTGTAGATCTATTTATCATCTATGTCTATGCGCGTATGGATATAGACATAGACCAAATCAATGAATATTAATTATTATATGTGTAGTATTCTAATTCTAGATTTTAAGCAGTTAGATTTCAAGATTAGATCTAGTTTACATCTTATCTATTTAGTAGAATCTAGTATATATTTTATATATATATATAATTATATATATATATATTATTCTAGATCCTTTTTTTTCCCTAGATTTAGAATAATTTTAGATCAGTTTCCGAAATTGTTTGTGTGTTCTCTCTAAAGAAAAATAAGCAAAGTGTTCCATTAAATACTCAGAATAGTCGCAATAGTCAGGATGTGTGTGTGAAGTGTTCCGTTTTAATAAGAAAAAAATTTGTGTAACACTGTTCTAGATTATAGATTATACATAGAGGCCTAGCTAGACTAAAGTTGGTCTATAATTATATTTCATATTGACATTGTTGCTGAAGTCTAGCTCTAGATCTAGTCTAGTAGATAATTATAAATTAGATCATGTCAATCTAGATCTATGTATCTATATTTATATACTACATAGGTAGCGTCATAGTACTAGATTTTACTAGATCTATATCTAGTTGTAGATTATCTTTAAGTAATTTTTTTTTTAGAAATCAAAATAAATCTAGCTTATTTCTAGAAGATTAAATTACTTTTTTAGTAATTCAAAGAACTGATTATGCCTACTAGAAACAACTAAATATAAGCTTCAAATCCATGTATCTCCTTATTATACAAAGCCATTTCCATCCTTCTAGTGTGTTGGTCTACTAAATGCAGATTCACAGAATTCTGGCTATTCGAAATTCTCCACACATCATATAATATATTATATATAAACGCTACATATAAATAAATAAATAAATATACATATACATTTCTAATAGAACATTCAAATACTAAAACATCTTTTCATTTATTTGTACAAGTTGTAAATCTATGTTTCCTATTTTTTAACAGAGTCTGTTTTATTGTCCAACATGCCAAGAGCAAAACAAGCTAGTAGATCGAAGAAAAGAGCTACACGTAACTCAAAATCAGCTGCTGAAGATGTTTCAGAGCCAATGGAACAGTCTGATAATTGCCAGTCAGCAGATAACTTAAATGAAAGCCAGCAATCACAGGATCTAAATGAAAGTAAAGCATCTAGTCAGTTAAATGACACTCATACATCAGAACAACTGGATGATAGCCTTATCTCAGAACAACCAGCCCAGGATTCAGAGATGGTAGATGATTTGAGGGAAAATGTGAATGGAAAAGATGGTAACAACCAGGAGACTACTGAGACCATCAATGAAAGCTCAAATCCTGACACATCAGATAAAGCTGGAAATAAAAGCCAAGAGTCAGAAAATAATGAAAAGTCTTTGCAGGAGCTGGAAAATGCTGAGTCTAAATCACCAGAAGATTCTAGTGAACACAGAATAGCCAAAAGATTTGCTGAAGAACCTATTATACCATATAAGCCACATGATTTCCCAGTTGTAAATTGCAGTTCATTAATTGGTTTGTTGTTTTTTTTATTGAATATTAAGTTATTAGATGCTCATTGTTAAATGTCTTAGCGAGAAGCTTTTCTTTTTTAGTAAAATATTAAGTAAAAACAAAAAAGTTTTACTTCTTATATATATCAATTATCACCTATCCAATAGTGAATAAAAACTTTGTTGGTTCCTTTTTTTTTTAATAATGAAAATAAAAATAGATATCAATTTAGTTTTCTTTTGAACTCTTTCAACTATATTAATACTTAAATTTTTTAAAAATATTTTTATTAGCTTTAAAGAGTGTTATCGCAGATGTGCTTTTTTTTCCTACTCGCTTTCAAAGCACAAGTTTAGTAGGCTGTCTCTCCTTAGCTATAGATTTAAATAGTAAGAGTCTGTAAAACAAAGTTTTAAGTATCACAGCATTATGAAGATGCATATTGTAACAGATGTCATGATAAGTTGTACATGATGTATTTCTAAAGTAACCTTGATAATCCTAGATGCTTGAGTATCTTGATGTGAGTCCAATGGGTAAAACATACTCTGCTACAAGACAATATGCAATAACAAACAGGATCAATTCACAGTAATTGTGAGATGAAAATAGAATAACAAACTTTAATACAGAATGGGCCACAGTTGAGTCAGCAACTTGAACAATTTTATCCCTTCAAGACCTAGCAGTAGCTGTTCTAAAAGTCTACAGTCACAATCTCTAACCCAGTGGTTCTCAATCTTTTATGCTCTGCGACCCCTATTTACAAACCCTACTCAACCTCAACCCCTACCCCACACACACGTACAGCAATAGTAGAATAGACAATAACAATCCATATGTTCGATGTCTTAGGCGACCACTGCCAAATCATCAATCTACCCCCGAAGGTGTCTACTACAGTGCATTCCTAAACCAAACTAAGTGTCTAACAATATTTATTGACATATATATATATATATTTTTATAAACGAAAAAAAAATTCAGTTCTAAGAGTTTTGATTTTTTTGTTAGTTTGTTTCTGCAAGAGATATTTCTTGATAAAAAAATGACTATGCTTTTGTTAACAGAAAAATGGGACTGGCACATAAAGATCTTTCCTGTTGATCAAGAAGATATCAGAAGGAATTCTCTCATTTCAGCAGCTAAGCTTGCAGAAGAAACTTGGTTTCACCTCGATAAGACAAAAAATGAAATGGGGTAAGTCTGCTCCGTCTGACCATAGATAAACTAACCCCAAGCTATGGATTGGGAAGACAACTTCAATGAATATTACTAATGGACCAAGATCTAGCATCTGAATGGGTCTGAAGGAAACATTTGTTCTACCTAAACATTGTTTTTATATAATTAGTTGTCCTACTAGATCATGATGTATTTTGTTAAATACCAACGTTAGTTTTGAATAATATAATTTTGTTTGCCAAAAAGCTTCAAGTGGTGCTATTTTCTTTCACCAACACATACATAATAAAATGTTAAAAAAAAATAAAAATATACATATTATGTTAGGATGTTTTACATTCACAATAATGTCAATGAAAGTAAAAGTATCCTTCCCTGGTGTCCTGGCACCATTATAATACATTTTCACCAGGACTTTTTAAGCAACTTTCCCAGTATTGAAATAGTTTACTAAAATAAAATATCAAAAAATGTTTTCATTTATAAAGTCTATTCACTATTTTATTTTTGTGATCAAGTGTATACAATATGTGTGCCAAAAACTACACTGATGCTTCTGAAGTCATGCTGAAAATCATGCAGACTCCTATGACATACAGATATATTACAGTTCAGCTCACCAGGCGAGAACCTAATAAAGCTTCAGTTGACCAAACCAAAGAAACCTTTGTGGAAAGTGAGTCGTGTGATGTACAGCAGGAACTAGACAAATTGCCTCGAACAGAGATTGCAGAAACAGGTAATCAAAAAAATTAATATGGGAGACAACCCTAAAAAAAATTGGTATGCTGTGAGCTTTATGCAAATACTGCAATGCTGCTGGTCTCAACAATGGGGTGCCTAATGTCCATTGAGACACATCATCGGGGGGGGGGGTGTTGCTGTGGGTGAATTATTCCCAGGCTTTGCATCCCATTTCTATAAGATAAACAATAGTCGCTCTGTGACTGATGGTGGCCCTATCAATATGGTGCTAGTAGGGTTTACAAGTACAATTTATGGTACTCTTTATTTTTTTTTTTTTTTTTTAATCGCAATAGAGTGTGTGTGTGGGAGTTAATGACATTTTACATTTACATGGATTGCAAAGTTTTTCTCACATTTTGTTGGTCAAAATTTGATGTTAGAACTTCAGACATAGTGGTGCCTGTGTAATTATGTAATTATTTGATTGGTTGTTCAATGAGGGATCTCAACTTATAAACCTGGTGAATACTTTGTATTAAAATTTTCAAAACAGAAATTGTGTGAATGAGGGTTGAATTAGATGGATGCCAGAATGAACTCATACCCAATACTAGAAACAAATATTCTTTTGAATAATTAACATTTAAATATTGGCCAAAAAGATAAATTCTCATTGCATTTTTTAGGAATAATTATGAAATTTACTTACTTTTTGTTTGCAGCTGTTCTTTTGTTAGACTACATGTACATTCAAAGTTTTGACAATAAAGAAGGTAGGTCATAATTTGCTCTGTTTTAAAAAATGCCATGACTCATGAAAGTTGAATTTTAAAAAATGGAAAGAAAATAAAATGAGCTTAGTGCAGTCTTTTTATTTATGGGAAATACTGTATTTTTTTTCAGATGTGATGCAGGTTTGTATTAGACTTTATTGTTGAACTTAAGCATTTCTTAGCTACATTTTTTAAATGTCTTGATGTTATTTAGTTCATATTAAGAAATACTACCAAATCTCTCCGTTATCACTTAAGGAAGTCATTAGCATCTTGTGCTGACGACTTTGTCACACACACTTCCCACCCCGTTCCATTATCCAATCCTTGACCATATCTCCTACCACCATCTCCATTATATTTCAGGCAAGGAGAAGAAACGCTCACTGTTTGTGAAATATTTGCCAGAGGGCACTACGAAAGAGCTGCTCAATGTGCTCTTTCCACTTGCTAATAATTTGGACATCATAAAGACCGGAAATGGTCGTAGGTGAGTAAAGGCGGCAGTATCAGGGCACAGTGTGCTGGTGAAAGATCCGCCCTGTGACCCTGAGCAAAACTGGCTGGCCAAGGATTTCTTGCTCACCTTACACGACCTCAGCTCAAAACAGGACATCTAGCTTAACATAAGTATTCTATGTATACACTGTGGATATTTTAATGAAAAAAAAAATGTGTTTGTTTCTGAGAATTGAAACGATATAATATTGGTGTAAATGAAGTTGAATTTAAATCTCATATGGAGACAGTTTGAAAGACTTAGTCTACTTGTAGTTATTTATTTTTTTTTTTTTTATATACATTTTTTTTTTTTAGTTCTCACGTTCTGGCCAGATATGTTTGGACATTCAATTGCTGAACTGAAGTTTAAAAATTCATGTTCATTATTGAAAACAAGTAATAACCTTTTACATTTTTCTTGCAGCGCTGGAGATTTAAATGTTACAGAGACCAACAATATCATTGGTTATTGCAAGTCTTATGTTGCTATCAATGTCAATGGTGCTAAGAATATTTTCTTAGATTGGAAAGAAGGTAGATTTAAGCAATATATTTCTTATACTTTAGTTTCAGTTTATGACGGTAAGTCTAAGAGTTGTGCATTTGACTTATGTTGCTTTATTTGGTAAAATCTATTTTTAGAAAACTCTGACTATGATGACAACATGCTGGAGGCAGTGGGGGAATGTCCTTTTGAAGTTTTGCCCAAAAACAATGAAATACTCTATGAGGCTGTGCCAGTGATGGAGGAAGATGAAAGTGTTCAATATCTAAAAAGAAAAAGAGACATAGAAATAGAGCAGCGAAGAAGCAGAAGTAGGTTTGATCAAGGAGGGAGACCAAAACAGGACAAAGGCAGAACTAAGCCTGACTTGCCTAGAGAGAAATCACAAGGCATCCGCCCTCTAATGGAAGGATTAACTGTCAAAAGGGAAAAGAGAAGCCGTTGGGACAAAGATGTAGGACCTGCATTTGCTGTGGATGTTTTAAAAAGGCAGATGGCTATGAATGAAAAGATCCAGTCTCAGTTGGCTTTGTTGCAGTCAGCTAGTATTGGAGCAATACCAAGTTTGTTAGATGTTCCAGTTGTGCCAGGTTCCAGAGGTCGAAAAGACAGAAAAAGAGATCGCTTTGAAAGGGAAAGAAAAATTTCTGAAAGTAGCAAGCAGTCTGAAAATCGGCAGAGCAGAGAGAGAAATGTAAACAAAAGGGATAAAAGTGGTGAGAGAAGAAATAGTCGAGAAGATAGGGGAGATCACCAAAGTAGAAGTGGACGTTTTGATACTCCCATTCGTGGTAGTCATTTTGGAGGGGGGAACAGGTTTGACGATCGTAGAGGAAGAGGGGGTAGGTTCCCTGATGATCCTTTTATCAACAGAGGTGGACATTTTCCAGGGCCAGGTAGGGGTGGCCATTTTGATTCTTTTGGAAGAGATGGACCCAATGACAGGGGAGGTAACTTTGATGGCCCTCCACGTGGAGGCCCATTTGAACCACCAGGAAGAATGGATGTACCCCCTGGAAGAGGTGGCCATTTTGGGAGAGGAGGTGGGCGATTTGATGGCAAAGGAAGGGGTGGCCAGTTTGAACCCCCAGGAAGAGGTGGCCACTTTGATTCGGCAGGAAGAGGTGGCCCATTTGAAGGACCCAGAAGAGGTGGGCATTTTGATTCAGCTGGACGAGGTCATTTTGATCCACCTGGACGAGGTGGGCATTTTGATTCAGCTGGAAGAGGAGGCCGTTTTGATTCACCTGGAAGAGGTGGTCATTTTGACTCTGCTGGTAGAGGTGGCCGTTTTGATTCCCCTGGTAGAGGAGGTCATTTTGATTCAGCTGGAAGAGGAGGTCATTTTGATTCAGCTGGAAGAGGAGGTCATTTTGATTCAGCTGGAAGAGGTGGTAGATTTGATAATCAATCAAGGGGTGGTGGTAGATTTGATAATCAATCAAGGGGAGGAGGTAGATTTGATAGTCAAGCAAGAGGAGGAGGTAGATTTGATAATCAAGGAAGAGGTGGCAGATTTGACGGACAGGGCAGAGGAGGTGCTAGAGGTGGGGGTCCTGGTGGATTTGACAATCGAAATAAAGGAAAGAGTTTTGAAAATAGGCCTAATAATAACTTTGGACAGCCAAACACTTACAACCAGCCAAACCTTGGAACGGGAGGCCAAGACTATGGAAATCAACAAGGCTATAACTATGCCAATCAGCAGACTGGATATGACACTCAAAATAACTACAATAGCACACAAGCTGGCTACAATGCACAGGTGCCATATAATCAACCAAATGCTTATAACCAAGGCAGCTATGGTACCCAACAGAGTACTGTGACTAACCCAGTGGTGGATTATGCTAGTCAGCCAACAGCACAGACTAGTTACACTAACCCAGCGACGCAGCCAGTAACTTATCCATCACAGCCAGCCATATATAGTGCCCAGCAGCCTAGTTATGACCAGAATGCATGGGCTCAAGCCTATGGGGTGCAGCAGCAAGCAGCCAGCTATACAGCGAGCACTGCTACAGGCACTGAAAGTTATTGGGGGCAGCCCGCTGATTACACAAATCAGACCACAGCAACCACCACTGTAAACCAGTCACAAGACTACACACAGGCTTACACCCAGCAGGCTACTGCTACTAACCAAGCAACAAGTTACAATTACAACAGTCAGAATGTCACTGGTACAGAGTACACTGCTGATCCTGCTGCAGCGTATGCAAATCAAGGATATTATGCGACTGGACAACAAACTGCTGGTGTCACTGAGTAAGTCAATTTTAACCCAAAGTTTTATATTTTTTTGTCAAAAGAAATGGTGGGCAATGCCAAGTTTCTCTAGTTATGTAACAGTTTTGGGGGTTATTGAGTGACTAGAATTTTTCTTTTTTTACACATCTAATTTGAACTGAAGGGAGAATACCCAAGAAAAAAAATTTAACAATTGATTCACAATCATGTCATTAGATTAACAGCCTTCATTAGACTTTTCAGAAACCATAATTGTCTTACAAACTAGCTTACAAACTTTACAAGCTAAATAAAAACAACTGATTGACTTTATACTAGAGAACAATAGTGAACTATAGTTGATAATCCCATCTTACAAGTAATCATTTTTTTGTCTTGCATTTCTCTAGCACTACGTATGGAGCTTATAGTACTCAGGACACTTCAGCATATGGGACAGCTCAGTCAACGCTAACAACAGCTTACAACTTTGCTCAATATCCCAGCAACTCTTCATAAAAAGGTAAACTACACATTCAACATGCTTGTGGGTCATAGTGTATACATGAGAAGACTTTATTAAACCTTTTTCATATCTTATCCAGCCTAATGTCCTGTCCATTGTTTAGCTGTTTCTTGAGACCCACTTCAGCCAGCTAATTACTTTGTATTTTTATTTTCCTTTTAGCTCTGCGTGTCTTGATGCTTGACAAGATGTCAAAAGTAAACTAAGCAAATGACTTCACTCTGTTTTGAAAGATGTAGATTTCTTGTTTGCTTACACATTGTTGTAGTTGTTTTTTTGTTCTCATTTTTTTTATCATCTTGTTTTAATTTTTTAATGCATTGAAGTTTTTTTTTAATGCTGAAATCTCACAAGTATAAACAGTCAAAAATTTCTTTTATTAAATATTCAAATTTATAATCATTCCATAGAAACTAGATGATGTTGAAATTGTTTTTAGATTTGCAAGTTATAGGCCAAAACAAAAACCATTTTTTTTTTGTTGATTGAGAGCCTAGGCAAAGGAATTGTTAAATTTTTACAAGTACAATTGTTACCGTTAGTCATTTAGTGGATTCATCGATGATTATAAATTGCTTTTTTTAACATCACCAATTCTTGTAAATAAACTTAAGAAATCAGTTACAATTTTTGTGTTCTTGGAATGATTTCTCTGTAGCCATGTTTATCTGATCCTTATGCAGTACAGAAATTAACTCTGACTTAATAATTCTTTACAGTACGTTTATAATAAAAACAGTATAATTAATTTGAAAAACAAAGTGATTTCCTTTTTAAAAAGATATAAAATAATGCCCTTGTCTTGACACTACTGAAATCAGATTTATTAGTTATTGAGATTCAAACACAAGACAAAACCAATTGCAGTGCCAAACATGGAGTATGAAAAGTTTATGTGTAAGATCAGATAAATAAAATAAATATATGAGACTTTATATGATTACCTTGATAGTAATACAACATGATCAAAAAAAATTCTGAGTTAAGAAGTTAAACATGTCTTGCAATGCTCAATTTGGAAATGGTAGGTTTGGAGAACTGTGGAACTTGTTAAACACACTGTTCATCCACTGCACCCCAAACCAGCTCCAGTTGTCTGGACTCTGTTCTGCCACTGGACTTAGATGACAAGGTGTGAAAGAGTGAGGTGGTGCAGGCGCAGGCCACATTATCATCTCCCAGTCATATAGATAAATGTACTAATATGCTTTTCCTGTAGAAAGTTGTCCCTAACCATTCTGTTCTCTGATGAACTTAAGAGCTACACATGCCTGATGGCAGTTAATTTTTCAAGAATTACCGGCACAGAATTTATACAGAATGATGCTACAAAAATAGGGAATTGAAATGGAAATGTAGGAAACTGACTTGATCAATTAAACATTTGTAGACATCTTGTGACAAATAGGCTTCTGCATGTACATACCTATCTGTTATATACCATGTAATTTTAGATTCTTACCAGATTATGTTTAACTTGCATTAATATTAAGTTGAAGAAACACTGAAATGATATTTTGTGAGAGTATGAAACTACATGTGATTCCTTTTGGTGACACATAATAACAAGGCCTAACAACATGCCTATTTTATTTCCTGATCTTTGTAGAATTTGTTATAAAATGTAAAATAATAATAAAAAATATTAATTAAAACTTGTTGCTATAAAAATTTATTAACTGAACCCCACTGTGGTCCCTACTGGGGCATAGGCCACCAACCAGCTTCCTCCAGGCATCTCGGTTCTGGGCGAGTCTCTCCAACTGTCCTAATGTCTTGCCCATCTGCTTGGCAGATCGCAGGGCCATGTATTCCTGGGCCGTCCTCTCTTTCCTCGGGGGTTCCAGGTTAGGGTTTGTCTTGTTATGTTGGATGCGGCTTGCGCAGGGTGTGACCTATCCATCTCCATCCTCTCTAAAGGATATCTGCTTCAATGGGCTGCTGTTTTGTTCTTTGCCACAGTTCCTCATTTGAGATTTTGTCTGGCCAGCGGATCATAAGAATCTTCCTCAGGCAGGTACAGGTATTGATGAATACCTGGATTTTTTTGACTGTGGTGACGGTGGTTCTCCAGGTCTCTGCTCAATAAAGTAGTATCGGCTTAACAATGGCGTGAAAAAGCCTAATCTTGGTGGTGGTGCTTATTTCCCCAGATGTTCTTCAACTGATGGAAGGCTGCTCGAGTTTACCAATGCGGGTTCTGACATCTGCATCTGTTCCTCCTAGGTGATCTATGATACTACTGAGATAGGTGAAGCTTTCCACCTCTTCCAGCGCCTCACCTTGGACTGATCTTTGTAGAATTTGTTATAAAAATGTAAAATAATTATAAAAAATGTGAATTAAAACTTATTGCTATAAAGATTTATTAACTGAAGCCAACAAATGGTTATTAAAAATATCAGCATAGTTAATGATGTGCGTAGGCAAACTTCTCTTTGGGAAACACTGATTTATGCATGCCCTATACATTCACACTGTTTGGAAAAAAAAATGGAACTCTTCTTTCATTCTTCAAATTGTGAACATTTGGTTAAAAAGCATATTTGATAGATGGATATTCTAGTGCATCTTGCATGTAATTTTTTTGTACATGAAAAAAACAAAAAACACTGCTTTCATCAGAAACGTTCTGAATCTAAGTTTTCAGAGCATTGAAATCTTGGTTGAAAAATGAAAATTCCCCTGAGGCCAAAAAGGGAATGATGATTAAACAACATAATTGAAAAATGAGTTGCTAGCACAACAGCCAATCACTTGAACTCTCCCCAGTTTAGTAATGCAGCTATGTAGTATATAAATTGAGATTACATCATGGTATTGCAATTATGTAGTGTAAATTGAATTGCGTCATGGTAATGCAACTATCAAGTGTAAATTGAAATTAAATCATAGTAATGCAATTATGTATGGTAGTGTAAATTGAATTACATCATTTGAGTGCAGTCATATTGGATGCAAGTGTCAGGTCCTTGGTTCTTGCCTTTATTTGTCATATTTAAATCATCAAATATTTAAATATCAATAAAATATTGTATTCAAATGCAGCAACATATATCTTAGCCAAGGGAAACGCTACATTCCTCAGTAAATACAAGTCTATATTGGTACCGGTACCTAATTAAATTGGGTATGGACGAGATCCTGAGTTTTCATATTATGAACGACAGTAGACTTGTTTCACATGACTAGAGGTTTGACCAGGATATATCATTTTTAATAAAAAAATTTAATTATGTAATAATTTTACACTGCTATTTTACTAACATGGATACCGGTACATTACTAAATAGGACTTCAAAAAAAATTAAAACCCAACATATCCATACAAAAAACACAATAAAACAGAGATGACATAAGATTAAAAATTCTTTTATTCTTTGCATTATATTTACAAACAAAAATATGCTTATTGTTAAGACATCTGACCTTTTTAAAATAAGCCTATTCTTGAAGAATTTAAACATTATACATATATTTTATTCTTTAACTTTTTTTTTCCTAACGTTTGCAAATAATAAAACATTCATTTAACTTTGGATCCTAAAAAAAAAAATAACAACCATCATTCAAAGCTTTGTAAAATGATAACTCTCAAATATTCTGGTATGACTGATTGATGACATAGGAATCAATATCCATTTAGACAGCTCCATATGAAGTGATAAGATCTTCTAACCGATGACATTATTTCTTTGTTTAGACAAATCAAATATTGTTCAGACCAATATTTAATGTATTAAAATGGTTAATTTCTTCAGCAGTTCGCCAGCACCTAAAACTGACTAACAGCTGCTATTACATGTATACCTTCATACATATTTTTTCATTAAAATAAATGTAGGCCACCCTTGGCTTCTATCTTTTCCTAGAAAAGACACTTAATATTTATTACCTGTCATATAAAATATATCTAATGTACTTTAAAACTTGTATCTTAGAAAATAAACATTTACTTTATCAAAGTAGATTTCAAAACAAGTGGCCAAGTTAGATGCTTGAATGTGATATCATTTTGATGATTTTGTTGTTTGTTGGTTAAGATTTTAATTGCACTACATGAAAAAAGTACTACAACATATATTGACTAAGACAGTGGTTCTCAAACTGTGGTCCATGGACCCCAGGCAATCATAGAGGATCCCAAGAAAGATGAAAATTGTATACAATAAAGATAATTGTTCGTTAAAATAATAATCAACTCTCTTCTCACTACTATTCTATTCTACTACTACTCACAAACTATTCTATGATGACCTAAATACAAAAATTTGAAGACATTATTCACTTCGATATTCCTGATTTGGTATTGAGCCCTTTTGAGCATATTCTGTATGCTGAGCTAGTGGAAGGAGTCAGACCCAAGGCCCCCCCCCCCTCCCCCCAAGACTAACATATAGAAATGTCTGCAAGTAAGACATGAGAGCCACAGGCATCAATGAAAATATGTGGAAAACATAGCCAAGGACCGGACTGCATGGAGACAGATTGTGCGTGCTGGGACAACCCTTGCTGAGAACAAAATAATTGAGGTGGCCTTAATCAAGAGGGAAAAAAAAGAAACCTTGAATTGTGGCAAAGTCTGCTGCTCTAGAGTTGTCTTGATTAGCCACTCCAGATTCTGCCCGGTCTCAAGACTAAACCAAAACCAATGACTCATCTGGGTGCATCCATTGCCTTTCGAGACAAAAGGAGCCATATATATATACATATATAATACCAGAGCAGCTTATTCAAATATCAAATAAACCAAGAAACTTAAAACCAATGTTTAAACATTTATTGTTTCAAAAACATTCCAATTTTATATCCTGCATTATGGGTTATGGTAAAAAAAAATTTTAGACTAGTTTCCCCATCTATTATTTGGTAGAGCCAGGATTAAGCAGGACATTATCTAAATACACTCATGAAATCTCATCACGTTTATCCAAATTATTATTTTTTTAAAACTTAAGTTATAATTTCAATAAACACTCTTTCAACAAAATGTTATTTTTACATTTGTAATTTATATACTTATGTATTATTATTATCACTTAGGGGATCCATGGGCAAATTTTGACTATATAAAGGGGTCTCAGGGTAAAAAAAAGATTGAGAACCACTGGACTGAGAGAATAGATATACCATAACAACTTTGCAAAAAAATAAACATTACTAGTGACACAAAAAGATCCAACAGGTAACTGATGAAGTCAGAACATACAACATAAGCCAACCATTTCAACATCAATTATGATGCATTTAGTATTATCAGTTAATGTAAAATAAGCTACTGAGAATGTAACTATTGTAAAAAAAATTCATCCAGAGATTACATATTAATAAAAGCATCAAATACTGTGGAAGATTAGTCATAATACTTTGTACTGTCATAAAAACCACTTAAAATTTATATAAACTATTTATATATATATATAAATAATATACCGGTACATACATAAAAATATAGTTAGTATAATGAACAGGAAGATCTAATCCATACTTTTTCTTTGTGATAATATCACTATTCAATCATACCCAATGTAATTAGTAACTATTGAGAGATAATTCAAGAAAATATTTGTTTTATGTCCGTTAGAGAGGTTATAAAATACTTTTTTTTGTTATTGGTTAATGAATTAATAGGTCATTGAAAATAATTTTCATAAGATGTAACCTGATACAAAATAAATGAAAGATAAGAAAATATTAAATTCTGTAAATATTTTTTACTTTTTCATAAAATTAGTAAGTTAGTTAAAAAAATTATTAAAAAAAAAAGCACTTCAAATTTTAAATGTCAAAGATAATTTGTGGGTATTTTAACTTAATACAACTCTTTCTATGTAAGTTATGTTAGTTACAAGAGATTCAGAGCTCTACCACTAATGGAAAGACATCAAAAACACACAATTCTTGTATGGATTGAGCAACTCAGTTGAAACTGACTGATTTCGGAAATTAACGTATGCCTACCTGTAGGTAGATTAAACAACAAAAATAAGCACAGCCCAACTTTATAAAATAAATGATACATTTTACTGTGGTTTGGGATCATCTCCTAAGTTAAGTCGAATCTGTTCAAAGAATACAAAAGTTAGCACAGTGTGTGGTCCCAGTCTCACAAAAGCTGGAACAAATCCCTGTAGATAGAAACATTTAAATTAAATTTAATAAAACTCGGCTTTAATAAAAAAAAAAAAGTAACAATACAAACGAGCAAAATTACTTAATTTCAATTAATGATAAATATTTTCAAAAAGGCAAGGCTAACAAGTTCATTTCATTATTTAAAATAATTTGCTGTTGAACATTGTTTTATTAATGATTTTGTTTCTGTAAAAAAACTTCAATAAAATTTTGCCCTTATTTATGACCAAAATTTGGTTTGCAAACAACAATGCCAAGTCTCAAGTGTCATCGGAACTGGCATAAGCATCCATAGATCCAGCCTAACAATGTTCATATGTCGTCACTTTAGTTGATTGCTTATATTTATTGTGCTACTTCAGTGTTTTTTTAAACTTTTATTACAAATATGTGCCACTTGGGGGGGGGGGGGGGAGAACCACAGTAGACATTTGTGTAAGAAACCCTTCCCCAATAATGCTTTAGGTGTTTATGTTAAGTATATAAATACAAAATTTTATTTATGTTAATAAGGGCTGAGAACTAATACATTCTTTTTCTTAGGGGTAAATTCAATTAAGTTTAGGATCAAATTATTTTATGACCAGCTTCAAGGAAAGGATGGTCGCAAACCAAGGTACTACTGTATATTATATAAAGTAAAAAGCTTTTCATAAATTTTTTTATAAGTATTGATTGTTCTGCAATCCATTCAAAAAGATGCTCACACAATTTACCATGGGAGGAAATATGGGTGAACAACATACCTTAAAAAATCCAAAAGGTCCATTTTTACCTATGTCTAAGGCACAAGACATTATACTCTGATGAAAGAACAGAAGAACTTATTTTTAAGAGTCTGTATAAATATAAAACAATACACTGGCCACAATAACACCTTTTATATACATTTTTTTAACTTCACTGAAAACTGCAAGTTGATAATTTAAAGTTTAAGAAATAATTCTGTGATCTACAAACAAAAAATAATTCTGTGTTGATTTTATTACCTTATAATATCCTGTGGGAGCATTCATCATTCTTGTTTTCATAACATCAAGAGGCTGGGTCAAAAATGTGGCAATAGTACCCTGGAGAGAAGCAGGTAATTTTAATTCAACTAAGTATTCTTGTTATACTATTAAGACAATTTTTTTTCAGTAGTTTCAATGATGTAGGCCTACAAATATGTGAAAACAGCTAATTGAATAAATGTAAATTGAAATCTGGTCATGAAAAATAACAGGTTTGACTCAAGAAATATCTTCATAAAAACACATTTATCTTATCTTCTAAAATATAGACATTACTTCAAAAAAGAAAATGATTATGTGCTAAGCATGTTCCAAGGTCAATCTACTCATGCATGTTAATCAATGACTTAAACTCTGCCAAGTCATTGGTTTTCCTGGCTGACACAAGCAACCCATTCCATGCTCTAATAGCACTAGGGAAGAAGGAATATTTGTACCTATTTTCCTATCATATGGAACAAAGGAAAAAGCCTTTACATTTTTGTCTTTCTGAGTATTATATTAGGTTTTGTATTTGAAGATTATGGTTCAGTGTTTTATGTATAATATTGCTACTTTATTTTTAAGACTTCTATCCTGAAGGGTCTCTAAATTTAATAAATTTTCTAGATGAGTTACTCTAATCAAATGTGAATATTCATTTCTTATGAATATCACTGCTCATTTTGTGTCTGTTTTTGTTTCTTAATGTTTTCTTGAGTTGAGTGGTCCCAAAACAGAGGATGCATTTTCTATTATTTGCTTAAACAGGGTAAAATAAATTATAGTTTTATGTTCTTATTTGAATTTTAGAAATTGGTTTTAGTCAAAAGATTTAAAAAACATTTTTATTGATCCCTGAGCATGATTTCAACCGAAAAAGAAGAGCAGTCATGACTTTTAAAACAACATAAAAAACAACTTACCCTACTTATTGTTACATATGAAAAAAAATGAAATTCCAAATAAAATAACTTACAGCTAATGTGCTGGAAGTTAAATGCAAATACAAATTATCTTCAAAGAAACCAGTTTTAAGAAGCAGATTTTTGAGCTGGTCATAGCAAGCAAGTTGCCCAACTGTTACAAACACTGCTCGACTGCAGGCCATGGTGGCTCCATTGAAGGCCTTAAAAGTGCCCTCTTTGCTGACAACTTGATATAAACCATCTATTGCATGTTTATAGCTAAAAACAAATAGAAGAAAAACAAGACAGAGATGACTACTATATAAATATCACTTATTTCTACAAGCTAAAATCAGTAGAGATAACAATGAAATATGTATTAGAAATAAACAACTGGATGAAATCATGTAATGAAAAGCCATATCAACTTTATGAGCCCAAATGAAAAAAAAAATAGTATTTCTATTTCTCACCAACAGAAATATAAACTATAAAATACTAACAGAAAAAAAACTTACTTTCTTCTTTCAGCTGCAGGTAATTTGACATCATTTTGCATTCTGATAACAGATCAATTACATAAATTATCATCCACTTCTAATTAACAATTACCTTGCATGTAAAATAATTTGAGCTTATTCAATAAGGAGTCACTGTGAAAAACTTTGTGTAATAGTGAAAGGAAAGAAGGATTTTAATCAATAAAGCAATGATTAGACTTAAGCTAAGGAAATTTAGACTTGAAATCAAAATTACAAATGTCTTAGAATATAAATATCCTTAACATTGTCCCTGAAAAGACACTATAAATTCAACAAGGAGCAGTTATTCTATAGATTTCTTTTAAGCTTTCTGTACTCTAAATTGACAAGAGACAGAGCCTACAGAAATCCTCTTTTCAATATTGTAACTTTTTCCACTACATATGGTAATGTAGTAAATCTAAAGCAAGCACTCAATGAAAGGAGGTAATAATAGATGATGTATTTATTTACAGTTATAAAACTGACAGACATGGACTTCAGCTATCAAGTCACAGGGAGTCTTGTCTTTAGTTCTACAAGTCTTTTTCTACCTAAACATTAGTACAAACTAACAACACACTTCCCAGACTCCAGGTCCTCAATATAGTTCACAGATAGTACAAAGGATGGCTTTTAATCCCAGACAGCTCAGACTCCCATAACCTGTAGATCACTTCAGCCAGATCTAAAAAGTCCTTCCTTTAAAATCCACGTCATCTCTTCCTCTTGATTTGTGTGCTGGTGCGCACCCTCAGTGTTGATGTGGGAGCAGGGTTATAATAATAATATGAAAATTGCAATGCTAACCATTATCTTCAGTGTATGTAACATTTATAGTTTAGTACAATGATACTAACTCAAAATCTAAAAATATTTATTTGCCAGCTTAGGTTTATCTATTTACTACCTTATATATACAACAAGACAAACTTTTTATTCTCCCATTCAGGCATATCACTCATTTTTTACAGTTAATTCTTAGCAAGTGATAGGCTAAATTAACATTGATCAAGCTCAAATAGCTATAAGCAACCAATATGTCAAGCGCAGATCGCATGGACCAATTTTCTGACCTAACATTCACTAAGTCAGCAGGTGTTCCAACAAATCCTCCAGAGGCACCAGCAATAGATGCAAGACCAACTTTTTCATAAAAGGGCATGTTTCGTCCATCTTTAGTTAACTCTTTCTTTACTGTTTCATAAATTGCAAATCTTGTCAATGAATATGTCATCTGAGAAATTAAAGCAATAAAAAAATCATTACTAGGTATTAGAAAGATTTTCTTTTAATCAAACTAATATTAAGGAAGTCTTGAGGTTAACAAATGTGATCTAGGAAAAGTGGGCAGTAGAATGATCCTAATAATAAAATTGGTTATGAGAATCATGTACTTGTCATTGTTTTTTAACTGAAACTTCCTGGTTGTTGTTTTTTTTTTAGTGCTTCTGTTTTTACTCTTGATGTGTATATATCATTTATTTTTTTATGAATGCAACTTCTTTCATTTTGCAAAACAAACATTAAAGTAAATTATATCTGTCATACCTGTCGTAACAATGAAGCTGATATACCATTATATAAGCCCATAATGCCATCATTCTTGACAACTTTGACTGCCATTTGTGCTAAGCTTACTTTCCCCCCTTGCTGGGTCTGTAAGTGGACCTAAGGAAAACAAAAACATAACATGCAAAATGCTTTTCTTAACAGAAGTGAGAATCAGAAGTGAGAATCGGAATTGGTGAATATTTCAATTTGGTTGGCCATAAAGATGATAAAGTATGTTGAAAAGTTCATATCCTAAAATTATGCTCAAAATGAAAAAAATGTTACTTTGTCCATCACAAATAAAATCCATTAAGAGAAACATTGCTTACTTTTAAAAGGTCGAGTGGATGGGTGCAGCAGGCAGCCATGGCACTGGCAACCCCTCCAAAGTACCATCGCCCAATTCTCTTTGTCTTATCTATCTCTGGCATTTTCAGACAATTAACATCAACAATAAGTTGCTTAATTCAAGTGAGTTGAAGCAAAATAAAAAACAACTGCTAATCCTCTCAGAGTCTCAAATGATTTTCTTTCAGCCAGAGTTAATACCTGTTAAGAAAATGTATTCAATCTGAAAAAAATAATATCTTGAAAAAAATGAGTGTTAAATCGATTATTTCATGTTTCAAACCAATACAAATTAAATGGAAAAAAAACTCTAGATACATAATGTAAGAAAGCATCTTCAAACGAGTTTAACAACTGAAAAATGAAATAGTGTCTGTGAAATATGTAAAGATTCAGCATGGCTTTTGCATTTCTCCGATATTTTTTCTGTCTCAAGAACAAAATAAATGTTACAATCCAATGAGGAGTGCTCTATGTGGCCACCTTCAAGGTTTCAAACAACAAATTGTTCTCTTAGCCAATCAGCTAGTTAAAATTCTTAATGTTCAATGCTTTGATTGATATGATGGATGACAAGTCTAAGTAATTATAAAGATAAGTTGTGCAACTTTTTGTTTTTGGTGAATTTGAAATAAGATTTAAAAACTTAGGTGCTGTTGAAAAAAGTAAGATATTTTGAATATGCTTTGATGTGTAGTGAAAACTGACTAGCAGCTAGCTGTATGCTTTTAGCCTGCTTCTAAAAAATTTGACCATCACTGGACAAGAGCTACTTCATTGTCTTCATTCAAATTCAATAACTTAGCCTCAGCTTAGCTATCATTAGTATCATAATCATTTTAAAAAATTAACATTTTATATAAATTTTATTTTAAAATATTTTTTTAAAATATATTATTATAAGATTTTCTAGATTTAAACTTACAACTGACTACTTTGCCACTATGTCTTGTCTATAGTCTCTATATGGTATCTAATCACTAATCAAGACTAAAAATGGTAAGGAGGTCTAAATCTAGATTTATTTGGACCTTCCATTATATTATTATAATTGTAATCTCTTATCAATATTATCATTCACATTGAAGTATGATTGATTCTGATTGAAGTAATTCAAGTATAGATCAATTATTCAACAGTATTTTGGTCTTATGTCATGTCTTATGATGACGAGTTATCATTATTATCAGATAGATCTATCCATTATATTATATATTATTTTATCTTTAATGACTTTAACGATCGATTTATCAGAATTCATATAAATTATAATGACAATATTTGACAATAATAATGATCATCATCAGATTCCATGGACATTGACTATACTTTACTAGACTTTAGTCTTTAGTTAGATCTAGATCTAGCTAATCTAGCTGAATGGCTACGCTTGAATATTTTTTTTTCAAACTTTATGAATGGAAAAAGAAGACCATTTTTTTTAAATATCTTGATTGATCTTCTATAGGTAATTCTATATACATAGATCTCGATTAGTTATGTTTATCTTAATAGATCTAAGTGATTCTAAGTAAGTTACCATCCAGCTGACATCTCTTGTTTTAAAAAGATAGAGATATGACCTATAAAATAGGCTAAAGTTCATAACTTGACCATGACCTTCACCTTGATTTTTATTATTATATTACATTGTAAAAAAAAAAAAAAAGATTTTTTTTGAGAATCTGACATAAAGGCTAATAAAGCGTTTTCGTTTTCATAGATAATCAAAGCTATTTTTAGATCTATATTTGAAGTATGTTATTTTAAGCTTAATAGACAGTTTTAAATTTAATAATAATATTAAATCTAGAACTAGTTTAGCTCTAGCACAGCAAAGACTCTATATAGGTATGTGAGCTCCAGAGTCTGACAGGTATACTCTAGAGCGCATGCGTGAATTACCCCCCCCCTCACTGTCAGGATCACAGACCTATGTATTCTCAGTTTGTATTCAATTAATTTGCCGAGGCTGCTGCATCGCATCGTTTGTCAATCAGTCTCTGACAGAAAAGAAACAAAAAAACGGATGCCATGCTCCAGAAGTCCTCCAACGGAGCTAACTCAGCTCCACCTTCTTAAACTTGGTTAGTCCAATAATATGCATCGTCGGTTTGGGACCCCTTAACTCAAGAAACTGGAACAGGCAAAATAGAGCAGTGAGATTCATAACAAACTAATTTTCACATTTGATAAGAATAACACCGTCAGTAAAATCATTTAGAAAGCCTCAAAGAGAGAAGACTCAAAAATAAAACAGCAATTATACACAAAACACTGAACCATAATCTTCAAATTAAAAAAAAAAACAAAAAAACTTAATAAAATAGGCCTACTCAGAAAGACACAAAGGCACATTCCTCGTTCCATATAAAAAGTTCCCCTTTCAGACCTTAATGTGATCAATAGGGCAGATGATGAAAAATTTCATTCGGTTTCGTTCCATATGCTAGGACGAATTTATACAAATTCTTCTTCTTTCCTAGTGCTATTAGAGAATGGAATTTGTTGCCTGAGCCAGCCAGAAAAACTTGTGACTTGGCAGAATTTAAGTCATTGGTTATACACGCATGACTAGATGCATAACGCGTAGGACGTGATCTTTTTTTTGAAGTACCTCTTTATTGTATTAGATAAGATAAAGTTGTCGATCACTTAAAGTACACTCACAGTAAAGTGTCTAACGATGTGTCATTGTCTGGAGAAATAAACAACCGTTTGGCTAAGCAGGGGCTGGATTTACATAATGGGGTTTCAGGTCCAGGTCGGCAGATTTGAGGGGTGTAAACGTTTGGTTTTTGGTTAAGAAAAATTCTGTAACATATGTGAACAGAACAAAAGCTTCGGGTTGCAAGTAAAACGTCGAGACACAGCGATTGTTTCAAATTTGTGGACTGACTATCCCGAACAAGAAGCCTCTAGGCCAGTGATGGGCAAACTACGGCACGACTGTAATCCGTGATCTGTCAATGATTTAAAAAAATCACATAAATTGTAGCATGAATGAGTTTAAGAGTTTAATGAATAATCCGGCCCGACACATGTTTGGTAACAATGTAAGAATTCAGGTTTTCAAGACCAGTTCAACCATTGTAGTAGGCCTACTATTGCGAGTTTTAATTTCTATGATTCACTCTAAGTTGTTCCATTTGTAGAGTTTCATGAGAAGCCTAAACTGAATTTTAATGTATATTTAAGGATGCTGTTGAGTCCACCCAACCTGAAATTAGTTGCAGGAGAGTAATGGTGGTTTGTCGTTGCGTTGGCTACATGACACCCTCGTTAACGGTTAAATTGACCACAGAAACAGATATAGGGGGCCTACATAGATCTCAAAGCCTAAGAGAGGTAGGCCTACTTAAAAATGTATTTAAACAAGTTCGTGAAATATTAAAACTATACAATGTCAAAACAACAACAACAACGCATAATTGATTCTAAACGCGTTCTAACGTTGTGGTGGAAGTTTTTTCTCTCTAAATTTTAAAGTTAAAGCTCTTTTTCTCAATTTCAATGAATCCTTAGCCGTGTATAAGTATAGTACTGGACATTTTACTATTAAATATAACACTTTTTATGCATCAATGATCAATGACGGAGAAAAACCAGGTTACAAAGACAGTTTGTGTGGAAACACAAACTCATAATCGGCCCCCGAAGATGTCCACCCAGGCAAAAGGAGGCCATGCCCTCATTTTTGGGGTCGATTCCTCTGTCCGACCGCATTCGTATAAGTTTTTAAAATGTCCGTCTATTTCAGTGTTTTTTTTTTTACTGCAATAGCATATGATCTTTTAATCGAATGCTTGTTTTTGATTCGTACGTGTCTGTTGCAAACAAAGGCAGCACTAATTTAGACCGTCATGTTGCCACCACCAAATCTCGGATCAAGCTGAAATTTTGCGCAATCAAGATTACAAAGAGAGTTTGTGTGAACTTCTGATTTAGCACTCTTAATATATATCTTTTTAATTATTATTATTAATAATTGAATGTAATTTAGATAAAACTTACGTAAAATTTAAAAAAAAGCCCAGATAATCAATAGAATGAATGCAATATTAAATTTAAAAATAGAAGATTAGTTTTAGTTTATTATAACATTTCAATGTAGATCTAGACATAAACATCCGGAACAATCTATTATAGATTCTTATACTATCGCAATATTTCTGAAGGAACATTAAAGGTTAAATCATATTTTCAAAAGCCTTTAGTGTTTTTTTTTTATCTAACCGTGACGGACAGACCCACCAACAGAACAAAAAGCAAAAAAATATGCTTCTTTCATTCTAATGGGGGCACTAAACAATTTTTTTTTAAAAATCTGATTTTTAAAAAAGTTTAAGAAATTAGTTTAGAATCATGTCATGGCCGGGCTGTACGCTAGTACACGAAAGTCGCTGCTAAAAGTTCATTTTAAAAAATGTGCGTGATATCTACATGCCAAGAGCATTTCTTATTGTAACATTTCTTCCTTACACTTACGTAATTGTTTAAGAATTGTTGTTTTGTTATTAAAAAATCGCTTGCATAATCAATTTTATAAATTAAACGGTTTGCTTTTAGAAAACTAAAAGTAGCCGTTGCACCTAAACTTTTCAAGCCGCATTTAATGGTGAAATAATATTTTTCGTATCTCTTCTAGTTTTGGCGCCCTGAGTGTGACAGACGGACAGACGGACATTTTGCACAAACCTAATAGCGGCTTTTCCCCTTACGGGGCCGCTAAAAATCACAAATTAGTTAATTAACCATTTGTAATAAATTACTTGCTTGTTATCTCAAACAAGGGAAAGAAAGTGGTGGTATAAGTTGAGACAGTTCCCTTTCCAAGGGAAACAAATAGTACAAATAACTGAAGTGGTAGCAGGGGCGTCACTAGGATGGGTGTCACCCGGTGCGGTAAGATCAGGGTGTCACCCCCCAAGCTTTCCACTTATTCTTCCGAATAAAAACTATTGTTGAGTAGTTCTTTTTTGTCGCTGACATTTTATCGCTAATTATTACATATAATAGGCTTTTCTTCGAATCCGAAGATTAGTGAGGAATACAGTGTTTCCTGTGGCTGTGCAGTCCCAGCTGTGACCTACATATTTTGCCACATCCAGGGCAAGCAAAACCATTGCCCGCAGGTGGTCGGTTTAGATTATTACATATATTACTATAATAACTATTTAAGATTATAGTGGTAGTTTTGCTGAGTAAAAATACTGAATATATTTTTTTTAAGTATATAAATGGGTACAAAAACTGGAAATGAATTTCTTTTTATCTTCACATTTTAAAGTCTACATTAAATTTAGAAAATTAAAACATAAATTTCCATGTCAGGATTTCAAATTTGAAAACTTATAAATAACTGTAAATATATTTCTCGGCATAGTTCTGGATGGACAGAATTGCTTATTTAAAATTCGTTTTTAAAAAGTTATTAATAGTTGTTGAATAACTTAAGTTTTGAAAAGCTTCTTTCACATAACGCCACGTAGGCGTTGCATTTGGCAAAAACAGTTAAAGGCTTATATCTTAGAATGGTAGAGATTCATTGATGTCCTTCAAAACTTAGCTACCTGTAAATGTTTTCTAGTTCACATATCTTGTCGTCCGGCTCAGTATAAAAGAGATTGATACACTCATAAGTAAATTCTTGTTCTCTATTTGAATTGTGAAACCGGCATTTTAAGATTACTGTCCTGATATTTTCATATTGTTAAAACTTATTTTTCTGTTGCAATTACATTGTTGTTTGATTTGACAAAAATAATCTCAATAACATTTTGAGCTAACTTGTCACACATTTCGTAGAGTAAATGAAGGGCTCTAGCTTAGCCACCACTTAGCCAATAATTAACTTTAATTTGAAAGTACTTTTGTGTTTTGTTGACTTGTCACTCAATACATCCGCCAAAAAGAAAGTCAAGCAATGAAATGCACGAATGTATTTACAGACAAATGTCTTTGCGCTGCTCCTCTAGTGTTTGTATTTTCGGAGGGACGGCAAAGAAGATTTTCGCCGTCACACTTTCATTAAATCTTTCTTTCATGGGTCTAACAGCAACACGAAGAGTACACCAGCGAGTTGTTCGTATGGCACTCTATCATAAATTAGGAATCTAATTGATTGGTAAAAGCGGCCAAGGAAAAAAACCCAGCTTTTTCTGGAAAACCGAAAAAATAAATGTTAAAAGTATGTTCTGATTAAGAATTTTGACCGAACACCTTAAATAAATGGTGTACACATCCATTCAAGTTTCTTTTCTGTTCTTCTTTAATACTTTGTGAATTCTTGACATCGTAGCTTCATTGCCATGTCCTTGAACTCATCATATCAATCTCTTTCCAGGCGTTTTAAATTATCAGAACTGCGACCATCAGCTTTTGGTCCACTTTAAGAGGAATATCCCTCAAAATTTCAGTCATTTGAACATTACCATTGCTACTGTTAATATATCTTACAACTTCGGAGATCTATGTTAGGTATAGTGTAATACGAGATACCAGAGTACCTTGAAGCATTTATGTCTCTGATAAGTATATATCCCATTAGTGGTTTGCTAAAACATTTATAAACTTTTGAGTTTTAGTAAAAGCTTGGAAGTAACTTTTTTTCTTTTTTTTTTCATCTTTCCCTTGCAATCGTCTAGGTTCAGCACTTGACCATATTTGGATAACATTTCTACAATCCCAAGAAAATAAGTTCCATTACTTATAAAAAGTCTTCTTCAATTCTCTTCCATATACCAACTTTTGCTTTGCTAGAAAGAGTGGGATAGTAAGCAATCTATAAGTGCAAGATGTTCCTATGTTTTCCATCTACAAGTCAAGCAATGACTTTCCTTTCAATTTGTTGAAGCTAAAGTCATGCTGCCTAATTGTTCCAAATTTGAAAACCTAATAAATGTTCTTCCGTCTTCTCGCGAGTTTTTAATTGTCGACATGCCCATTATTTATCAAACAAGAAAATCTTGCTATTGATTTTTTCTCATTAAGAAAGAGTTTATTCAACCACTCCTATGTATTAAGATCTAGTGTAGCTTCTGTCACATTTATAAGTTTTTTTTTTCCAAAAGTGCATTTTTTTCCACTCGGGTGTTAACACTATCGGGTGTCACCAGGTGCGGACCGCACCCCCCGCGTGACGCCACTAAGTGGTATTATTAGCTGAATTAATCCCCTTTATAGATTGTCGTCTGAAGCTTTTTACACATTTTAATTACATGACTGACCCAAGCAAATTGAAACACTTAAATTAATATAAGCGTTCTTTTTTTTTCTCTTTCTTTTGCTTGTTGCTGTTATATATTAATTTTGAAATTTGTGTCGTATCCAACTAGATCTACATTTCATTCTAGGCCTAGATCAGGGGTGGGCAACCTTTTCAAACGAGGGCAGCATTGATGAAATTTGGGGACTAGGCGGGCTGCATATATATATGCATATAGTCGACCGGCGGCATAGCATACGCCGCTATTTTGCAGGG
>JADKLZ010003886.1:24971504-24983478 GCA_021533235.1 Biomphalaria straminea
TCAATTGAACACTAAACTGAGTCAAAACTTAGAATATTATTAAAATTGATTTGAAAAGTTTGAGAATGAAAACAAAGGACTATTTCTTCCACACCTAAACGCCATCAAAGGTTTCATTCGACTACAACACGTGCTGTCCTATTCACGAGCAACAAAGGCAAGATCTAAGTAGGAGACCATTAAAATAGTTCACATTGTTTCAATACGTTAGTCAAATGATTGACTTTAAATCAGAGGCGAATATAACTGGCGCCCGGGGCACGACATTTCGAAACACTCCATTCTCCTCTTAACAAACTGAAATAGAAGTAATGAAAAAGTATTAAAAATATGATAATAAATAATGACTTTGTAATACAAATAAGTAACCATAAAAAGTTTTTTTTTTAAATCTATTGCTCCTTTATAATGGGGATGGTAGTTTTTAATATCCCCAACCTTTGACTTCTCTTTATGACTAGCAGTACACATAGGCTCGTTCATTTGTTCCCAACTTTATATTTCTTTGTATTTTTAATGGCCGGAACATAACTTCTTTTCTTTTTTGTTTTTCAATTTTAGTAAATGGGGCTCACCCATAGACATAAGTAAATATAGACTGGCCAATAAGAGAGTTTTATGAAACGAAAATTTGTGAATTGCAAATGCGTGTACTTTATTTTATGTCTATAAATTTTGTTTAATCTCTAAGACTGAAGATCATGCAATTTTTAAATTTTTCATAATTCGGAAATCCGAATTTAATAGATATACATGTTTTCAAGTTACATGAAGTTACTTCCTGTTTCTAGTCTATATTTATTTATACTTTTGTGTTGACCTTAACAATCAACCTAATATACTTTTTATCCCGTGAATTTATGTAACTGTTACAATGGAATTTCACGGCCAGCTCTCAATTTTTTATATCTCTCTCTTTGGCTCTCTATAACTTTCTTTTTTTTTTTTCTAACCAGCGTAACATAAACTTTTCAATTGATTTGGAAATATATATTTTTTAAATGTTTAAAAGAATTTTAATACGAACTTTGTTTCAATTGTAAGTTAAAAAAAACACAACAATAGGCCTATAACTACTATTTACCGCTCAGTTTTCACACATGCTCATTAGGCTGTACACTTGACAACAATCTGAATCTTAATTACAATAAATAGAGGCCAGATCTACATAGATCTATATACGAGTTGTAGTCTAGGTATAGGCTAGTAGATTCTATATCAAGATTCTAGATCTAGATCTAGACTTAGATGTAGAATTAGATCTAACTCTAGATCTAAACTTTTAAGAGACTTAGATCTATTTAATTGTTCATTTCGATATGTGTTTCCGATAGTGTAGTCACTGTAGTGGTTATCACGTCTCCCTATCATTTATTTATAGGCCTATAAACATGGGTATATATATATTTATTTTTAAATAAAATAAATATTTCAACATTTTTTTTGAGTCATATCCAGTAAAATAGTTATACATTTTTTTAATGATTTTTTAAGTATATTTTTTTACAGCCTAATATGTTCTATCCCCTACCAATATCTAGATCTGTATTGAAGTGGACTACTTCGGGGGCCGATTTTGAGTCTGTGTGTCCACACAAACTGTCTTTGTAACCTTGTTTTAATAAAGACAATATCAACTCTCTATTGCTGTCTGTCTTTTAATAAAGTGTGTACAATTTATTTCTCTCACACTCATTCTGGGATCAAGTTGAAACTTTGGACAATTATTCATTAGCGTAGACAAAACATGAATCAATGTGTGACAATTATTCATTAGCGTAGACAAAACATGAATCAATGTGTGACAATTATTCATTAGCGTAGACATGAATCAATTTAAAAAAGTAACCAATTAGTCAATTAATGACTGGTAATTGTTTTTTTTTTTTTTTGATACCAACAAGGGAACTAATCCTTCAATATTGACAGAAATGTTTTAATGTACCGATAGATAGTTGTTCACGCTATTTCTCCCTCACGCATTCCCCCATCAATTGGATACTTAAAACAATTATTTATTGCCGCTAATAAAACATGAATCAATACATATAAAACACACAATTAGTCAATTAACTATTGGCAAATTAATACTAATTAATTATTTTGTTTGATATCAAATAAGAGAATTCCCCTTGGATAAGTTGTTTTCTTTTTTAAGGATTTTTTATATTTTGCAAGCTTTATGTAGTAGAGCGTCGTACGTCTGGCTAGAATAAAAGTCAGTGCTTATTTTTCTGACACCTGGTTGGTTGGCAGAGACAAAAATATGTCAATCACCTTAGCCATCGATCGTAAAGGACATAAATCAGCTTAAAAAGCTGTTAATGGACCAGGCGGTAAAGGTTAGCTAAGATCTCATGTCTGTAGTGGATGGGCTCTACTTTGATGAGCAGGACTGGTGATACATACGATTGCAGAAAGCTAACAAGTAGGCCTACCAAGTATCTCAGCAGCGGCACTGTTATGATTTAGTTTAGTGCTGACCAACTACGTCCAGCGGGTTATATCTTGTCCATGACACAATAGTTACTTCTAAAGTTTAGTGGAAATCTTAAAGGAAAGTAATAACATTGTTAAACAAACATTTTCACTAGTAAGAATAAAACAATAACTTGAAAGTGAAAACCAAATAACACTAGAAGTTTTGATAGAATTTAATCTAAATGCTTCTTCCGAAAACTAAACTTTTTTTTATTCTTAGATAAATAGGCACAGAAGTTCAGGTAAAGGTTTAAATTTAGGGCAGAAATAAAATGTAGTTGAAGATCTTTATTGGATTCGGAAATTATCCTGATGTGGCCCGCGGGCAGTATTTAGGGCATCACTGCTATAAAACAAATAATATGCATAATATGAATTGTTAAAACTAAAAGAAAGTAAGCAGTGCATAATCAAATGCATCAGTATCTTTGTTAAAAATCCACGAACTAGATCTGAATTATCTTTGAACAATGAAACTATTGTATTGAAGACTTAGAGCGGCTCTGTTTCCAGTCTAGATATTATACAAAGAGAGATATGTAATCTGTGTTACTGTGTTTCTTATTAGGCTCATTCTAGAGCTGAAGGTTAAACTTTTCTAAGCTCTTTCATTTGTGGCATATCATAATCTCAATACGGTTGAAGCATTAGACGTTCACTCTTTCAGTAAAAACGTAACTGAAAGGCCAACTAACTGGCGGCAACAAAGGAAAAAGAAAATCTCTTGCTTTGCAGTGAGATGTTGTTAAAATGATTGCTCCTCTTTATTTGTATTTCATTGGCTACAGTCAAGTTCAATTGAACGTACTGAAAATTGTTTTGTTAAATGTGAACATCTCCAGTGCACAGGGGCGTAGCTAGGAATTTTCCATCGTTTGGGGCCCCGGGGGGAGGGCTTGGCCTCTGTCGGGTTCCCTGCATTTCGGCGTAATATTTAATTTTTAATGTAAAAAACCCCCACTCATTTGGGGCCTCCCTTAAGTGAAGGGCCCAGGGGATTTTCAAATTCCCCCCTCCTCCCCACCTTAGCTGCGCCACTGCCAGTGCATTCGTCTTTTAAACTTCTAGGACGGCACGCTATTGGAAATTCTCACGATAAAATAACCAATGCATTCAATTCAATGTTACCAAACAATTTAAAACAAAAAAATCATTTAATATTCGTTTTTAAAAAGACAAATGCGTACTTTATACTGCTTATAGAGCTATTACTTTTTTAAAATAACTAATGACTTATATCCTTCCGCGCCGTTCGCCGCATTGGGAGGCAAGCTTCACAAAGATCGTCACTGTCACAAGCCATGACTGAAGCTTCTTCCCACGTGGTGTCCACTCCTTTGAGGTCCACTATGAACGTGTAGAGCAACGTTATATGAGGACGTCCCTGTTTGTGCTTTCCTCGTATTTGCCTCCATGTCGTCGCAGCTCTTGGTATTTCATGCTGTTGAAGAACATATCCTGCAACCCTCATGCGACGATCGGTAACATTTCGACATAGGATTTCATTGTTTGAGGCTGGATCTCTTTAAATGACTCCTCAGCCATTTTTGTTGAGCCACATTTAGTCTTTTCTCAATTTTTGGCAGATGACTTCCATGTCTGGCTTGTATAAGTTGCTGTTGGGATGACGGTTGTGTTAAATTGTATTTTGTCTCAAGTCCAATAGCTTGGCTTGTCCAAATAGGCCGCAGCTGTTCTTCCCTGTCTTTCCTATTCGGCACGCTACAACATGCTAGGCATCACTAGATCTAGATCTAGACCTAGTTCTCTAGCCAAATTTAAATTTCTTTCTTTTTTACTTTTAAATTCTAACAATCAAACTAGACTTTTACTGCGTGACCAACGAGCTTTCAATTCTTTACTCAGCGATGTAGGCTACATCATCTGTTTAAGTTCTAGGAAATCATTACAACCTTTTTTATATCCGCGTCCAGTTTCCAAATGGCATAGCTCAAAGTAGTTATTCTGTAATGCTAAACGCAGCACAAAAGTTGTCATATTACTTTAAAAAAAAAAGAACTTATAATTATATAAACACTTTTTTATTTCATTCACCAATTACACTATAAAAATTTATAGCTATTTATAGTGTTTTTTTTTCAGCAATTTATAAATCACAAATACCCACTTTGGTGAAAGTGCTCAAGAAGTCTTAGCTGTTTTCTATATAGTGTCCATGTCTCATGGCAATATAGAAGGGTTGAGAGAACCACCGCCTGGTAGACATTTATTTGTGTAGGTAGGCGGAGCGATTTGTTCTTCCAAACTCTCGCCTGAAGGCGTCCAAAAGCGCTACTGGCCCTGGCCAGACGGTTATCAACTTCCCTTGAGAGTGAGGCGTCATTTGACACTATGCTACCAAGATATGTGAAGTGGTCTACCACGTTAAGGGGCTGTCCGTTTACTGTGATCCTTGGGGCTGAGTATGTTTCATTGGGTGACTTCTGGAACATGACTTCTGTTTTCCCTTGCGCTCCATCATGGACATACGATGGCAGGACCACACTACAAACAGCGATGTCCTTGCGAACGCCGGTATGGACAGTATAGAGGGACTTCTTATGGTCCGACAGCTACGCTGGGCAAGGCCCGTATCCCGTATGGGAGACGAACGTATGTCAAAGGCAGTTTTTTTTGGTGAGCTAAAAGGTGGTCGACGTAACAGAGACGCCTCACGGAAACGCTTCAAAGAACAGCTTAGGCGTCAACTTTCCCTGGCTGACATAGAAGAGTCGCATGCGGCGTCAGAACGAGACAGCTGGAGGTCACTCACGAAGGCCGCGGGATACACATTTGAGACCAAAAGAAAATCTGCTGCCGAGTACAAACGCAGACGACGAAAAGAAAATCTAAATCGACCACCTGCGGACAATGGTTTTGCTTGCCCTGGATGTGGCAAAATATGTAGGTCACTATTGGGGCTGCACAGCCACGGGAAATACTGTATTCCTCAATAATTTTCGGACTCGAAGATAAGCCTTATTATAATACCAACTTTAAGAGCATATTTGGGAATTCCCTAAAACAAAAGTTTGGGTATGCACCGTGCATCTGACCACTGACGTCTTAGCTTGTTGAAATGTCAAGAGAATTCATGAAAATGTAATAGGATTTCAAAATTCAACGTAAGTTCAGCCTTCATTTATTTAATGCCAAAAGAATGGACATATAATGAAATGGAAGAAACAACTAGGTGTATCATCTAGAATTCTAAATATCAATATATGAAGTTTGTTTCTCTCATTCTTTGAACCATTACGCACTTAGTCACTTAGTCAAGTTAGTGTTATATAAATTAAAATTAAATTTAGATCTAGAATCTATATTAATTATAATATAGATGTAGATCTAGATTCTAGAATCAATTAATTTAAAGATTAATTATTGGATCTAGATATCTACTAGGTCTTGATCTAGAATCTGTTATCTATTAGATGACTAGGTAAAAGCCATCGTAAAGATTAACATGTAAATATCTAGGTTGATCTAGACTAGTAGACTAAATCTTATTTCATCATCTCCCATTATACTCCTAATGAAATGTAATACTTTTCTTCTTGTAGTATAGGAGGCACCAAAAGGGTTGTTAAACATTCCATACAAAAATTTCATTTTATTATTTCAAAAAGCTAGCAAACGGAAAAAAATGTGGTCACAATAAATTGATAAAGCCATTAACAGAAAGTAATTCTATGAGATAACTCAACTGAGATGTTACGTTCTGTAGCCTCGATTACTTTATGTTACTTTGTATAACTTACTGGTAACTGTCTACGTAAATTATTGTGAGGTGTGTGTCTGCGTGTGTGTGTGGGGGGGTGCTGACAGGCCTAGATGCGGCAGGCGCTTATTACCGTGGATACGCCGCTGGGAACGAGATGGACTAACGCCATATAGGTGATGTATAAAGGGTAGTAGATTACTTATTGAATGTTTTAACCAACAAATCATTGTTGACCGAGTTTAATTTGTGTTTAGCCTTCAAGAATGTCCCAAGAAAGTGTCTCCGACAGGCCTGGAGATCTCAGAAAGCAGGTGGAGAAACTCAACACAGATTTCCAGAGTGTCAGTGGCTCCGTGGTGTCCACTTCCGGTCTCCTGAATGAACCTCAAAATGTTCAGAAAGACAGCACGTGGGCCTGGGTCGCGTGCAGCTGTGCAGTGATGAACCAGTTGCTCATATTTGGTACACTCAACGTCTACTCTTTGTTCCTGGTCAAGTTTCAGAAAGAATTTAAATGCTCAACAGGGGAGGCGGGTAAAGAGAGATCTACCTTTTTTTTTTATTAATTACATCTACTGGAGATTTATTTGTTAAATAATCTATCTATCGATCGATCTATCTATCCATCTATCTATCTATCTATCTATCTATCTATCTATCTATCTATCTATCTATCTATCTATCTATCTATCTATCTATCTATCTATCTATCTATCTATCTATCTATCTGTCTATCGTTCGCATGTATGTATGTATGTATGTATGTATCATGTATATACGTATGTATGTATGTATCATGTATATATGTATGTATGTATTATGTATGTATGTATGTATCCTATGTATATATGCATGCGTGTATTTTATGTACCTTTATTTCTTTTGTTTAATTGACACAGACAGACATGATCTGCAGAGGGTAATACAATGTTATGCATTTTGTGAGACAATAACCCAATGTTCTTATGCTTGTTTATCATAGGAATTGATAAAGGGGACACATGGCAATAAAACACTCTGTTACGCCCCTGAACGTAACTGGCTACGCCACATAACATAACTGTATGCGCTTCCAAACATAACTCTATGCACCTCTGAACCTCTTAGCGCCACTGATATAATTGTGTATGCCTCTAAACATACGTCTGTACGCCTCTGAACATAATTCTATGCGCCTCTGAACATAATTCAGTACGCCTGAAACTTTGTACGCCGGCCTCTGAATAAACTTTGTACGCCTCTGAACAGAAATGCGTGCTTCTCTGCACAAACTCAGTACGCCAATGAATGAGCCTGTACACAAGAATTCTGGCGATAAATAAACATTTACTAAATCCGCGAAACAATTGACAGGCAGATGGTTTCAATAGTCAATGGTCAACAGAACAAAACTAATCCCGCCCCAGCTGTCGACCCGGAAGTTGTGATATGTTTATAGCAGTAGTGTCACAGCGCTCCAACGATATAATCACTCACATCCAAGTCTGGAAGAAGTTTTTTTAAAAATGTCGGTGAGGGGGGGGATGAAGAGAATGAAAGAATGTCTTTTTGTTTATGGCTGTGGGAGTGTGACGGCAGGATTAGAAGTGACAAACGCCTGACACTCTGTCGTTGATCCTGCAGCAGTTGAGTAGTTACCATTAGATCTATGCATTTTGGCCGTAGTAGAATAGGCATTACTGTGTGTGTGTGTGTGTGTGCATTTTCAAAACTATATTTAATAGTTTTTTTTTTAGCAACAATATAATATCGGTACAAAGTCTTCCCCCCAAAAAAAAAAAATCATTATTTTTATATAATTATCATTTTTTAAATTTCACCTCCTCAATTTCGACTGTGATAAAATGTGTGATGTTGAAACCCTGAGCCTTAATGCTACTCGAAATGTGTGAGTGTGTGTTTGGGGGGGGACGACTCACTTTTTATCTTCTAAAAAAAGGGTTGGGGTTGTCACTTTCTTTGTAACGTCAACATTATCAACAACGGCTGTGTCCACTTAACAATCAGATGATATTCGCCTTCTTTTTTTCAGCCTGGCTGGGCTCCATGACTATGGGGCTGATGAAACTCTTTGGTCCTTTGACCAGTTCGTTGGTCTTATACCGTAACAACCGGGTGGTCATGATATTTGGGGCAGTTCTGTGCTCCGTCTCCGTTTTTACTTCCTCGTTTGCTCCGACGTTTATGTAAGTTATCTAAGTTTATCAATTTTATTTTTGTGTGTTAAAGTTTTTCAAGGTTTATTTAAGTTAATCTAGATAGGTTATATCTTAGTAATGAAACTAGTTTATCTGGGTCTGGATTTAAACTTATCTAGATTTACTTATGTTTGTAAAAGTTAAGTTGTCATTTTGAGAGGAAGAGTCGCGATTGTTTTTATAGTCTGTTCGTCCGTCTGTCTGTAACGTTTATAACTGAAAATTTTAAAAATTCGTTTTTTTCCAATATCTCCTCTCCTATATTGTGATCGCTGTAATAACAACTTTTAGTCGTTTGAAAGCGAAACCTTACTTAAAAAAATAGTTTTTAAAGTTTTTAATATTCTTGAAATGAAAGTAAAAAAATGTAAATATATGTTCCTAGGTGTAACATCCATTATAGTTTTCTTTACGATTGAAAACCAGTACGCGCGAAGCAAATAGGCTCAAGAGCACTGGGCTTGTTACCGATGCATATCTTTGTAGAGGCCAAGCCCCACGAGAGGTTCATTCCTCCAATATACCACCACTGATCGAGATAGGACCACCACGTGCTACCCCGTGATGAACGATTGGGCAGTTTAGCGGAACTTTTCTTGTATCCTCTCCATGAGCAACGCTTGAAAGTGTTTGGTAGTCCACTAGGGGAACAAGAACCAGGTCAAGTTAGAAAACCAGTAAAATTTCTTTGAAAAAATTATTTTACGATAGTGTCTAATTTAATACAGTCTTTAAACTATTCCTTTTTTTTTTTTTCTTGTTATTAAAGTTTTTTTTTCCACAAATAGGACATTGTTTGGAACCCTGTGTGTTCCCTTTGCACTTGGTGCCGCCTTTACTGTGACCCCATCCACTGTCGTACCGGTAGATTACTTCCACAAATATCAGACGTTGGCCATGGGCTTTGTGGCTGCAGGCAGCAGTGTTGGAACGCTGATACTTGCTCCTTTAATACAAGTAAGAACTTTTTCTTTGGCATTAGATGTTGTGTTGATTTTTATTGTCGGATACAATAGCAACATAAATGTCGCAAATATGTATGGTTTTCTAAGATTGAATTAAATGAATCACTCTTTTATTAGTAAATATAATTGTACTAGTCGACCGGCGGCATACCATACGCCGCTATTTTTCAGGGCAGGCCTTAGAGGCACTGCAACAAATGCGACCGCAGTGGGTCCCGCACTTTCTTTGGACCCGTGCTTATTTTTAAGTGTATAAATTATTAAATTAAACCATTTTATAACATATAACAGATTTCCCGCGGCCTCTTGATTTACCAGGAGTCCCTGGATATCTCCTGAAATGTTATTAAATATAGGCCTACGAAAAAGTCCTGGAAATCTCGGGAAATTTTAAAAATCTTTTGTAAAGTAATTAGTGATATTAATTAAAGTATTTCTAAAGTCAAACCTGAGAGTAGTATCTATCTGTGTATTGTCGTTCTAGTTTCAAGAGTCTTACGACACAATATAATCTCTTCCGGCTTCCACTTTTTTAACATCCCTTCCATTCACTACACAAATTCATAAGAGAGTTTTATGAAACAAAAATTTGTGCATTGCAATTGTGTGTACTTTATTTTATGTCTATAAATTGTGTTTAATCTCTAAGACTGAAGATCATGCAACTTTTAAATTTTTCATAATTTGGAAATCCGAATTCAATAGTAGTACTTCCTTTTTCCAGTCTATATTTATTTATGTCTATGCTATTTTGTGAATGAAAATAGTGCGGATTGGGATGCACCATTTTCCATTCACACCGTGCTGCGCCATGGGATCTTCCCATTTACTTGTTGCTTGTTTGATCTTTTACTTTGAGGATTATATATATAGATATGTAAAGTAATACTAATTTTATTTCAACAACTATCAAAGACCAACAGAATTGGTCCACATTTTGACATTCCTTCTTTGATACACAATAATAACGTCAATGTCTTCGATTCCGAAACTTGATGATGAGTTCAGTGTTTCACGTGTCTATTCAAACCCAGTTGCGACCTTCATATCTTTCCACAACTGATGCAGACAAAATCGTAGTCCGCTGGAGGTCTATTTTAGTTTTCGTCCTTTGTGCCTTCCTTCTCTTTCTCTCTCACACACACACACACCTCAAAATTCATATAGATTCTCCTACCTGTTACGATGAATCAATCAGGGCTTTTGTCTTTATAGATTTTTTTTTTGTCTTTATAGATTATTTTTTTAAAGTCTCTTTTGATTTAAGACAATTATTGGCTTAGGCCCTAGTGCTAGCTGGTGTCCACTCTCTAAATATAAAGGTTTCCAATCTGTTGCCGTTTGGTTTCTCTGAGTGTATCAAATTTAGATTATTGTCGTGGCTGCTTAAATATAGTTTAGCATGAATGCTTTACATCTTATTATTATATATATTCTATATGTATATTTTAGATAATGCTGGATGAATTGAATTGGAGGTTAACATTCAGGATCCACTCTTCATCTTTGGCTTCACTAGTGCTGCTCAACTTCTTGATAAAACCCATAGAGAAAGACAAAGCCGAGGACGAGTTTAAGAAACCTTTCTTGAAGTCAGTCATACAAGACTTAGCCTTGTGGAAGAACAGAGTTTTTCAACTGTGGGCCTTTTCTATGGCCATTGTTTACTTTGGTTATCAGATTCCAAACATCCTCCTTGTGAGTTACTGTTAACTTGCCTGCTCTGTAAAGTTATGAGCGCTCGCGTTTTTGTCAAAATAAAAATTTCATTCCTTCAAATGTCACACTAGCTCCCCCATCTCTTAGTCTTCTATAGTGTCTCCCAAACTGTGTTCAGCGGAACCACGAGTATTATTCCGCGAAGCCTGAATAGGTGTTCCAAGAACTACTGAAATAGTTAAATAGTAGGCCACCACAAGAAATAATATCTTTAAAAAATTAATCAGAATGTGCGAAGTGTTCCGTTAAGAGAACGGTTTGGAAAACACTGGCTTAGTCTGTTAAACTGATGGGGCACCACACATTATCTGTTTACCGTCTTACTCCATTCTGTCTTTTACCTTAAGTAGACTCTCTCCCAGTGACAGTCATGTACACTCTATAATGTTGTCTTCAAATTGCTTTCTAAGTCCACTTCACACCTAATAAGCATTATATTAATCTACAACTTGTAAATTTCCATTCACTCCAAGAGGCAAGCTACGCGGGCTTTCTTGGGATCAGCGCATCAAGAGCGTCTTACATTGTGATGGCCATGGGAGGAGCGACCACCGTGTCCAGACTGATCACTGGAAAGATACTCACATGCCAACTGCTGAGTCGGCTCAACTTTAAGCAGACAATCTTCATTGTCATGGGCACGAGTTATCTTCTCTTGGCACACGTCACTACCATTGAGGTAGGAATTATTTTGTAATATCAGAGCAGCCGACAAACTCCATGTAAGGGAGTGCTTGAGAGGTTCAAATCCTTACTTCAAAAAGTGGTTGTGCACAATACAGATATTTGATCATACAGGTCAAGAGGCTGATAAACTTGTTAACGCAAACACAGACTGTAAGGGATATATATATATATATATATATATATATATATATATATAGAGA
>JADKLZ010003886.1:24984852-25004853 GCA_021533235.1 Biomphalaria straminea
TACTTAGTCTTAGCTTGTTTCAAACCAATGATTTCCATAAAGGTAACTTCAAAAGATGTACTTTGCTTGTTTCAAACCAATGATTCACATGACATAACTGTTTAAGTTTGACATGTTACAAACTAAGTGCACGGCATATTACATTTGTTTGTTTCGTAGACTATTTGTTACAAAACTTACATCCATTCTCCTACACTTTATCTCTCCGACACCCAATCTCGGATCAAGCTGAAATTTGGCACAATTATTTCTTTTACCTGACAACACAAGAATAAAATTATTTTGTTTGGTATCTCAAACAAGGGAAAGTAATAGTTCTTGACTGAAGTGGTGGTAGGCCTATAAGCTGATTCAGTCCCCATTAAAGGTCGACAATCTAAATGGAAAGAAACAATATATAACTATACAATCTTCTCTAGTCATAAGTACTTCACCCGAGGATGCAGTTATTTTAAAACCAAATTACGGTCAAATACAACCAGAGATCCATTTCTTTCTCTCCCCCCCCCACCCTTCCCATTTCCCCAACTAGTCCAGACACGTGATAGGATCATAGCGTATTGAGAAAGTTAAAAGCATGAAATCGTGCTAAAGAAAAACAATCAACACAAATATTTCTAATCGCACAGATTTATTGTTGTTAGTCTAGATCTGTTACACATTTAATTATTTGACTGGTCCAAACTAATTGATACAATTATACTTCGTTTAAGCGTATAAACATACAGAAAATAATAATTAGTTCAATTTTCTATTTTTTCTCATGATATCTCAATCTATGAATCAGAGCTCTTAGAAATATAATGTAGATTGCAAGAAACAGAATGAGAAATTATAGACCAACATCCGTTTAAGAAGGAATTGCATTTTTAAAAGAAATATTATTATATTTGCCCACTTTGTATTCAAATTGTAGAGTAAATTAAACCTTCATATTTTAGTTGCCATTGAAAAATAGAGCATTGAAAATGAACAATAGGCCTATATCGAATAATCCTAATCAGCAGGACACTAACTTTGCTAACCACTGAAACTCTAGGTGCGGTTAATTCCATTAATTTAACGTGTGCTTTTGACAATGTTTTCACTAATTAATGTTTGTTAGCCAATAAAAGGAGTAGGAAAAAATATTTTGATATAAATTTAGTTAATTTATGCTACAATCTTTCATCCTAGAGCTCGATGGACCCTTAGGAAGAAAGACTTGAAATAATTGAAGCTTTTATAAAATATAAACTTCGTTGTTATGTTCAGTATATCCAGAATATTTCGTGTTCCAAACATGATGAACATCCAGAACTTGGCTGTAATTTTGTCAGAACTTTGCTAAAACTGTGTTCGATGTATCGCTACGTGTTTCCCATTTGTACAGTTTCGGTTGTGACATTAACACTGTTAACGTTATTTTGGAGCCCTGAGTTGTCAAGCTCTTTGAGTTTGTGATGTTGTATGGAGCAGTTTGATGAGAGCCTGGATAGTGAGAATCGTAGCAATATGTATCTGTGTTTGATATATCCTTTGCTGTAATGAGGATTTAGTGTGCTATGAAATGTAAACAAAGTAATCTCTTGATTGTACTCAAGGGTGCAACAGAAGAGCCCGCAGCATCCCAGCTCTTGTTTCCAGTTACAAAACGTAGGAGTGGACCCTTGACAGCCTCATGTTCTGACAGTCAGTCGAATATATCAGCATCATTGCATTCGAAGGTGAGTGTATGCTGCAGGGATTCTCATACATGGAGCATAAATCTTCAGTGATGTAGGTAATAGATTTTTGATGTTTTGTGGGTCATAGATCTTTAATGTTTTGTAGGTCGTAGATCTTCGGTGAGTATTTTTTCATAGATCTTCGATGTGCTGTGGGTCATAAATCTTTGATGTGTTGTGGGACATAGATCTTCGATGTATTGGTGGTCATAAATCTTCGATGTATTGGTGATAATAAATCTTTGATGTGTTGTGGGTTATAGATCTTCGATGTATTGGTGGTCATAAATCTTCGATGTGTTATGGGTCATAGATCTTCGTAGGGACACTTATCTGAGTGACTGTAAGCGCTTCAAAGGTCGTCGAGATGGTTCCAAATTCGAACCCCGCTTGTTTCAATTCCTTGGCAAACTGCAGAAGGCTTGGACTATTTCTAAAGGACGTCCAAACTATAAAATAATAAAATTGATTTTTAAAACCGTATAACCTTTCATAAGAGACGGCAGAGAAATGCATGGCGCTGAGATTGGAAGCAGATGCCAAGCAGATGGGCAAGACGTGGGGACAGTTGAAGAGACTCGCCCAGAACAGAGACGTCTGATGGTTGGTGGCTTCTGCCTCTGACGGTATCACAGGCAGAGATAGGATGAAGCATCCACTAAATGGTTTGTAAATACGATTTTAGCTGCACCTCTGTTATAGAGGAAACCTCTGCTTCCTGAATGTTAAAACTTCTTTGTGTTACAATCGGAAGAGTTTAGAAATGTGATTCTGTGGTGTATATAAATGATCGTATCTTAACTGATAACACTTCCTATATTGTGTACACCAAAAAAAGGGATCTATTTATAGTTATCCACCACAAATGAAAGTCTCCAATCCCCTACATATTTAATGTATGAGGCATCAAACGGCAGTGTGTTAGTTAAATCGATAGTAATAAAACGCATAATAACTCTTGGAGTCAAAATTTACAAGTCATGTCATGAACCAACCGCCTTTGAGTCAGCACTAATCTTACAAATCATGTTCTATTACAGGACTTAAAATCAGAACAAGACACCTCACAAATTAACTCAGAAAGCGGAGAGCATTTCCTGTTCAAAGAAGACGAGTGACTGAGTATAGATCTAGACTAGATCCAGTTGCATACCGTGGAAACATACATCTTAGCATTAGTTTGTATGACTATTGATGTAACTTAAACTATTATTATTATTACTAAAAAAAAAAAATAAAAACGAACTGTGAATAATACAAGTCATTTGGAATGTATCACGTTGTATTTGGAAGTCAATAGATTTGTAAACGTTGTGTAGAACGTAAATGTGAATTGGTTTGGCCATTCCAATAAGTCTGTGGTAAAAGCAGTGTTGACAGATCAAACAGAAAAGTAAGTTGTGTTGCACAGGAAAATATGCTTGATGTTAGATCACAGTAACATTCCTGAACGTAGTCTTCCTTGCTGTTTATTTCAGTACTGGAGTACTGTAACCTAAGTTGGAAGTTTGACTAAAGAAGACGGCGTAATTGAGAGAACTTTAGTGTCTAGTACATATATTAGATGCTCTTCTGTTTGCACTGGGCATTCATTTGTTATTCAACTCCTATTTAATGTAAAGGTTCAATCAATGTATGTTCTCACCTAGCAACATTTTCGTCTGTCACTTGGAAACAATTCAATACAACGTTTTCATGCGGAATACTCAAAGACAAGTCCGTTCAAGATATTTTCTAGTTCTCTAGCCAAATTTAAATGTATGACTTTTTATACATTGAAAAATGATTGCTGTCAAACTAGAGGTTTCCCAGTGTGTCCAACGAGTTAGTAATTCGTTTCATCAACTGTTGAATTTTTAATAAAATCGTTAGAGCCAAAAACCAAATCCATATCTAGACATCGTTCTCTAGCCGAACTGTAGTTTATTTATTTGCACACTTTAAAAAATTATAACGATCAAACTTGGGTTTTCCCAGTGTAGCTAATGAGCTAGCATTCTTTTCTTAAGAAAAACGTTAGAGCCGTTTTCGAGATCCTTGTGCAGGTTCCTCCACCCTCAACGAAGTTGTGACTTTAATAAAAGTATTGTAAAACAGGAAGTTAGAATAAACTCTCAAGCACATGAAGTTGAACATTTTCTGAAGACCAAAACTTTGTTCATTCCTAAACACACACACACACTTTGTTCATTCCTAAACAAACACACACACACACTTTGTTCATTCCTAAACACACACACACTTTGTTCATTCCTAAACACACAAACACACTGGTCATGACAGACAGATAAGGAAAACAAAACACAAATTAATGTTCTCTACACACAATATAATGTTAAGATAAGAAAATGTCCAAATAATCAAGTGATATACTTAATGAACAAAAGAGATTTAGAAAACAACAGCTTTGTTACACCACTAGACGGGCATGGTACATGTCTAGGCTGCTTTTATAAAATACACATATATACATATCTGTATCTAGAGAGAGAGAGAGAGAGAGAGAGAGAAAGAGTAACATTGGATTTGGTGAAGCATAAACAATTCAGTGGAATCAAATGAGGAAACAAACTGTTGAGAATGGTTCTAAAACTATTCAGACTGAACTCATTCTGCCTATACACATTTACATATCTACATGCACAGGTACATGTGGAGAACATAAGAAACATGACAGAAATAGAATACAGTTTGGATGTATTATTTGTGTCAAAAAAAAAAATATGGGGGAAAAAAAAAGGGTGGGGAAGGTTGGTGACATTGATTGAAATCTTTCTGGTGAAATCTCTCTATTGAGTTTTGTAAGAAGCCTTCAATGATGCTACAAAGTAAATTGCACATTTAGAATTTAATATTTAGTTACTAATAAGGAAATGGAAACTACCTCAATGAACAGAGACAAGACAGTTAATACAAAGTGGTTCACTACACTTAAAAGCACAATCCTATAATGCTACCATGACTCCTGTTGATGGAACATAAAGATATGGTGCTTGCTTGCAGTTATGGAGTATGAGCCAGTGTTAGTGCCAGTGTTACTAAAACATAATGTATATTGAAATACTAAGTTAGGTCACACTTCAGTTCTCTCCCTTCAATTGATAGATAGCATTTTAAAGCTAAGAAGATAGGTAAGATAGGTTCAATAGTGTAGAAGTGTACCTAAAGTGGCTAAATTATCAATCAAGTAGTTGTGAATCACCAACTGGCTACAGGCTAACAAAGTACTTGACTAAGTGACAATTACTGCAGTAAGTAGTCACAAAATCTTGACTAAGTAATTGACCATATGCCCTTGAAGCGTAGGAGAAACATTTTTTTTTAATTTGTAGATAAGGGAAAAGTTTTTAAAAGGTCAACAATATCTCACATATTTGAATATTATCACTCTTATGTAAAACATTGCAAAGAAACTAGAAAATTGGATTAAGAACATTAAATACAATTGCAAATAATGCACTGAGTTTTTTTTCTGAAAGTGAAAAACAACACATCACTAGTAGAACAGTATGAATGCTTTAGCAAACAAAGTATTCCTGTTCACGTAACTCTGTCTAGACATCAAGATGTCAGTACAATGTTGCTTTAATCTTACATTGTCATCAATACACAGAGGGTAAAACTTTGTAGTTTGTAGAAAGAACAGGATTTTGATTTTTTGAAAACCATTTTTTTTTTGGGGGAAACTAGTCAAAGGGATATAACTAGAAGTTTCAATTTTTCAAAGCTAAAAAAAATTATCTGTAAATGGGGTTGTGCTTGTTGGATAGCTTTAGGCTACATTAATTGAAAATGAACAACTTATCTTTCTTAAGCACTGCAAGTTCAGTACAGGTAAGCATTTATTCTTTTATGAAAAAAATAAAAAAATAAACAAAGTTGGCCTATTTAATAAAGAAAAAAACTAGTTCAAAATAAAAAAATAAACGTTATAAAATAACTTCAAATAAAAGCTAATAACATCATTTAAAAGAATGGAGAACAGAAGGTGTTTTTACTTACTAAATATAACAAGAAAGCATATAGGACAACAGGGCTCCCTTCATAGACACTAATTGCACAAATGTGTTTCACTGCAGAGTAGAACAAAGCCTGCCATTCAAGTGTAATAATGTAGAACACTGGTGTCATCAGATTAAATGCAATACAAAACAGTGGGTGAAGATGTTATAAAACATCAGTACAGCGTGCAGTATTTGAAATGCACCATATACATATGAAATTGATAGATACATAGGCCTCTCAGAAAATCCCTTTTTCTTTTTAGGAAATGCAAAATCGTTATAATATAAATCTCTTTAGCAACAAATCACTTTTTGATGTTTGTTACAAAATGTGAATGATGAGAAAAAATATATATAAAAAGGAAGAAAAAAAATCTATTTAGTTGTTTTAAACTTTGACTTTAACAAAAATTGAAACATATGTAAAAAAAATATAATTGATAAGCATATAACACATGATCAAGGAAATGAGAGAATGCCAACTACATAGATACAACATAGGCAGTAATCCTACATATTCATTGTCTTAAGTAATACAAACTTTCATATGCATTTACTAATATTAGCATTTGGAAAGAAAAACATTTACAATAGTACATTTTAGTACATCTTAAAACATTTTAATACAACATAAAGAATTGATATGTTTGGTATTTAAAAAAATGGCTGTCATTTAATAATTTGTCAAATCAAATTCTAATTCTGCAAATTCTTTTGTTCTTGTTTTTTTTTTAGTAAAAAAACAAAACAACTTAGAAAGTAATTTAATTTCATGACTATCATTTCTTTAATTGTTGCTAAAAAAAAAATGGAATGTCTTCTTAATTGTGTAACGTAACAGAAGGCGTTGAGTCTGATAGTTCATCAATTTCTAGAGATTCAAGTTCAGAGGCATGACATTGTTGGGATACTTCAAATTGAATACATGTGTCGCCAACAAAATATTCAACTGTACAATTAGCGCTGGTCTGAGAATGGTCTTGGTCTTGTCTGGGCACATCGCTAACAGAGTCACTGTCCTCTGACTCTGAGCTCTGGTTGTCTAGAGTAGAAAACAATTGGGACAGGTACCGCTTGCAGATTTCTGACAGCGGTTTCACTTTGTCCCCAGACCTATGTGTACATCCAACATCCTCTATTTCTACAACCTGTTTGCAGTTTATTGCTTGTGATGAAGGGGAAGAAGAGCTTGCCCCTAGATTAGTTAAATCTTTGCTCTCTTTGCAAATATCCAATGACTTCAGTTTTGCACTGGACATAATATCTGAATTGACTTGACCACAATCTGATTCATTAGTCATTTCTTGTTTCACAAACTCTCCTCTGTTTGTCCTCATAACTAGAACTTGTTTTGAATCACTCTGGTTTGTGAGACACTTAACTCCTACTGAAGCAGGCAAGGCCTGGGCTTTTTCATGATCAACTTTTAACAGCTGAGCATGAGGCACAGGACATGCTGTTGGATGAGGTTCTGGTTTGACTTTAGCCTGGATTGAGGGCAACAGGACAAGTGCACTGGTAGTGTAAGTGTTCATAAATGCAGGGCTGGACAAAGAGCTGGAAATAGTGTTCTGTGTCATGGTAGTACTAGATGTTGAAGTATGTGACTGAAGGCTTGGACCCACTGAGACAGGTACAACATGGAGTTTTAAGTCATTGAGAGTATCCTTTCCCAACCCACACATTACTATGGCATGGCTTTGACCCAAACCAGCTCCTAAAATATTCCCTGGCCCATCTGGTTGTGTTTGGGCCTGGACATTGTAAGAAGTGTTTAACAAAACTGGTGTGTTAAGGCCTGCCACAGGAGACAGAGTCAATGTGTTGGCAGGCAGTGGTGATTTTACCAGAATTTTAGAGTTGGCATTTGGGCCCAAAGCTTCAGAATTGTTCAATGAAGAAAGTATAGAGTACACATTACCCTGAAATAATGCTCCTTGGCTGGTGTTATTGGCAGCAACCAATGGCTGTCCATGTAGTTTTCTATCTGAATTTTCCTGTTCCTTAAAAACATTTTTCAGTGAGCTGGAATTTTCTAGTACCAAGGGAATTTCACTTTTTATTGTTGTTTGCAAAGCTGCTGGTTTCAAATTTCTTTGAATAACAAAATGTTTATCAGAGGTTGCTTTGACAATGGTGTCAGGCACAGTGGCAGATTCCTCTAGAAACTTTTGTTCAGCATCACCACACCTAGGCAGAGCTGAATATTTGTTTTTTGTTGGCTGAGTCTGAATAGGGTCTTTAGTTTTTCCTTTCATTATGACTTTGGCCTCTGCTTTGGAGTTGATGCTTGATCCGCTGAATAATCCTTTCATTGCGGAGTTGATGCTTGATCCACTGAATAATCCTTTAGCTTCAGACACCACTAATTTACCATCAGAAGGGATTGGTGTTGCCACAGTTGCCCCCTTGAAGACAGTTTGTTTCCAGTTAGACTGTAGGTTCTCTACAGTTTTGATCTGTGTTCCCTGCTTTATAAATAAACGACGGATTGGGGTAGCTGGACCATGTGTTTCATTTCCAGGGTTATCAATTGGAGCATCACCCTCAGAGGAGACGTTTAAGGTCTCTGCTATTTCCACCTCAACTTCTTGACTGGAATTGTCTGTTTGAGAGTGTCCAGACCTTCCTTTTTTCTCAGCATTATCAAGTCTTGTGGCAGCCTCTAACAAGAGTAGACAAGAAGACATTAGAGGCTCTGTAGATGCAGACGTTGTGACAAGTATTTCTGTAGGCTCAGCAGACTTGTCATTTTTGGATGAGTTACGCTTTGACCTTCTGCATAATATTTTGGGTGAGCCACTTCTGAGTACAGAGACTGTGGAGGGTATTGTGCTGGAGACAGTATTCAAAGGTTTCTTCTTAGAGCCCTTTTTGGTTCCACTGGAGAAATCAACCATGGACTCATCACTAGATACTTTTCTTTTTCTTGCTATGTTAGTCTTATCAAATTGATCAGATGGTAAACACTCCAGCTTTGTGTCAGATATGTCTATGACTAGGCTATTATTGTCCACTGGATCAATTTCTACTTTCTGGCCAATAATTCTCTTCTCTTTTTTCTTATCACTGAATACTTGTGCTTCATCCATCCCAGCAGAGCTCATGGCAGCAGAGGCCAATTGATCTAGGTTTGAGATCAAAAGACTTTTATCAGACTCTGGGTCATCTGGAGCACTTAAAATTTCTTTCTGAAGCATGATGGATCCAACACCTTGCCGCAGAACTATAGTTTTCTCTGTTAAAGTTAAAAAAAAAAGAAATTTTAAAATATGTTTATTGTTTTCCTTTGCCAGTTTTAAATTAATTTTTTTTTGTCAGAGAATACTAAGGAAAAGATGCATGCGAAAACTGTAACAAATTGAGGAGTTATAGACTGCTAGACTATAATTGGTATTACTATGAAATCGTGATTGTTATATGCTTAAAACATATATTTTATATTGACTTTCTATTATACAGAAATGATTTAAGGTTTTTGATGTGGAGTAATAGTATACTGAATTCAAAGTTAGGCATCGTTCACTTAATTCACAAACAATTCCATTAGCCCGCTTCACATGTTAAATTTATGGAAGTAGGTCATACTGTTTACAAAGATGATATCAACTCAGTCTGTCGAGTGTCAAGATGATATCAACTCAGTCTGTCTAGTATCAGGATGATATCAACTCAGTCTGTCTAGTGTCAAGATGATATCAACTCAGTCTGTCAAGTGTCAAGATGATATAAACTCAGTCTGTCCAGTGTCATTTTGTAGGTGTTATTTCTCCAACACCTGTTCTTGCATCAAGTTAAAACTTGGCACAGTCAGGGTTATTTTTAGTATACTAAGACATCAATTAACAAGGGGTCTCTATAATAACAACTGGAAGTCACAACAAACTTTCATGAATAAATTCAGTTAATTTCTGATATATGACCAAATTTCAAGTGATTTTTTAACTTTCATCAAAGCAAATGTGGAGGACAGTGGTGTGTTGTATATGATTGGCTGGGCTGAGACATCTCAGCATTACAATCGCTATTTCTCACACCATACTTATCCATGACAACTTTGTTAGTTTTAATTTTTACAATTTTGCTATCAAAACGTTTCCCACAGGATGTTCCACTAAGAAGTCCAGAAAAAACATTGACCTAGACACGAAGATGAAGATCATTTTTGTAACAAATTTTTTTTTTTCTGAATGATTCCAACTTCATGTCTATGTTTCATTTTAAAAACCAGACTATGCTCTGTAAGTTGAATTTTATAGGCTTCCATTTTTTAAAATCATATTTTCCTGATGTAGGCTACCTATTTTTGCTTTTTTTCAATATCAGTACAAATTTGATTTAATTTTTATGAGCAACAATTTATATTTTTGTTAATAAAGCAATGTTGTTTAAGAGGTCTATTACAAACTATTCTATGATGTCCTAAACCAAAAATCTGAAAACATTCTTCACTTAGATATTCCCAAATAGATATCAAGCCCTTTTTAAACAATATTTAACATTTCAATACACACTCCTTTACTTTTGTAATGTATAGACTATGTTTGTATCTAGCTTTTTCACTTAGGGGCAAGTTGGGACTAGATAAAGGTGTTTCAGGGCAAAAACGTTGAGAACTTCTGCCCTGGGGCATTTCAAGTGTCTGATTGGAATTATGCTATCTTTAGAGCATATGAGGTAAAGCTCATCCATTTCTTTGGTTGACGGTTAATGAGCGGGGTGTCATGTGGCACAATGAAAACCTCCTTTACTTTTCCTCAACTAGTGTCAAGTACCTATTAGAATTGGGTGCACTCAGGGGCATCCGAGAAATCTTTAAATTCAAAATCCCAGTCTTCACCAAGATGAGAAACCAAGACCCCATGGTTTTAGAAGCTGTTATGGCACAATTATTTAAGAATATGGCACGAAAAGTTATTTGTTTCATATAATGGGAAAGTTTTGATATAGAGTCAAGGATGCGAGAAATTAAAAAACAAGACAAGGTTTTCAAGAAGAATATCGAACTGTAAACAGACTACTCTTGGTGGCTTACAGGTTTTATGAGCATAGAGATTTGGCTTGACGACATGCGATGGTTCCCTTCATTATTACTCAATTTCTTGTTCCACATTTGAGTGTTGACTAACTTATAGTGTTGGCCTTTTGTGTTATTGGATTTCCTTATTTGAGAGTTACCTCCGTTTGACTTATCTGCATAATACACAGGGCGGAAGTGCCTAACAAAGCTAAAAACACTCAGCCACCATGTCCCATCTGTTTGAGCTAGTAAGAATGTTTACGAGAATAAAATCTGTGATGATTCACTTCCAGCATAAATTCTATTTTTTGGGAGTGATGAATCCATCTTTGGTTTGAGGGGGTACCAGTGACAGAGTCACTTCAGGTAACTGATGGTAACCTGGGTCAGTTTAGGGGGTACTAGTGTCAGAGTCACTTCAGGTAACTGAAAAAAAAAATAATAAACTGGCGATGTTGACTTAAGTCAACCCAGAAACTGCTAGCTACCAATGGAAGTATTGACAGACTAAAGTCAGAACAGGCAGCATGATGGATGTAGTCATATCATGATAAAATAATACAAAAGAAAATGAGAGGTAGAACAATGAAAGAAAACTCACATTGGTAATTCAATGAGTGTCCTGTAAAGTTTGCAGAGATATTAAATGTTGCAACTCTGTAGCAGAAGTAGGGTGTGCTTGTGCTATCAGAAATGTTTCTCTGGATTAATAATAGTAACACCTCTCAAAACATGAGAGATTCAAGAAGGGTGGGGAAGAAATGAGACAACTAAGGAAGTTTGTGGAGAAATGAAATAGAGATTTACTGATCATACAAAAAGAATTTGGATGCATCACATCTACAGCATGAAGATATAAAAGAGTGATTTATGTGTATGGCTAGCATAGATGTTACAGTAACAATCATATGACACCCTTTGAATTAAGAATTTGGTCACATAATATCATCTTTGTTGTAACAATGCTTAATTAAAATAAATTTCTGTCAGATTATTGAAGATGTGGCAACAGTACTGAAGGTGAGATAATCACAGCAGGGTAATGATAGGTCTTTGGCATAGATTATGATAAAATGCTAACTTAAAATGAAAAGGGAGATAACATTAATTTTAAAAAAACAAAAAGGGGTGGGGGGTAAAATGTTAAACAATAATTAAATGTTATATGCTTGAACACATCAGATGAACTATACTAAGCAAGCTTATAAAATAGGTGACATTTATTATGTATTGTACTAACTCTTGTATGAAGTAAGAAGAGTTTGGTTAGTTGTTTGTTGTGTAGTTATCAAGCCAGGTCTAATCCTATTGTTAGGTGTGTATGGATATTGCTATTAGTATACTTATGAAAGTATTGAATATTACACTATAATTATCTCATGCATATATTTTTAAAACTGATGCTGTCAGAGCAGATAATAATAAGATCTAACCACATAATATGCAAAAGGTTAATCACTTTGGAATACTAAAGGAATGAGATGTACACTATCATTTCACCCTCCTACACAATGCTGATGTAAACTATATTTTGCTTCAAAAATATACCTTCAGTAAATACTGACTAGATAAAAGTAATATAAGCATAGACAGCCTAAAGTTTACTTACGGGTCTTATCAGGCCCAGCTGAGTAATCATGATCATGATGGAGGCCATACTCTTCTTCAGGTATTTCCATTTTGAGATTTAATTTTTGAACAATTACCTTGCATTAAAAATATAGAGAGTTAAATGTTAAAACTGCATGATAAAGAGCTTAATTAAAGGAAAACTATAACAGTCTTTATTAATCTAAGTAAGCAATAATTTGAAATTCTTATGTAAAAATTAATAGAAAACTATTGTTAGCTTATATTTTAAATTGTTAGAATTTTTTTTTCATCTGAAATAAATAAAAATGTAAACAAATTTGGTGAGATTCAGAAGGTTGGACCATCCTAATAAACTACTGACAGAGAAATAGGAAAAAATGAACAAAAGAAGCAAAGAACTCAGCTACAAATTACTGATGAACAAGCCCCAAAACACAAATTCAAATATGTTGAATAAACAATGGCTTATCAGAGGAATCAAATACACTGGAGTTCAGAGTAGGTGTGCTGGAAACAGCTATCCACATTGTGACAAGTCAAAAACTCGCTGTCAGATTCGCTCACTTTTATCACAGCATTAATTATTATTTATCTTTATTTATTTATTTTATTTTGATTATTCCCCCTTTTCTATGCCTCATTTCTTCACAAAACCGCACCTATTTCCTATTTACGCTAAACAATGTCTAGCGCTTGGACCATGGCTGTCGCCACTCCTCGCTTATCTCACCTTGACCGGGGCATAGATAAACGCACGATCGCTTACTTTGATCTTATGCGCCGGCTGTCCGACTGATAGTCGACACCATCTGGGTAGGATTGTCTATTCATCTATCCATACCCGCGCCTTTCCTTGATCAAAGAGATTATTCGAGGCCACTCGCCTATCGACCCTCCAAGGTGTGCCCGCACATCTCAGGCCTCTTTCCAATATGTGAAATATTCGTCTCGAGCCGACCACGTGGGAGACAATCCCTATCTTGTCACATTTCCTGTATCCGCTCTCACCTCCGACTTTTATAAGCTAAACTATTCCAAATCACTCATTTCACTCTCTCGCTGGCACTTGCCGCATGAGCCTGGACTAGTTCATTTGTTAATTCTCTTAGAGGAATATTTTGTGGTGAGTCTGCGTGAATTACAAGTCCATTTTATCTTGCTTGTGTATATTTCATTCTGGATACTATCCTGTGTATTTTATTTAGTTAATTTATATTTTAATTTGTGCATTGTGTATTTCTCACTGTCGTAAGTAGGAAACTTAAACATTGCATGTGTATATATCTATATATTACATTTACCCATGTCGGCAATATTATTGCTACGTTGCTCAATTGATAATTGACGCAACATTGTACATTAATGTACATCTTAGTTTATTTTCGTTATCTCGGCTGGTCGCCTTGATGACTTTAGTCTTTAGAAGAGATATAAGAAATCTCTCTCATTTTAATCATTTTGCTTTTGCAAGAGTTGTTCCCTCCCCTTGAACGGACAATCATTGTTCACGTCATGGCCCCGGCCGTGTTTGGACAATAGCGTCACGGTCATTGACCACCAGCGTCCAATTCTCCCCTCTTCTCCCCCCCCCCTCTTTGATACTTGTATTTTATTGAGATTCTTATTTCTCCTTTTATGTACATATATATTACTTTTTCCCCTCTTATGTACATTTTATGATTACTATCAGCCCTCTATTCTTCCGATCCCATTTGTCATCATTTTCCCCATTGTGCACTAAAGCAATTTTATCAATCTGACGTATGCACCTCAGTCGAGGGCATCGACAAGATGCATGAGAGACATGTCCTAACTTGTCCTTATTTATCCGCAGCCTCCCTCAGGTGTCTGCCTACTTGCCTATTTGCTACTTGCCTATCCAGCATTGCCTATTTGCTACCTACTAGGACCTGCCTACTTGCCTACTTGCTGCATACTTAGGCCACTTCCTACTTATCGGATCACTCGCCTATTTGGTACTAACCAGCATCGCTTGCTCACTTGGATCCACTACGAGTATCACGTACTATTAGGTGCCCTTCAGCGCTGAAAGTCACTACTCATCGTCCCCTTGGCGCTATCGGCTCAAGCCTGCCTATTTGACAGTCCGCCTGTCAGCCTCTTAGGTACGACGTCCCTATAGATCCGTTCTGTGCGAGACGTCATAGCTTCGCCAATTCACTGGACTTATCCTGCGACTACGCTGCCCACGGCAGATCCGCTCTGCCCGCAGTACACTGGTGCCCACGGTAACCGGCCACCCGCCTTACTGTGCCCACTACAGATATTGGAACTTTTGGACTGAACCTCCACAAGGACTATATCATCGGCGTCCCTCTACACGCTAGACACGCCACTGCCTGCCAGGATACAGACAACTGCGATTCATCCAAGACAGAAAGAGCTAAGTACCAAGGACAAAGTGACATATTCTCTCATTACGTGCATAAGTGATGATTAAACATAACATCGTTTAGAGTTAGATACAAACCCTCCCCCTTTTATCTTTTATGTAAATATTTATGTAAATAAATATTCTTTATATTTTATCAATTTGTATCTCTCTTAATTGCTTGTCTAGTTGCGTGTCTGCTCCCGATTTGTCTGCTGATGGGTCAGTGTGTGATATACTCAAAAATAATCATCCCCTAGACACCAAACAAGCTAAATACACATCACACGCGGCGACCCGTCACACACATATACACAGATGGATAAGACTTCAAAGCCACCATAAATGCTGGTCTAGATGTCCTCCTAGTCTTTCTTGAAAATAAGTACCTCAACACAAGTGCACACTGTGGCAATTATTGCGCAAACTTACGGGACAAAATCAAGTTATAACTATAGGATTGCAGACTGCCGAAAACAAGCTCTATGACAGAACTGAAGCACCACCAGATGTTGACTATACAGATTCTCAATCCACTCTTCAAGCAAAGAATAGCATTACCTCATCTACCCTAAGAGAGTTGACAATAATGATACATTTTCTTATGTTTCTTAGCATATATCTAAGTAAAGACTTTCTTTCCCTCTTCTATATATGACTTCTTTGAAGCAGTCTAAATGAGATGCATTACTATTCATTGCCATTAAAATGAACAAGCCATTATAAGGGCTTTAGATACAGTTTTCATATTATATATATCTGATCACCTGCCCAATCTCATTCAGAGAATAGCAGATATAAGATAAATTATAATCTTGGCTGCTCATGCTTATAAAAAGAAATTTTAAAACCAGGCAGTGGCTCTTTAAAAAGCTTTAGTCCCTGCTTTGGATGCTTCTGGGTGACAAAGAAAAAAACAAACAATAATTACTTTATCTTCATGAGACCAGTCAGACTCTGACTCAGAGACACATTCTTCACTGGAGGCAGAATCCATTGGTCCAGTTTGTGGCTCATCACTAACAATCTTTTCATAAGACTTCTCAGACTCCTCTTTAGCTTCTAGAATTGCAATGAAAAATGTTTTCAATACATTTAAAGAACAAAATTTTTCTTAGTATCTAAATCATGAGAACTTTTTACAATGTTGTCTTAAATGTTTTCAATTTTTATTTTTATTTAAAATTATCAAAGAATAAATAAATACTTACTTCTAGATTTGGCTTTCTTTCTGAAAATACTCTGTTGGTCACTGCTGTGCAAGAATCTGTAAGTTCTGCAAGCATTGCGTCCTTTGCGCTCCAGAGCACTGGTCAGCTCAACAACATCATGAAGACTGTGTAGAGCACATCTAAAATTAGCTTTCCATCGCTTAGGCTCTGGTGGGTCTCCTTCTCTATAGATACCTAAGAGACAAAACTACATTTTTAGAAAATTGATGCATCAAGTGACAAAGAGCTTAACTATGTAAAACAAACATGTACTTATGGCTATATACTTTAGGCTATTATCTTGGGACATATTGACATTCTTAATTATAGTTATTTTGTGAATGTCAGTGTCCAAACAAACAGTGAACACAAATGACAAACCTGTATGTCTAGCCCATCTTTCAAACACATCCCCATCTGTCTCAAGATTCCATCCTAACCGAGAGGCATGACGCCATGAGATTTGAAAAACTCCTTGGTGCCTATTGGTCCACTTTAATCCAAAGACATTTCCCAAGTCCAGTAACTCCATCAGCCAAGGGCGCATTCTTTGTCTATCAATGGGACGTACCGGTCGGCGAAGCTTTCCAGTTTCAGCATTGTCAATCAAAGGAAACTTGTATCCAATCTGTAAAGGAACAACCTTTTTACCAGAGGTTCCAGGTGTAGAGATTGTAGAAACAGTTATCACTTCAATACTGTTGGCAGTATCTAAATCCTGACAACAAAAAAAAAAGAAAAAGGTACATTTACATATTTATCTGATTTAAAACTGATTTCCAAATAACAAAAAGATTTATGACTCAAAGAAGCGTTGAAACAAGCATTTAGGATAGAATAGAAACAAAAATTTTACACATGACCAATGTGTTGTTCATGGCTAATTAGCATATATATTTGTGATACCTTTCTGCTAATATTAAATTAGTACTACGTATTAATAATTTTTAAAAAATTGCAAAAAAATCATACCGGTATGCATAAGTTTTTAAAGTAATATATGTAAGAGACATAAAATAATACTTTTTTGGTCTCTGATATATATACTGTACTATTGTATTCAAGAAAATATGTTTTCAATGTCATTATTTTTATGCTTATTAAATATATAGATATTAATACAAAATTACTACCACTTACCATATTATGGATGCCCAACCATTTGACAAACAGGCAACCTGGAAAACATTTTATATGTAATGATGTAAGTAACACTTTTATCTTAAAATGAAATGAATTTTTTTTTCCATAAACTAAATTAGCAACTTCTAATGCAGATTGTTAAGTAGTGAAACCAGACTTAAAATTCAATCTAATTAAATTTCAAACAATTATTTATAGATATTTCAAAAGGAGTTCTGCAGAGGCATATCTTATGTTCAGATAATTTATGTGCTATGTTGCATAGTACTCTTCATATATTTATGAGCATCTTTTTTTTTTCAGCAATGAAATTTATATTAAAACTCTCAAAGCTTCTTGCATTAAAAAAATAAAAATAAATATAGGGCAGATGAAGTAAAGGTCATCTGTGGCCTCAAAGCTTCATGCATTGTAGTTTAATTTTGACTTCATTAAATGTTAAACTGTTCAAAAGTTTTATTGAAGTTCAGTATTAATAAAATAATATATATGCCTTCTACAAGGGTTTAGATTGACTAATGTCTGGAGCTTCTTCTTCTTCTTCTTCTAACCAGCTTTTTTTTACTGCTGAGCTGTCAGCTCTTTTGCAGACTGTGCCAAGGAAAAATACTGTGCTGTTTTTTTTCAGTTGCTCAGCACTGCCATAAAGGGTGTTGGTTATGTTGGGCTGTAGTGGTAGTAGGGTCTGCCTAAGGTGGATTAGGAGGGGGCATTCAAAAAGGATATGGTTTACAGTTTCATAAGGGTGGGAGCAGTGTCTACAAAGTGGGAGTTGTGTGGGATTTATTTTATTGAGATGATAATTTAAATGTGGTATATGTCCTGTTCTTAGTTGGAAGATTGTACATTGCTCTTTGCGGGGGAGGAAGTTAATACTGTCCAGTTTGTTAGGCATGTTCATTTCTTTGTACATGGCTCTGCCTGTGTTTCCTGTTGCCCATTGGTTAAGCCACTCCTCTTTGTAGTTGTTGATTAGCATTGACCTTAGGGTGAGGTAGTTGACAGGTCTATCTGGTTGTTCCATAGATGATCCTGCCTTTGAGAGCTTATCTGCCCTTTCATTTCCCATGACACCAATGTGTCCAGGGATCCACTGTAATATGATGTTGATGTTTAAATTGGTCATCATCTGGTGTATTATCATTTTTAGTGTTGTCAACTCTTTTGGGCTTTTTGAGGTGCTGCTGTTAAGTGCTTGAAGAGTGGATTGTGAGTCTGTAAAGACAACAATATCTGATGGTGCTTGTATTCCTTCGTGTAATTTATTTTCGACTGTCTGCAAGGCTATGGTAATTGCCTCAATTTCAGCTTGGAAGTTTGAGCAGTAGTCGCCACAGGGTGCACTTATTTCAAAGTGTATATATATGTCTGGAGCTAAAATCTAATGAAATAATTTCAATGTCAAAGTACACGCATATATAAGTATAGGCCTTCTCAAGAAGGCCTATACTTCCACTCAACCTAGAACTAGACGAATTAACGTCAACCATGTAGGTGACCCAGAGAAGGCTGCACTCTTTGGCAAGCTCCTGAACAGCTCAATCCCCTCGCTAAGTGATGAAGAAGATATCTCTATCAGATGGGAGAAATTAAGAGATGTAATCTACAGTTCGGCAATCACCGCCTTTGGGCCTCAAAAACACAAAAATGCAGACTGGTTTGAGGCAAATCTAGCACTTATGGAACCTTGCATCGAGAAAAAGCGATCTGCACACCTCGCTCACAAGACAAAGCCTAGTCCAAAATCTTTGCAGGCCTTCAAAAGCGCTAATAAAGAGGCGAAACAAATGGCTAGACAATGTGCAAATAACTTTTGGAGGGATACCTGCAACAAAATCCAAGAAAGTCTCTACTCAGGAAATAGTAAAGCTCTGTTTGATGGCATTAAAGCGGCTCTGGGTCCAGGAGTGTCAAAGCCTGCCCCCCTTCTATCCAAATCTGGAGAAAAGATTACAGATCAAACCAAGCAGCTAGAACGATGGACAGAACACTACCTCGATGTCTATGCCACACAGAATACAGTAGACGATGCCGCCCTGGCTTCTCTACCAGATCTTCTAGTATTGGAATGCCTAGATGAGCTTCCGAGCCTTAGTGACCTCAAAAAAGCAATTAACTGCATGAAAAATAGAAAATCTCCAGGAAGTGATGGTATCCCAGTGGAAGTAGTTAAAGCCAACGAATCACTCCTGCTCCCCGAACTCTATACTCTCCTCTGCCGTTGTTGGGAAACAGGTCATGTCCCTCAAGACATGCGTGATGCTACTATTGTCACAATATACAAGAACAAGGGGGATAGGAGTGACTGCAACAACTATAGGGGTATCTCTCTCCTCAGTATAGTGGGCAAGATCTTTGCTAGAGTGGCACTATCTAGGCTGCAAGTGATAGCTTCTAGAGTCTACCCCGAGTCTCAGTGTGGATTCAGGAGTGGTAGATCCACTATAGATATGATATCTTCTCTACGACTACTGCAGGAGAAATTCAGAGAGAGAGACAGACCCCTTTACATTGTTTTTGTTGATTTGACTAAAGCCTTTGATATGGTCAGCAGAAGTGGCCTCTTCAAACTTCTAAAGAAAATAGGTTGCCCTCCCAAATTACTGAGGTTCATTGAGTGCTTCCATGAGGAAACTAAATGCACTGTCAAATTTAATGGAGCCCAATCAGCACCTTTTGAGGTCTGCAGTGGTGTCAAGCAGGGATGTGTGCTCGCACCCACTCTGTTTGGCATATTCTTCTCCTGTCTACTGCATTACGCATTCAACGACATAAACGATGGTGTGTTTCTCCATACAAGATCCTCTGGAAAGCTATTCAATGTTTCAAGGCTGCGGGCTAAAACCAAGGTCAGGAGGTTACTCATCAGGGAACTCCTGTATGCTGATGATGCAGCTATTGTGGCTGATTCTGATACCCAGCTACAGTTCCT
>JADKLZ010003886.1:25009853-25021198 GCA_021533235.1 Biomphalaria straminea
CAAATACAAAAACAAAACTTAATAAAATACTCAGAAAGACACAAAGATAAAGGCACATTCCTCGTCCCATATGCTAGGACAAATCTGTACAAATGCTCTTTCTTCCCTAGTGCCATTAGAGCATGGAATGGTTTGCCTGAGCTAGCCAGGAAAACCAGTGACTTGGCAGAATTTAAGTCACTGGTAAATATGCATGACTGAATGCATGACGCGTAGGACGTAATCATCTTCTTTTTTGAAGTAACGTCTGTATTATATAAGATAAGATAAGATAAGAAACAATTGTGATTTGTAAGATCCTTTTATTGCAAGTGCGTTAACTTTCTTGAGGAAAAAATCTCAGAAAATTATGGAGACTGAAAAATAAATTACCTGATTTTCTAAAAGAGAAAGATGTACTGCACTAGGGAAAAATGAATGTTTTTAGTTAGCATTTATATTTGATGGTAGTAGACATCTCAATTACCTAAATCTAAAACTGCATAGCAAGGACAAATCGTTTTCTATCTTTGTAGGACGTAATCGTCTTCTTTTTTGAAAAACGTCTGTAACATATAAGATAAGATATAAAATTGTTTATCTTTCAAAACAACAACAACAACAAAAACGATATTTTTCCCACAGTTAAAAGAACAAGTCTTGAAGATCAATTCAATTCTACAGAATATATTGAAGAGGCGTTTTAATAATTTGTCGAAGAAGATTCCATACTTGCATTTAGAAATCAAATTTTTAGTTAGCGTACTGAACGAAATATTTTGAAGATTCCTTACACGCAGAACAAATATCGTAGGCTACTGAATTTGGAATTTGATGAACTTTTCTCAATACCAAAGCATATGAATGATTAAGTTTTGGGGATCGTTGCCTTTTACAGACTTGAGAACATTTGCCCATAGTTAATAATATATATATAGCTATGCATGTCCACGTAAATGATCAAACGTGTAGGCCTACTCATTAATGAGGAATGTAGTATTTCACTTTTATACGCAGCCCTGGCTGTGACCTACATATTTTGCAACATCTAAGGTAACCATAACCATTGTCCACTGGTGGTCGATTAAGACTTTCTTTTCGCTTCTGTCCTTTTCTTTTGACATGAAATGTGTATCCGCGGCCTTTTTATATGATTTCCAGCTGTCTCGTTCTCTGAAGCCGCATGCAACCAGGTGCTCTCTTCTATGTCTGCTAAGGCAAGTTGGTGTCTAAGCTGTTCTTTAAAGCGTTTCCGTGGGGCCTGTGTGTGAAATTGTGTTTTTTTTTTAAATTTAAAACTGCTAACAGTGTTAATTAATTATTGTTTGTCTATAGGCCAAGCAGAAATATTAAAATATTAAATTAAAATTATAAATGCAAACTAAAAATGTTAAAAAGATAGACTTAATAGGTAATTTTTGTTTCTTAAATCTCTTCCCTTACTAAACTCTAATATGTATAACTAACCAAATATGTACAAATCACCATACTTTAAACTTTAAAGATCTGAAACGTAAAATTCTAAGTGGCCCATCTAAATTTGAAAAAAAAATGGCGCACGGAAGCAAAAGATTGGCCAACCCTGCTGAATATAGTCTTAGCGGGTATATGCCTATACACTTATGTCACAACATATTAGAGAACATCACATGAACTAAAATAACACTCTAATGAATATGCAGTCTTAGCGCGCGCTAATTACGGATGATTATCTAATTATTTGTTTTTGTAAATATCCTGATAGGCAAACGGTAGTTAGAGGGGTCGATTAGGCTAACAGAGAAGCAAAACAGAACCTCCCCCCCCACACACACACACACAAACACATTTTAACAAGTTGAGAAGCCTCTATAACCAAGAGTCCATAGAATTGTACTGGCAGGGATGGAAGAAAGCCCCAACAAACATTTCACTATTCACACACCGCTGTTCACTGAGACGTTTTAATGACAGACAACTGCAAAGATGATGTGGTACAGAGAAGGAATATATGGGGGTACGTGTTTCCCCAGAGTGCTCGGCCTTCGACCTCGCCTTTAACCCGAGCATCTTAGGATACGAACCATCAGTAATTTACGAGCAAAAGGGTTGTAATAAAAGCTAGTAATGCTTGGACCTTTCCTATACAGAAAAATTCTTATCTTATAAAATACAAACGTTACTTCAAAAAAGAAGATGATTACGTCATACGCGTCATGCATTTAGTCATACATATGCTAACCAATGACTTAAATTCTGCCAAGTCATTTGTTTTCCTGGCTGGCTATTTGTTCAGATGAAGGCAAGTTCCGTGTGTAAAAGTTTCAAAAGTTTTCAAATTACAAAGTAGAAGAAGAGTAGCACTTTTTAAAAATTAATTCTTTTTATTGTAAACCCCTATGGTCTATCCGAATATTACCTAAAATTAATTCTGTTTTGCCTTTCAAACCAAAGACACTCTATGAGGTTTCTTCAGTTGCTATAAAGTGAATTTTTGGTGAGCTTTTTTTTTTGTTGAGAATCATGTCTTTGAAAAACACTAAGGGTTTTAATCCATTTCCTAGCAATGATTGAATTCTGATTAGAATAATTGATATGGTGCATTTGATATGTGTGACAGAGTGGCCAATAAAGAATCGAGGGCTCAAGTTCAAATCCCAACTCCGACTAAATGCATTTGGAAAACATTCCCCCCCCCCCCTCACGTCTACAAGTATTGGGCCAAGTATGCTGAGCATGCTATACAGATAGTCTATAGGCTACACACACACAAAAAAATGTCTGGACAATTAATTGTGCATTCTTATAAGGTAATTGCTGGTTAATTGTCTTTAGATTGAACAGGGATATCAATCTGTGCTATGAAATTAGGTTAAAATAGCAACAGAAAAAAAAGGTAATAAAATAATTAGGATTACATAAATACATCAGATCCATGTGTTTAGACTCTAATAAAGAAGTAGCCTATAGACCTACCTATCAGAATACAAAATAATATTTAGCACTTATATCTTCTTTAAAGACTATAATTCTTTAATTTAAGTTATTAACATCAGAACCAGTGTGAGGGATGTATATTTTATTCTACAATGGTCAACAACATTGAGATAAATGTACAGACTAATGAGGAAGTCTGAAGCTGGATCAAACTGGAAGAGACTCAACACTGACTCATGACTTCTGTTTATAAAGCTAACTTACAGAAGGGTGCACCACAAGTACCAAAAACAGGGAAAAGACATGAGGTAATATGAAAATATAGGCAAAACATCAAACACTGGACTAAAGACAGTAAAAATATGAAGAATGAAGGCAGCAACAAAATAGCAAGACACACATTAAAAATCAACTGAGAAATTGAATAACAAACAATTTCATTTGTTAAAATTATTTTACATACAGATATTTATTTACAAAATACAAAATAAAAATTTACATTTAAAAAAAATTTACAAATATGAAAACAATCTGTGGACTTCATTTTTATTTGATTAGGTTTTTTTTATTAAGACATTTTATGTATGTATTTTTTATTGCTTTGGCACACCATAATAATTAATACGGAATTCATGTTTATTTGCCCAGAGTATAAAGAAAATAAATGTTCTTTGGCTTATGGTTTAGGTGGCAGATACTTCTCAGTTTCACTGTTACTATAACTATCAATTGTGGACTTGATCCATGGCAAAAAGACTTTCACATTTGCATACACACCAGGAGCTCTTGGCTGAGCACAGCCAGCACCCCATGAAGTAATACCAAACACAGTGTAGGCATCTAGAGTCAGAAAATAAAAAAGACATTTAGTTTATGAAACATTGTAGTGGAACTAAAATAACACTATTTTGTTTCAGCCCTATGTGGCATTCTTTATGTATATAGTTGTCTGGTTAAATAGTGCAGAAATTTCTAATGAATTGATGTATGTGTGATATTAACAGAGAACTTGCACAAAAAAGAAAGATAGTTGCCATTTGAAAATGTCAATTTCAATTTTTAAAGTACATTCGATACTTAAGTTAAAATACAATAGCTGTTTAATTTGTTTTCATGTCTGTGATCACATCCATCAGTGTAGCTCTTCTTATATTTATGAGTGTGTGCTCATCAATGTGGTTTCTGTACATTAATAAACATCTTGTCTCTTCTCTTGTGTAGAGTTGTGTAGGACAATAGTTATCAGAAATCACTAAGCAAAAAACTTTATACAATAAACTTATTGAATAAAGATAACTTTGCAAGTTAATCCAGTCACAAAGGCAATATACACTTAAGTAATAATATCAGAAATAAAGTCACAATTCCATACTCAGAATACACTTATAGCAAAATCAGTGCTCTTTACTTAATGCATATTCCTGCTAAAATATATGCCCTTTACTCTCCAAGGACCAAGTAATAACTGCTGTTTCACCTCAAGGTCAGTTTCAGACCGAGAGCTTTCCCACGTGAAAAGAACATGAAATAATAAAGTGACTACAAATCACTTCATGTTACAGTGATTCTCAAATGAGTCTGTGACAATCGGACAACAGCTTTGTCTGCATAGGATGCATAGCCATGTGAAACACTGCACTCTTCCTTAATCTTCAGAATTGAAGACATTCCCATTATGATTATTATTATGTCTGTGATCAAAGTAGATCTATTGTCAAGCTACTAGATTGTCTAGCTAAACAGAATATTCATTGATCTAATATGTTAATGTATTGCTCTTGACACAAAACGTTTAGCAACAATGTCAAAGTAAAAACACTAATAAGTAGACACTAGATATAGAAGTTTAATCTTATACTGATTGTGTCGGTATGGCCGATTTAAAAAAAATTCAGATAGATGCTTGTTTCATGTGTTTTAGACACACATTCAATATCTCATTATCAATCTTATTTGCATTGAAGTAGTCTAGCAATACCAGGAAAAAAGAGAAGGCTAAAAAAGTCAAAGAATGTGCAGACCATTAGCTGGATGAGATGCTAAGGATGTCATCAAAATTAACAGTTGGAACAATATGATCTCTTGTGATCCAACAAAATTCAGGATCTAACAATTAGCATAATGGATTTAAATTTCAATTTAAAAATTGTAAATATATTTTATTTTTAATGACTTTTTATCAAAAGGATATAACTGAAGACACCCAGAATTCAATAGCAAGCCCAAAAGAAGTTCACCTTTCCCTTTCAGATCTTGTGATCTATAGGGCAAATGATGTAAAGGTCATCTGATTCTGTGGCCTATGGTTAACAAGGGTGTCATGTGGCCAGCACAATGACCAATCACCTTTACTTTTCCACAACTAATGTCAGGTACCCATTAGAGTTGGATGGACTCAGAGGCACCCAAGCATCCCGAAATAAAAATCTCAATCTTCACCAGGATTCGAACCCGGGACCCCTGGTTCAGAAGCCAAGTGCTTTACCACTCAGCCACCGCACCTCCAAGATGAAAGGAGTTCTATAAACTAATTAGATGTGGAATGGACCAAGCTGTAACCTTACTTTGGAAATGACAAACTAAAGGTCCTCCACTGTCACCATCACAAGTATCAATACCACCATCAATGTATCCAGCACATATCATTCTGTCAGTATAGGATCTTTCTGTGTAGTGGTTATTGTAAAGATTGTAGCATACTTCCTGATCGATGATGGGCACTTTAGCGGATTTTAGAATGTCAGGATAGATCTTGGCTACAATATACAAACAAAAAAAAAACCTTTAAAAAACAACAACAAACGCTTATCTAAGGGAAAGAACTCTGAACTTACAACCCTATGTCTCCATAATTTTGAAGCGCTTTCCCTTATTCAATATCAATCAAAATATAACAATAATTAATTAACTAATTAGTTTATTTTTAAATTGATTCATGTTTTCTTGGGTATAATAAATAATTGTTTGTTTTAACTTTACCCAGCAGAATGGGTGTGAAAGAAAAAGTCCAATTATCTAAGGGGACCAAACCCTATATATTTAGCCATATCTGTGAATACTGAAGGATTAATTTCCCTTGGTATCAAACAAAATAATGAATTAATAGTAGGCCTAATTATTAGATAATTTTTTTTTATAGCAAAATGATTGATGTCTTGTCTATGCCAATGAATGATTGTGCAAAGTTTCAACTTGATTCAAGATAGGGTATGAAAGAAAAAGTCTGTACAAACGTTTATAACAAGCAAAATATAAAAATCATTTTTTTTTGGAAAAAAAAGCTTATCAAGAGGGGAAGTACTCCACCCTTATAACTATATCTATCAATAGTGTACATATTATTTCCCTTATTTGATATCAAACAAAATAGTTTATTACCAGTAATTAATTGACAATTTGTTATTGATTCCTTTTTTTAGGTGCCATAAATAATTGTCTAAGTATCAACTTGATCGGAGAATGAGGGAGAAGTGGCGTTAATAATTATTTAAGGGGATAAAACCCAACAAATTTAGCCATATATATATATGAATACTAATACTATTAGTTTTTCTTGTTGGTATCAAACAAAATAGTTAAAACCCAGTAATTAATTGACTAAGTGATAACTTTTTTTTTTTATTGATTCGTGTGAATATTTATGCAAAATTTTCTACTTGATCCAAAAATGGGTGAGGGAGGAACTTTTTACCTCACAGACAAACAGAGAGAGTGAGTTGATTTAAGCTTTATAAAAATACAGCTGAACTTTGAAGACTACAATATAGAAATAGAAATAACAAATAAAAGTAAAGTAAAAATAAAGTAAAGTATCTCTAACATTTCAATGCAGTTTTAGACTCTAAATAGCAATCAGAATGAAAATATTGACAATATATTTTTAAAAGTTTAAACAAGTTACAAACTTATTAATAATATATATATATATATATATAACTAAAAATAGCCCAGTGGAATGTACAAATATTCAAAATTTAGCAAATAAAAATCTCTGCCGGCTTTAGTGAACATGACTAATAAATCAGAAATTTCAAATACTTCCTGTAAAATCATAACCTATAAAATCCCCCAGAAGCTTTATTTAAAAAAATAACATCTTCAAGATAGATCAAAATATTTTAAATAAATTATAAAAAATCCTCTCAATATTAATTAGATCCTTATACATCTGATGTTATTCCTTATTAGAAAGTTGCAACCTTAAAGATATTTCTAATTAAGAATTTCTAAATAAGAAAACAGGCACTATAATCATGATATTATCATTTTACAATTTTAAGATGGGAGGTTGTTTTTTCTAGAGTATGAAGCTAATTTGGGACAAGAAACAATATTATCAGAAAATAAACATATTTTTGAAGAGATGCCTGTAATTATGAAATAAGATAATAAGAAAAGTGAAAAGGTCAGACCAGAAAAACTATTCCATTAGACAAACTCTGTTTTGATAGCCTCTATGAAGTTTTATTTTCTGAATTCCCAAAAATTCATCTCTTTCTCTCCTAATTAATGATATCATCGTTGAAATTAAATTAATGTTTGGTTTGTATAATTTGTGTTATATAAAAAAGAATGCATTCTTTTATTATCCTTTACCAAAAGTAAGTTTTTCTGATTATAAACAAAAATGTTATTGAAGTTTTATCATAACAGGGTAGAATTTACAGAACTATTCTGACAGAACATGGAAAAATAATTACAGTGATAAAGAGCTAAATACCTTGAAATGCTCTTCCCCATCCAGATATCATACAATTTTCATTATTGTCATAGCGAGTGTCAACATCTGGAAGGCATGCTGGCTGGACATAGTCATTGAACTGAATGCCTTGTCCATTAACAGGTTTGATTTTAATTAAAGCTATGTCATAATCCTTGATGCCTTCTGGAATATAGATTTTTTTTTTATTTTAAGAAAGGAAGTACAAATCAAAAGTATCAGAAATAAATAATTTAATGATTTACAGCATGAACAAATGAAAAGAATGGTAGAATTTGTTTTTTTATGTTTAAATATTAAATGTACTATATATTAAGAGTACTACTGTCTTTTTTTATTTCGATGTAAAAAAATAATATGATTATATCCCCCCACCTTTTTAAAACAGACTAGAATTAATAGTATATTTTTAATATCAAGTTTGACAGCCACAATTATGACATGCCTACTTAAGACTGACCTATATATCGTCCATGAATTAAAAGTTGTTCTACACTAAATACTTGTTCTCCTTGGTCTTTTTCTTTTTTATTATGATCTCCAACAGTTACCTGGAAAGATGTTTTACGTTCTTTTCTGAAACAATTAAAACAATTTTTTTTAGTTTGAAGATTGTTGAATGATTGACATAATTAATAGAATTTCATAAAACTTTTTTTTTTACCCTAATGTTTTCATCTACATTAAGTTACAAAGAATTTGGTTGATAATGTTAGACGTTAAAGATTTCTATATATTTAAAAATATGGCCTCTATGAACAATATTGTTAAAAAAGAAAAGGGAAAGGTTTAAAGTATTACAAGAAATTTTTTTTTATTGTGATTTAAAAAAACAATTCGCCATCTGATCAAGTTGCCTTGCAGCTATCCCCAAGCATAAGAGTCAACAATAAGAAAAATCAGAAGCCAGAGACTCTTAGGCAGCTAGCAGCACACAGTGCTACACCCTAATAGAACTAATGTAATGCTATTGATAGCAAACTGTATCCTCTATTAACCAGTTTTGGAAACATCAGCTGCATTGTGACAACATTGGAATCAAAGCTTACGCCATAGCTTTCATGTCATTTCTATTAAATGAAGCATAGCTTTTCTAACTGAAGGAAGCCAACTAATCGGATCAATTTTTTATTCAATTAATTCATAATTTGAAAATAAAAGACAAAGCTGTCTAAAACTTACGCAAAGCAATGAGCTGCACTGAGCAACCAGTGCTCACTGATGATGACAGCCCCACAGTGATGGGAAGCAAATCTAGAACTGTACACTTTATCCACCCGAACCTGCCAAGGGTAAGCTCCATGCTGAGCATAGACACCTCCAATGATTTTCTCATTTTGCTGCCTGCTTAAAGTTCTTGGTGCATTTAAATTATTGTCTGTGCTCCTGCGCTCACGGTCTCCTAACAGATCCTTGTGATCCAATGGACGAAAACCACAATTTCCAACTAAGAATAAAAAAAAATTATCACTTTTAAGCGTATTTTATAAATGTAGTACATGTGTGTATTTTAACTATACCTACATTTTTAATTACAAGTAGTTTTATTTTACATTCCATATCTTTGTTTGTCTGACTGTGCTCAAAGTCTGAGCAAATACTGTAAAACTTAATAATTGTAAGTGTAGATCATGTCAAAGGAGAAGACTTCAAATGAAAGTATAATAGGGCAAAATACCATCAAATATAATAATTGAATGAGCACATCTCAAAAATAGTTTTGCTGTTATGTTCAATCATACTAGCTGTAGACATTTCATTGTTGCCCACCTTCAGTTGCGGAATCACTATTGTTCATCTTTTAGAGCACTTCATCTAGTGGCTATTAAACTTTAATCTGGAGAACATTCCTGCCCAGATAGATCATAGGTAAAAGTGATGCCTTCTTGGGTGCTAGAAGAGCCAGTTGTTTTCCTTATTGGCTTGTTTTTCTTTCAGTGCTGATGTTACCCATACCTCATTGTTCTTGTCTTGCCATCAACTCTCTCAATATAGTATTACAAAGAGTTCCCAGACATCCAACAATGTTGAATTCTTCATCTGACATGCTATAGTCTAAAGTGTGCAAAATGTCTGGCTTTTATTCAATTATACAATTATCAATATAATTCAATTCTTCAAATTTCCTCATAAATAGCAGAATGATAACAAGTTTTTATATTTTGACAATCACTTTCACAAAAAGGAGTTTCTATAGTTAAGACCCCTTGAAGATTGGTGATATTTTTCTTTGTATTCCCTGGCATAGAAATGTTAACTTTGAAAGATGGTTTTCACTATTTAGACCACATTGGACCAAATACAGTAATAGATTGTCAAGGTATAGAAATCTTTCTCACAAAGTAGTCCTTACTATCAAAAAAAAACAAACATGCATATATTTTTTTACACCCAGATGGATGTTTTCACAAATATTGTGCTAGTGAAATAACATTGTCTGAAAGATATGACTTAAATCTAGAATTTTTAGAGAATAATTTACTGGCATGATTACCCCGGTAATTAAATACATTGTAAGCCTTCTTTGAAAGTTTTTGTCCTTCATGCTGGTGGCTAATGATGTAGCCTATATGTCTCATCTAGGTATCTTGAATCTTTAGTGTTATATCTTCCTTATAGTCACCATCTGTATCCACCACTTCAAGATCCTCTTTAATTACTTCAATAATTTGTGAATATTTAAACATAGATATATTTCATTTCAGTTTACAGCCCACAACCCCAAAATAGAAAGTTGACCAATCTCCCGTTATATGCTTTGTGCACAAATGTATCTTATTTTGAGAACAAAGACAAGCTTAACGCTAATAAAGTTATTATACAAGATAATGCAAGCTGTGAGTTAAATAACTTTTTTTTTTTTACTTTTGGTACTTGGTTGAGGTTGATTAGTTGGGACAGCTCTATTTCTGCAGATGACTCCAGCCTGCTCCCCACCATGACAATCATGCTTGTTAGTACCAATCACACCATAGCACTGCTTTATGTCAGTCTCACTACCAGTACAGTCCACATCATCCAAGATATAGTTAGTGGATGATGTATCTCCAAATTTAGATTTAACTGTCGCCTCTCCTCCTTGACTGAAATAAAGCAAATAACCAATAGTTAACATTTTATTATACGAATACATAAAAAAGAAATCATTTAATTTTGATTTTAACTTTGTATTCAATACTATATATGATTTTGATCCCCTACAATTTTACTAAGAAGTCATATTAACATATCTATATGTATGAAAATTGGTACTAAAATTATGAATATTTAGTTAAATATATTATTTCAACACAAAAAGGAAGTTATTATTTTTTAAAAATATTAAGTTATGTGAAAATTTTAAAAAGTATTTTCGGTACCAGTTGCTAAAATTATAATGAGAAATACTCTTTTCTATCATCAATTCAAAAGTATATTCTATATCCTTACTTAAGAAATAATAAATTAATTTAAGGTCAAATTTTCCTTTTAATAAAAATAATTAACAAAATTATCACAGGTGAGTCTTGTTACCTAAGCTCTCTGGCTTGATTTCAAGAAAAGAAAGTCTGAACAAAGTCATGAAATAAAGAGAAATCTCCTTCTAACTGGATAAAATTACTATAACTTTTGAAATTAAATGAGGTCTTTTAAAATATGATATTGTAATAAAAATGTTATTCTAATGGAAACTCATGGGCTTAAGTTGTAATATATTAAACTCATTTTAAAGCTCCTTTTACCCAATAGT
>JADKLZ010003886.1:25022818-25034400 GCA_021533235.1 Biomphalaria straminea
AAAAATGAGAGAATAAGCTTTGACTTTGATTTCTTTTTGTTACAAAATTGAATATTTTTAACCCATATTCTCCTGAAATAAAATAACTAATAATTTTTTTTTCATGTATTCAAATTAGAGACATTCCTTTAAAAAAGAAAATAATTACCTAAATAATTACATCAATCAATGATTTGCAAGAAATAGATGTCCATGAAATTTATTTCTCTTCAACTATCAAAAAGCCAAAAAAAAAAATTTAATAAAGAAGAAAATTCTCAACAATTCTCAGAGACAAATAGCCCATGATCCCCTAACTTGCAAGATCCCCTAACTTGCAAGACAGAGAGAGAGAAAAAAAGTATATGTTAAATGCAGTATTGACTGAATGATTAGTAAATAGTAAGATTTACAATACTAAAAAAAAATCTTACTTGCACTAGAGGGTTTAGCTGTAGTACTAGTTGTGGTTGTAACACGTTGACTAGTGGTAACAGCTGACGGCTTGGGGGTTATTTGCCTTCTCAGATGGCACACAATACCAACATCTTCAGAATGGTCACAATCAGTTACTCCCCACTGAGCATGTTGGCAGTCACTCAAGGAAGACTCTGTGCCTTGGCATTCAATGTTATCTAGCCATATTGGTCCAGAGCCTTGGCCAAACTTTCCTTTACTGGCTATTATGCCACCATACCTTATTTTGAGTGTTCAGAGTTAGTAAAGGTGAGCAGAAAAAAAGTTATTTCTATGTTAATTTTTTTAAACTAGTTTATTTTATAAATATTTCAAATTTAATTTATGACAAAATTTTCCTAGATATTTTAAATGAATTACTTTTAGAAAGTTTTTTTTTAAATTACTTTTATTTATAGACTCAATGGGATGTCAATAGGATAAACTAATTATTGCTATTGCATTTTCCTAGCTTAAGAAAAACACAACCAGACAATCATTTTAACTCCAAAGAGAAATTGTTTTATAGTAACACATCAAATAATAATGAAATGGAGGACATATGATGAATATAGATTACATTTAAAAAAACAAATTAGTAAATGTAAAAATGCATTTAAAATCTAGTATATAAGTAAAATGCAACAGAACAGCAAAGACATCACTAAAAGAAACATTATAGGTATAATGAATAACAGAACTTATATAAGTTTGTACTAAATATTGCCATTTACTTTTTTTAAACCAAAGAACTCAATTGTTTTTTGACACTAAGTACATTTTTTTGTTCTTCATATTTTCTTACAAAGTGAAAAAAATCTTTCCTGATTAAGCTCTAAATGTTCTAAATTTGGTTTTATAAAGAATTTTCATATTTTTAGGAATGGTGAAAAACAAATCAGTATGTTGGAATGAATTTATGCAAAAGTGTTTAAACTGTTTTTATTATAATCATCTGATAAATATGTAACTGATATTTAATTTTGATCATAGCATGCCTACCTAGGAAGGGAATATTCTATAGAATTCAGTTAAAAAGCTATAAACATATTATAAAAATACAAGAATATTAAAAAAATAAATATCATTTAAAATAGTTACATAAAATTATTACAAAACATTACTTACTTTTTTGAAACAACATTCAAATAAAAGAGATTTCTGATTTTATATAATATTTAGTAAAATACTAATTTATAGACAAACTTAAGGGAATATTTATAGGAACTTTGCAAATGAAATAGAATTTGTAGATTTATCTTACCGAAACCCCATTTGCAAGCAGATAACAGCTACTTCTTTTTCATCCCAATGATCACTACACACTGTCCCCCGTAATCCATTTCTAATGACCTCAACTCTTCCTTCCCATGGTCCACTACCATTCACTAGTTTAAATTCATTGTCTGCAATATATAACAAAAAATTATTAAACTCTTTAAAAACACACACATAAAGCAGTGGTAACTTTTAATTCTTAAAAAAAAATTGTATACCTAATTTTTATATTAAATAAGTTAAAAAAAAAGAATTAAGTCCTTTCAGACCTTGAGATCTATGGGTCATTTCTGGGTCCACAGTTAAAGAGGGTGTCATGTGGATAGCACAATGACCAACTCCCTTTACTTTTTTCACAACTTATGTCAGGTACTCATTAGAGCTGGGTAGACTCAGCGGTACCCAAAAATCCCAAAATTTAAAATTCTAGTCTTCACCAGGATTATAAACCGTGACCCCTGGTTCAGAAGCCAAGCACTTTACACTCAGCTCCAGTGCCTTGAATGTCACTCCAATTTTAAACATGTCATAGTTTATTTTATAAAATATTAAAACATTAAAGTGAACAGCTTACAGACACAATCCTGTTCATCAGACCTGTCTCCACATTGATCTGTTTTGTCACAAACCATGTCAGCCTGTAAACAACCACCATTCTTGCACTTGAACTGATCAGGAGCACATACTGATTCAAACAAAAAGAAAAAAATTAGTAGGAGAAACATTGATATACTTATAACAGTAACAAGCTATATAATGTTTGTTTTAGTAAGCCAAAGACATAAGAAACTAAGAAGAGGGTGCTAAGAAGCAGAATTTAACTTCTAATAATGTTCTAAATGTATTGTAAAATTCTGTTCTCATCATCAGCTTTAAATATTCATTTTTTGGTACGCTACTATAATTTGCTATTTTAATAATTCAAGAATTATAATTATTTGTGGTGCTTTAAATAGAAAACATTAGAAACAAGATTCATCCAAATTAATAGTTCCCTATCAGTAATTATTTACACACATAAAGATTACATTTTTTAGTGTAAGATTTGCTACCTTTAGAAGTCAAACAGACAACTCCAGCTATCTCATAGGCTTTACAATCATGATGCTTCCACTGACTCTTTGTGCAGTTTTCAATTGATTCTTCATTTCCATGACACTTCACATCATCCAAAAGAAAAACAACTTGGTCTGTTGGGTGTTTGAAATAATTCAATGCTGTTGTTTTCTCTGCTTTCCTTTAAAATAATGTTTGATTAGACAATTGTTCTTGTTAGTAACTTTGAAAGAGATTTTATTTATAACTTTAATATTCAAATGTAGGAATAAAAGATTTTAGGAATGTCAATGTCAACATAATTTTTAACAAATATGTAACTAAGTATTAAAATATCAACAAGGCTTTAAAAAAAGTATTTGGAAATAGAACATACTGGGAATGATAATCCAATTAAAAAATAACACTGACCTATATCCAAGCATTCTGCAAACCACATGAGCGTCCTCAATGGTCCAAAGATCATCACATATGACACCCTTTTCTCCCATGTAAGTCACTTGAACAGTACCAGAATTTTCATTACCATCTACCAAAGAAACACTAACACTCAATTTTTCTCCTGCAAATGAAAATAGTAACAATATATTGAATATATTTTAGTATGACAAAGTAATAAGGCATGGTGGATGAGCAGTAAAATTTGTGGATTCTGAACTGGGGGTCACGGGTTTGTTTCTGGTGAAGACAGGAATTTTTATTTCAGGATCTTTAGTCACCTCTAAGTATACCCAATTCTAATGGGTATCTGAATTTAGTTGGGAAAAAAATAAATGCTGTTGGTCATTGTGCTGCCCACCTTTCGTTAACTGTGGGCCACAAAAAACAGATGACCTTTACATCATCTTCTCTATAGATTGCAAGGTCTGAAAGGGGAAACTTTGCTTTATGACAAAATATAAATGTTTCTCACGTGTCGAGATACAAATTTTAAAATTGAAGAGAAAAATTAACACACACAAAAATCAAAATTAATGATTTAATGCTGCTATAAGCAGCTATAAAAAAAAAAATCTATTTAAAATATTTGGGTATCTGTGTGAATGTTACTAAGATGGCTTTTTAAATGGTTAAGCCTCCTCAAGGGGACTAACTCAACTAATACCACATCTTTCCTAGATTAGATACCAAATAAAATAATAAAAAATAAGCTTTGATAAATATTGTCCTGTGATTTCCAATTCCACATGTATTTTTATTTTTGTTATTTCATTTAACTAATGTAATAATCTTTTTGAGCCTTTGATTTTTGTATTCTAAGCATAAGGTTATTAAAATTTGTTCAAAATGATTGGATTAACATGGATCAATTATCAATAAAAAAATTTTTTTTTAAAGTATGACATCAAATAATAAAATCATCAATCAACTATCCTTAGAATTGTTGCCATAAATCTATTACTAACAAAAGCTGACCTAAATACTAAGCCTAAAAATAATCTTAAAGCAACATGCCTTTCCTTCAATGTTACTTGTACACTTATATTATGTGGATTTTTCAATGACAAATCTAGCATATTCTTTGTACACATACAAGTGTAAAATATTTAAGCATGACCCATAGATCAAAAGTTAAGAATTTACATAAATAAGCTCAATTTTTACTATAACAAAAAACAAGAATATACAATTCAATATAACAATGCAATATTACAACTTGAATGGCTCACAAGATAAAATTCAATTTTCTTAACAGAATGTCTCAATCTTTTCCCTTTCCCTTTTATATTTAGATAAATTTTTACCTTTTTAAAAATGCTTTTAAGTGAAAGAAAGCAAAACTTCTAGTCTCTACTTAGTGATTTGGCATTTTCTGAGCAATTTTTAGCCTTACCAGAAAGAACTATTGTTCTTAGGTGGTATTGTCACACAAATTTCAATGTTTTTACCAATTTTCACCATATTTGATTTGTGTTTTATTTATAAAATAAATAAAGCACAGAAACGTCCAGACATAAAAATGTTAAAACAAATTGATTAAATAAATCCAACAAGAATATAGTTTGAATCACATTAGAAATGACATTAAATAATATTTAAGCTAAACTAGAAAATAAAATGAGCCATTGAACCAGCCCCTTTGGATAGGTTGCATCCCTTTTATATAAAAAAAGTAATACTTTAAAGCCTTGAAATGTATAGGACATTATGATGTAAAGGTCATTAGCTTTTTCTGTAGTCAATGGTTAATAAGGGTTGTCATGTAGCCAGCATCATGACTAACCATCTTTACTTTTCCCCGACTAATGTTAATTACTCATTTAAGATGGGTACCTCCTAAAAATACTGAAATTCAAAATTCCAGGATTTAAACCCAAGACCTTTTAGTTCAGAAGCCAAGCATTTTATCTCTCAGTTACATTCATCTCCTAATTCTATTTCTAGAGCACATGATGTCTTAAACAAATTTTTTTTTCCTTTGCAGTACTATTTGTGAATGACATCACTTACTAGTTCCCATTCTTGTGTGTTAGTAAAGGTAAGTCAGGACCTCAGTAACTACTTGTGAATGTGACATGTACTATTTGATAGAATAAAGAAGCAACTCAAAGGGAAGCAGTTAAGTAAGTTAAAACAGCTGTACCATTTTTACATTCCAGTTCATCTGAGAAGTCTATGCAATCATTATTTCCATCACATCTGAGAGCTGGAGCTATGCAGAAGCCATTGGCACATTGAAATTTACCAGCACATGTTCCTAAAGCGAAGTGACAAAAAAGAGAAAACAATTTTTATTTATTTTATTTAGAAACATAATTTAGATTCTTTAACAGCTTACTTTAAATCAAATATCGTAGCATTGTAACTAGTCTTGGATTTGATATACTTATTTATTTGCAGAACAATAAGCTTGCTTGCATTGCAAGGCTATCTTAAATATTTCAAAACTCAGATTAAGCTATTTCAAAATTCACTTGTATCAGTCATCTTTTAAATGTGTCAATACCTATATAGAATTAAATACCCATATGATAAGAAAGCACCATGTTTTGCTAATTAAAGTGTACCAGTAGTTGAATAGCATGAAATGCACTATTGTACAGGGTGGCCCTAAAGTAGTTTTACAATAATTTAACTACCTTTTATATTTTTGAAGTTACTTACTTGATAATACAAATATCACACATTCCTAAGAGTATAAATCTAAAATTAACAACTTTTTCCTGTATGTTATAATTGATTTCCCACTGTTCTAGTTTCAAATTTTCTAATAAATAGTCTATGAGATAGCCTTACAGTTTCTTTTGGGCCACCCAGTATATTTAAATAGCTCTTCTTTCCAGCTCTTTGTATCATATAGATACATGTAAAAGTTTAAATTATTAGGAACTATGAGCTTACTTTGAGAAACCAGTTCATAAAAATTAAACAATTCTGTTTTGACTACACTCCCATTCAAAGTATTATACTGGGAGAGGTTACATTTTAGGTTTATGGAGCTGTACACAAAGGATCGACAGATGTACTCAGTGCTCATCATACACAACTTGGCACACTGCAGAAAATAATTGTAAAATACATGAAGACATCAACATAGGACACACAAATTTAGCATTCATTTTCACATTTTTTTCTTTGTGCTATTAGATGGACAATTCTCTAGATGTGTATATATGATGTGGGAGTCATTGTATTCACATCACTTAAGAATATTTGAGAAAATAATAATAATCTCTTTTTAGGTTGAGACAAGAAGGATGGTTGATAATAGTCCCCTTTGTAAATAGAATAGATTTCCTTTGTTAAAAACATTTTTTCACATAGGCTATCTGTTTAAAGTTCCCTTGTAAGGGTTGTGGCCAACAGAAACAAACATATGTCTGAATAGTTTACAAGAGTGTTGTGAAAGCAGCAAAATTAAAATTTCCTATTACTTTTTCTGCTATGTTCATTTAAGTTGAAAAAATTACAAGGCCTAAGGAAGTTTGAATTTTAAATATTGAGCTTCATTTCAACAATGAATGCTTTATTAGCAGCCAATACATTTTGTTGCCTACTCAAGTAGTTCACATCACACACAGAAGAGAAAAAAAAACATGTACATTGAAACATCAATTGACAGCATTCATTTATAAATATATTTTAAAAATCTATCATGTGTGTCTGCGAGGGTTGAAGTGTTTACCTTTTCTTCTGTCACATTTATGTATGTTGCAAATGTGAAAACTTGAGAAGTATTGGTAAGCCGTAATGTAGCAGAAGTAGTCACTTGAAATTTGTCTAGATTATATTCTGTAAATAGAGTGACCTATTTTTAATACCATTATCTTGTACAAAATAATAGTTTTTGTAAAAATTAAAATAAAATCTTTTAATTGCACTGTTTCAGTTTATTTCTTTTTATTCTTAAATCTTTTAAAATTTGTATACGTCAAGCCTATAAAACTAATACAGTAACCTATGAAACAAATAGTAAAAAGAAAGCAGGTACACATGTCTACATAAATATAGATATTTTAGAGCCTCAATCATTCTACAACTTACCACAGTTTTCTTCATCTTCACCATTGTCACAATCTATCTCTTTGTCACAATGAAAAGCTTTGGGAATACAGCTGGAATACAATTGTGTAACTCTTTATTTAACACATGTCTCATATTAGACTGTTATCTGTTAATAGTTGATATTCAATTTTTATTATCTTAATAAAGAGGTAAATAAGTACTTCAAGTTACAATCTGATTGCACCCAAACAAAAGACTACTGCACTGAGCTTAAAAATGTAAAAATTAAGCTTTCCAAGTGTTATTTAATCAATCACATTTTTATCACAATTATGAATTAGATATGAATATTTTTTTCCACAAGGATCTCATCTTCATTACTTTGTGTATAATGTACTATGTTATTAGGTGTATGTTTTTTAATTGATACTTTCACAATTTGAAATAAACTTCTATAAAATAAGAACAAATCTATTACTCATTTTGTTTGCTGCAGAAGAACTCTTCAGGAGGACAATTCATTTCTTCTTCCACAACTGTAACAAAGTAAGAAGTTCATTATTATTATACATTTGTTGTATTATTGCAGAGTAATTTAAATAAAAATGTACAACACAGTATACAAACAACCAACCTGGAGCTATCACAGTGGTCATTTCATAAACCTCAGAGCATTTTTCAACACTACAAAACCCAAAAAGTCCTTGTATATGATCTGTCCAACACCAAGGTTTGGTATCATTATCTGGATTTCTGCAGTAATTGTGATCACCCAAGCCCTAGTGAAATACAAACAAACAAATAGTAACTACACAATGTTTGAAACAGCAGCCACTAAAATATTGCACAACATATTGCAATATTACATGATAATAAGATTTGTGGTTTCTAAAAATGACTACTTAAATGAATAATAAAATACTGATAATCAAACCTAAAAAAAAATAAAAGACACTATCAGCATACAACTACAGCATTAAGTAACAAAAACAAACATTACCATAAACAGTAACAACAGTAACAACACATTTTTTTCAAGAATAGTATATAATATTATAATTGTGACAATAAAAATTGCTACCAATATGACTATTCAAAGAGGCCAAAATAACCTAGATATATAAGTTGACTTTTGTCATTGATTGACTGAAGTTAGTTGTAAATTATGTTTATTGAATGTGTGAGCATTTCATGGAAAACAAAAGTGAGTATGTAGCAAGTCAAATAGGCAAATACAGGATTCATGATGTTTTATTTATAGTGAAAATGTTCAGCATGTTGTCATTAACTCTTGGAATCAGCAACTCTGACAAAAAGTATGAAATTTAAGAAAACAGTTTAAAGAAATTTGATTTTAGTTTCATCAGCCATCAACAGTTTTGAACTTCATTTCAACATTTCATTTTTTTTTACAGGGAAATAAGATAATTAAACAAACAGTCGAATTTTTCTAAATGGTATGACAACCATTATAAACTCAAATATTGGTTAGGTTAATAATAGAATTTGCATCCTCTGTTTGGGACCCCTAAACTCAATAAATCATTTAGAAACTAGTATAGACACACAATAGAGCAGTGAGATTCATAACAAATAAATATTCACATTTGATTAGTAAAAACATGAAATATAGAGTCTTTTCAAGATGAAAATGTAGAAGTCAAGTAGCAATTATACATAAAACACTGAACCATAAGCTTCAAATCCAAAAACTAAATTTAATAAAATACTCAGAAAGACACAAAGAAAAAGCACTATTCTTGCTCTATATGTAGGACAAATATATACCAATACTCTTTCTTCCCTAGTTCTATTAGAGCATGGAATGGGCTGCCTGAGTCAGCCAGGAAAACCAGTGTTATGGCAGAGTTTAAGTCATCAATTAACATTTTTATATGATAAGATTCCAGAACGATCAACATTTGTTAATGTGCACAAACACTGAAAATGGTTTAGGAATGCTATTAAAGTATAAAAGGGTTTATAAATAGCCTGTATTGTGTTGAAAATAAGTGCTGTAATTACTTTTGACCTTCAAAGCAAATCCTTTAGTTTTTTTTGTTTTTTCATACATATAAACTATTTTTTATAATATACCTTTCCAGGATGAGTATTATCATTAGCTTTATATGAGTCAGCCCAATTTAAGCATTGACTTCCATGTTCAGTTCTTGTAGCAAAGCCTCTATAGTCAGATCCAGTACCAGTGTAACAATCTAACAAAATATATTAATGCATTATTAAGAGATTGAGTTTGGAGGTGTTTTTCTGAATATTTCTATATAATCTATACATGATACTTTTATCTATTTGCATTTGGTATAATGGTGTTTTCATATTTGTGGAAGGATTGAAACCTTCAGTGAACATTGTAAATATAATTATTGATGCCTTCCAAAGCAGCATTCCATAATAAATCTGTAGATCCTTTTTCTACTTACATCACTTTTGGTATGTCTTTCTGATATACATCTATTTATACCTGACCAAGATTAACTTTACAAGAGAACATAAGCATTTGTAAGTCTAAAAAGTATATTATATTTCTGTGTAAATATACCCAAGCTGCAGTAAATATGTGTATATTTATATATATGATATTTCAATAATTGGTAGATTTTACTTCATTACAGACAAACTAATCTGAACAAAGTCTGGTCATGCAGTATGTGCACTGGACTGTCATTTGGTCCTATCAATGGTCCCTGGTTCATACCCAGCCCGCTGCCATCTCCTAATGTCCTAGGTTGAACTAGTTAGTAGATTCTCTTCAACTTTGAAGGAACATCCAAAACATGTAAAACATTTTACAAAGCATTTGCAAACATTGTGCTTCTGTGAACTGAACCATAAGATTTGATCTATGCTGAATCATTCCAGCCCAAGTCTTTTGGTGTTGCCTTGAGTTGCTATGTTAAATTATAAATAAAAAATGGGTTTCGAAATAAAACTGATGAGCCTCAGATGTTGCCACTGTATATTCCTTTAAATTAATTTCACAAAAATGTTTAACAATAAACAAATGCATGTATTATTTTTATGATGTCATAGCCTATTGTATAAATACACAACACAAAATTGTTAAACTCACTCTTTTTTAATAATTATATGTTAAAAAAAATGTTTAAATGGTGATTTATCCGAACTCAAATATTTCAATATATTTGCTGAAACAAAGTACTGAGACAGCTTTATAAATCCTTTTTGACAAGTCATTTCTAATAAAACAAATGAATATTTATTGCTTTTTTAGATTATGGTTTAGCAGAAATTCTTCAAGCTAGTAGGACTATTTATTAGAATGAATCTCATCAAATGTCTGAACTTTTATAAACTGTTTTGTTTAATATTAAAATACATACAAGATATAATGACTAGATAAAAGTGAATCTTTGTAAAATCCTACCCTCTGTTGGTTTTGTTTCCACTTCAGTCTGACAGATAAAATTAATGCCTGAAGCTTTCTGGCAAACATCAGCTTTCCAGAAAAAATAGTCCACAACTTCTGTTTTTTTTAAAGGAGTTTCAAATTCATCCGAAAGAGTTAAGCAGGTGGCTTTACTGTCATCCTTAGGTTCAGAAAGAGTATTATTAACTGAAGGCCAACCTAAGTTTTATAATACAAGGCAAAAAAAAAACATTATTAATTGGCTGTCAAAATAATTATTTATAATAGTTTATATTACAGTTATAATGTAAAAAAACAACTAATTTAGTTAAGAACAACATTTTTCATACCCGGGAACCAAAAAGTATCTGTTACAACAGATCTAACATTTCTACTGCGAACACTCTTCTGATTAGTGAGTTGAACAAGCTTTGACCATTTCCATATATTTTTTAACTTTCTCCCAGAAGTATACCACTGGTGTATTTCTAAGAAAGTATAAAAAGAAAAAAAAAACAACTAACAGTTAATAAATATTTTTGTAGTTAATGTTTTTAGTTGGCTTTTGTATTGTTTAACTATTTTGACAGTGATGAGTTTTTGTCTTGGAATGGCTAGTTATGTTGGTGAGTCTGAATGACAGGTTAGTAAAATTGGTGAGTCTGAATGAAAGGTTAGTAAAGTTGGTGAGTCTTATAACATCTTAGGTTTCAGCACTTAAAAATGTTTTGCTAATGGTACCCATGTTATACAAAAATTAATTGAAATAAAAACTTTTATAAGAACCAACCTGGCATAATATTTTTCAAAGTATTAGACAAAAAGTGATTTTCACTTTGGGACTGGATGCTTACAAGACTTGCATTCTTTTCAGCACAGTAATTCTCAGCAGTTTGAATATCTTTGGCATTTTGATAAAAGGAATAACACTTGCCATAACCCGACATCCACCCATCTGGACAACCTGAAATAAAGCATT
>JADKLZ010003886.1:25034410-25049305 GCA_021533235.1 Biomphalaria straminea
TATATTATTTATAATTCAGTATTTTATGTTTTCTTGCTACTTTACTTTTTTGTCTTCTGTCCAGGAGAGTTACTCTAGTCAAATGTTAAAATTCTTTTTTATAAAGATTGACTTGTTTTGGACTACATAGAGAAAGAAAACATAAAGACTAGAACAGACACAAAACAGAACTGTAACTCATACTTTTCTAAAATGATACTGAAATGAAAAATTCCCAGTAAAGTTTATAAATCCCTTTTCAAAGTTTACTATTTCCAAAACTACAATAAAACATTTAGTTGTTTTTTTTTCTTCTGAAGTTTGGAGACTAAAGGCCTATACTTTTTTCTGCTTTCCTTTAATAACTCCATTTCAAACAAAATTAGACATAAGGAAGGTTCTTAATGTATTATAATTTTGTTTGTTTGTTTTACATGTTTCAGAAATTCCTTCAGAGTTGAAGATAGTTATTTCCTAGTCCAAACCTCCCTCCATGTTTTGACTAAACTAGCTAGTACCAAACATATCAATGCAAATTATTGTAAATAAATTTAGATGCATTTCAAAATTTTTAAGAACTTTACAAACATTCTTGATGTAATTTTGGTGCTATTTGACTTTATCATAATAAAAGCATTACCTTTATTTGGATAACACAATACAGCTGCAGCTTCAGAGAGAGAGCAATCATGTTCAACAGCATATTGGCAGAGGTGTAATGCCTTCTCTGTCCCTGTGCAATGTATTTCATCCATTAGGATCTCTGCATTATCCCATTGTGATTTGGGTAGCGTTTCACTTATACCTGTCACTGCATAAGCTCCTCTATGTAAGATTAATGAAAGTGATTTTATGGCATTGCTCTTTTAATCTCAGCTCAAAATCTATTAATCTTCAATGGTAATGTATACTCTGTGAGCTTTTGAAATTATCCTCAAATATTTAACTCTTTCTCTCCTGATGATACCAATGTTGATTCCACCAGAATGTGGTAAATAATTATGGATAGATAGAGTTAAGTCACTTAAAGATGAGACTTTTTAATTTGTTAGTTAATGTTAGAAGAATTAAATTTGCAAAAAGTGCAGTGTAAGTTTATGTACTGTAATGGACTTTTAAAATGAGAAATTCAAATGAGGAAGGGTGTGTAATGTGGTGAAAAAAGAAACAAACAAAAATAAACAAAAAAAAATCTTTAAAAAAACAAAGCTTAAATTGGTTTAATGAAATACACCATTCAACAATGTCATATCTGTCAATATTGCAAGTTAATATTATCTCTATTTTTTCTATATAAAACACAAATAATTAAGTACCACTAATTTATTTACTACTTGGTTAATTTTTTACTGATTCATGTGTTGTCCAAAAATTTCAACTTGTTCTGAGAATGGGAAATGGCAGAAAAAAGTAAAAGAATCTACCCAGACAGACAGACAGACTAATGGATGGAGTGAGTTAATCTAAGCTTTATTTTTTTAAAAAAGCGCACCTAGTAAAGCCCATCTGTCTGCATGCTACACTTCCATCATCAATATCCCAGCTGTCATCACAAACATAGCCCCATTTCCCAGCTCTGTAAACTTGAACCAGGCCAGATGTCAACATCTTGTTGTTGCCTCTTAAACTAAGGAAATAATTAAAATGCAAATAGAAATAACTCGTAATAAAAGTGGCTATTACACTTCTAAATCTGAAAAAAATTGGCTAAACATACACTTGTAACCAATATTACCAATATTATAGCAACTAGTTAGATTTTTCAAGCTGTTTTACTGAAACCAACTTCTAAATGACAGGCTGCAATGCAAATACACCATTAAAACAGAAATATTTTATGTATTTTGAACAAATAGTACAAATCTGTCCACTTTTCTTTCTATTGTGTCCACTCAAAATCAAGTTTTTGTACCAGTTCATCAACACTCAAATATTGAACAGCAAAGCTACCTCTCATGTTGCTACCAAAAGAAGTCAAACAGTTCTTTTATTTAGTTATCATTGTGCTAATATAAAATATATTACGTCATTGTTTATTGTTTATGTTTTGAGTGAACATAAAAGATAGAGCGGAAATAAAGTAGTTCTCTAATGTCTACCTTAATGAAGACAAGTCTCGTTATATTATTTATTGTTAATTTGTAAAGTCTACAGTAGTTTATTAATCTGTGACAACAGAACATGGTGTCAGAAGGGTCAGATCTTGTGATCTGGTGTCAGAAGGGTCAGATCTTGTGATCTGGTGTCAGAAGGGTCAGATTTTGTGATCTTGTGTCAGATCTTGTGACAGATCTGGAAGGTAGTTGCTTCTAAATTGCTTTTAAAGTACACTTTATTTGTAGTCAAGTGGTATATCACTAGTTCATTTGAATTGTTTTAGATCTAGACATCTAGACATAGAATCTAGAATCTACATGCTGTACGAATAATGGAATTATTCGATCCTCCTAAACCGTTGTCACTAGACGGCAATCTGTCTGAAAGATGGAAAAAATGGAGACAAAGTTTTGAACTGTTCATGGTTGCCACTGAAAAGGACACGAAGCCCGAACCAGTGAAGAAAGCTTTACTGCTACACCTGATCGGTGAACCCGCTAGAGACATCTACAATACTTTTGAAGTAATTGAAGATGAGACTGTAGACAAACTCATTGAAAGGTTTCAGAATCATTTTATGCCTAAGTCCAACACTGTTTATGACAGATTTAAATTCTTTACAAGAAGTCAGAAGGACGGGGAAACGTTTGAACAGTACTATACAGATTTAAAGAATTTGTCCAAAGAATGTAAGTTTGACAACCTTCGTGAGGAACTCATAAGAGATCGATTAGTATGTGGCATACAGTCGGATCGAGTGAGAGAGAGACTTCTGAGAGACGTAGACTTAACTTTAGAAAAAGCAGCAAGCATCATTCGTGCTGACGAGCATACACAGAACCAAATGATGGATATGAAAGTGGATATGAAAGGACTACAAATAGATGCTGCTAGTAAAGTAAAGAGGACAAAAGATAGAATGCCAGTTAAAAACTCACACGAGAGTATGGCAAGGAACCATGTTACAAGTACCATTAAAGATTGCAGATCTTGTGGTAGATCGCATGGAAAACACAATTGCCCAGCATTCGGACAGACATGCCGAAAATGTAAAAAGAAAAATCATTTCGCTGCAAAATGTCGTTTGAAATATTCCAAGGCTGTTGATTTACTGGAAGATGAAAGTCAAGCAAGCCAAGCAATTGAGTTATGGTTTGAGGCAATTGGAACTGACAACAATGTCAGAGTTTGGATGGTTGATGTCAATATTATGGAAAAGATAGTCAAAATGAAGATTGACACAGGAGCACAAGCCAATGTGATATCAGAGTCAACGTGGAACACTTTAAAAACTGATTGTCAGTTAAAACAGTCAAATATTACCCTACGAGCATTAGGAGATGAAGCACTAGAACTGAAGGGAGTTGCATCGGTCACATTTAAAGTCGACGATGTGGAAGTCAAAGATGATCTGTATGTGATCAAGAAAGAAATAAACCCAGTTCTAGGTATGAAGACATCTATTGCTTTAAGACTAATTGAAGCAAAGAAAAATGTCGAAGTACATGATGTCAAGCGACAAAATGAAGTTCCCCGAGAGTTGCCGAGAAATCAACTAACAACAACTAGTAGACCAAAGTCAGGTTCTCAATTGCATGAAGATGATAAACTATTACGTGCTCAAGAGAAATCGAGACCAGATGATGACATGATTAAGAAAAATTATGGCGCAACAGGAAAGTTTCCCGGAAGTAATCAGAAGATAAAAGAAATTCGTCGCAAAACTGAAGCTGATGTTAAACTGTTCAAAAGAAACAATGTGAAGGAAAAATTGCTACCTCATGCTGTACCAGACAGACCATGGAAAAAGGTTGCGACAGATTTGTTTGAATGGCGAAACAATGATTATTTGCTAGTTGTGGACTATTTCTCAAAATACCCTGAAATAAAACGACTGGAGAACAAAACAGCAGAATGTGTTATCAGGGCACTGAAAGGAATTTTTGCTAGACATGGCATACCAGAGGAAATAGTGAGCGACAATATGCCATTCAACAGTTACCAATATAGAGAGTTTGCTTCTGAATGGAATTTCAAGATAACCACATCAAGTCCCAGGTACCCTCAATCAAATGGTCAAAGTGAGTTGTATGTAGGTATCGTAAAGCAGATCTTCAACAAAGCATACAAAAGTGGGAAAGATCCATATCTCGCTATGCTCGAGTATAGAAATACTCCAATAAGTGGACTGCCGTATTCACCATCACAACTGCTGATGAGTAGAAAACTCAGGGACATAATTCCAACTGATCCCAAACTATTTGAACCATCGATAGCTGAAAATGCAGAGAGATTACTCAACGAACGACAGATGAAAAGCAAAGTAAAATACGATGCAAAAGCAAGACTGCCTAAAGATTATTCTGTCGGAGAGAAGGTGAGAGTGCGTCTAGGTGAGAGTGCGTCTAGGACAAACATGGCAGAAAGCTGTCGTCATTAAGAAACATCCATCACCCAGATCTTATATCATAAAGACAAATGATGGAAAAACCTACAGAAGAAACCAACGGTTTTTAAACAAGAGTTTTGATGAAGACATCTCTGGGTACTATGATACTGACGAAGACAATGAACAACAAACTGTTAGAACAACCGATACAGACAGTTATAGACCAACGTCTAGAGAACTTGTCGTGCCAGTCAAAACAACCAGAAGTGGCCGAGTTGTTAAGATTCCTTCTAGATATCAGTAGACCCTATTAAGAACTTTAAAAGGAAGGATGTGCTAATATAAAATATATTACGTCATTGTTTATTGTTTATGTTTTGAGTGAACATAAAAGATAGAGCGGAAATAAAGTAGTTCTCTAATGTCTACCTTAATGAAGACAAGTCTCGTTATATTATTTATTGTTAATTTGTAAAGTCTACAGTAGTTTATTAATCTGTGACAACAGAACAATCATAATATTTTATTGTATTTATTGTATTGTGTACAGAAGTTCTGATGGGCCAAGTAGCCCTGCAATGCAGCCACCGGTCCATATTTTGGGCATCACTGATTTAGAACATTGAATGCAATTTGTTTTATTTGAAAATCTACCAACCGTATCCATTCCCCAGAGCTTGGAAATGCCAACTTATCATTAGTAGGAACCTCTCCTGTGGTAGAAGTAGAATTATTTCTGGCGTTAATTCTCACCTGTTAAAAAAATATGAAAAAATATTTTGGAAATAATATTGAGTTTACAAGTTCAGGCATAAGTTCAGGCATCATAATGACACTTAAGTAATCAAATTGGACCTTGGGATAGATTAGGATAGCCCTAATGACTGAAGAAGAAAGTCCTACTCCTAAATAATGACTAAAAACTCCTACTAATAAGACGTTGTTCCCATAAATGTCTTTAGTAATAACAGGTCAAGAAAAAAACTGATGAAAATTTCCAAATGGAAATTGTTTGTATTTTGACAAAATAGCTGATGACAAGATAAAATAGGGGAGAAAAAAAATAAATCAGATAGTTCCTGATTATAAAATCAAGTAAAAATTGGAATACAAATCTGTAAAGTTATCAATAGGAAAATTAAAATTCATACAATATATAAAAATCATGATATTCTATTTGACTTTCTTTTGTCTATAGTTCAATCTATCAAAGTTAGTCATGTATTTATACATATTTTTTATTATCTAATTACGGTGTTTGAAAAATGGTGTAAATAGGCACTATATATTTATCCTAAACCATATTCATACTTTATTTTTACTTAAAATAAAATCCTTGTGAAAACTGATATTTACTAATTTAAAATAAGAAAAATATCAGATAAAAAACTAATCAATCTAGCGCTTATGCAATGTAAAGATTTGTTAACCACATAACGTAAATTAATAAGTATCTATTTTAATAAAATATAGAAAGTACATTTTAACTAATAAAAAATTTTATTTTTCAAATAATAAAATTATGTGTTATGCAAATATTTACATTTTAAAAAATCTTACCAGTAAATCAGGGTTTCTCCAGCCTGATATTAAAAGAAAAAAATATAGCCTATAAGGCTTTGTAATTTAAAAAAAAAATTATTAATGGTTAAAAAACAAATTCTTTTTTTCTTATTTAATCAATTTAAAAAAATTACTTATAAGTCCTTTAGTCTTTTGCAATGAGATGAGTAAACATAAAAGTTTCAAAACTTTATTTAAAAACATAAACATAAACAATGGAAATATAAAAACAAATGTGATGTTTATAGTATTTTCTCTTTTGAATATAAGGAAGGGCTTGTTAGGTATAAAGATATTCAGAGGATGGTCAAATAAGTCTGATTATCTCTATGCACTTAATATCTATATTATAGTTTTATAGCCATACCATCTAACACTATTCTTTGTTGATTTGGGCTTGATGAATACGAGTAGGATGTCTCATAGTAATGTATATGTCTACTTGTTTCTAACCTGTTGAACTGATGAAAATATAATATTAAAGATAAACAACGCTTGTGAAACACTTCAGAAATAAAAAAAAAGTTCCTGTCCATAAAATGAAATATAAAACTATTTCATTTTGATATTATTATATTATTATTATTATTATACCTTTTATATAGCACTACTTTCATGCTTATAGCATGCTCAGAGCGCTTTGATCCAATCTCATTTGTGGACCAGTGGTGGGGAGGGGGTATCTAGGAGTTAGTTTCCCGTGCTGCCTTTGGGCGCTCAGTAAACACAACTCTGCCCGAGTCGGGTGTCGAACCTCGAGCCCCCTTCTAGGAAGCCAAGCAAGCCAAGCTCAAGCCGCACTTAGCCTCTCGACCATGCATCAAAGTCGTTAAAAACTGTCCACAAAAGTAAACAGTAAACTGTGTTTGTATGGACAGGTTTACCTATAATTTTACCATGGAAACTGTACTGCACACAAAACATTAAAACTTTTACATAAAAAAAAATGATTTAACTGAGACCTAATGCAACACTGGGAGGCATGGTGGTTGAGTGGTAAAGCATTTGGCTTCTGAACAGGGGGTCCCTGGTTCGAATACTGGTGAAGATTGGATTTTTAATTTCAGGATCTTTGGGCACCTCTGAGTTCAACCAGCTCTAATGGATATCTGACATTATTTGGGGAAAAGTAAAACCAGTATTGGTTGTTGAGCTGGTCACATGACACCCTCGTTAACCGTGGGCCACAGAAACATATGACCTTTGACCTTTACATTATCTGCCATATAGATCGCAAGGTCTGAAAGGTGTATACTTCACTTTTAAAATCTTCTAGTATAAACGTGTAAAAAAAACCCCAAGAAACCCAGCATTGACTGGAAGGTAAAGTATTTCACTAAACACAGCACAAAATCATAAATTGTGGTAAACTTTAAAGCAGGCACGTCAAACTGGGCGTTCGGGGGCCGCATGCGGCCCGCGACCACCCTGCATGCGGCCTGCTTGGCCACCTAAAAATTACAAAAATAATGTTAAACTATTGCGCTGGAAAACAAGAGATGACAAGCTACTTGAATTGAAAAATTGTATTTGTTTAATTGAACAACGAGGGTGAGTCTGCATTGAAAGCAAGCTAAATTTTTTCAAACTTCATTGCAAATCATTTAATAAATGTGATTTTGTGAAGGAATGTGTTGTTAAAGCCGAAGTAATTTGTCCAGAAAAGGTGAAAGCATTAAAAAAAAGCGTTAACTAGTAACACTGTGGTTGGTAGATAGAATAAATGACATGTCAGTCAGGTTGCGTGAACAATTAAAGAACGAAAGAGCTGATTTTGAATTATTTTGGAGTCAACTGATGTAACGGTAGCACAGTTGGATATATTCATAAAGGCATCTGATAGAAATTTTGACAAACACAACGAACTACTTGAGTTCTGTTCCATGCATAAAACCACAACAAGCGAGGATGTTTTTTGAGAAATAACAGGAGGTGATATTGCAGTACAATTTATCTTTGGTAAAGCTCGCTAGTCTAATAAGGTATGGCGCACCAACCATGAAATAAAATGGTTTTGATGCAAAGTTACTTGCAAAAATAAGAGAGCCTGATTTTCAGTGCATCATTCACCAAGAAACCTTGGCACAGCAATTACAGTTTCAACATGTCATAAGACTGGTTTCAGTCGTTCTCAATTGTATTCGTGCACGTGGTTTTAATGCTCGTCAAATTTCAATGTTGGACATGAATTTGATTGTGTTCTCTACTACACAGAAGTCCGCTGGCTCTCACGTCATTAAGTATTGAAGAGATTTTTTGCACTGCGTGAGGAAATTGTATTGTTTCTGAACATGAAATGTGAACCTATTGAACATTTCAAAACTGACGAATGGACTCGGGATTTGGCATTTGCTGTTGATCTCACTGGTCACCTGTAAGACTTGAATTTGAAACTTCAAAGTAATGACAAAATTGTCACAACTGCGTGTGATCATGGGAAATACTTTGAAGCAAAATTACGACTGTGGATAAACCAAATATGAAGAGAAAATCTTGTTCACTTTTTAACGTGTCAGGAACTAAAAAGATTAAATACGGTTGCGACATTTGGTGAATGTCTTACACATAGAATTGTTAGTAGATGCTTTCGATGACAGTTTTCGTGAATTCGTTTTATAAGAGCAGGAATTTTTGTGGTTTGTATCTCCATTCTCATCTGATTCTGAAAATGCTGCTGGAAATGTGCAAATAGAGCTGATAGATTAGTAGTCAGACTCTTAGTTGAAATCGAAGTATATTGAATTGGCTATGCCGAAATTGTAGGCCTACAGTTATTTATCCTGAACGGAAATCTGCAGCCAGAATATTCTAGCTATGTTTGCGTGCACTGGTCTATGTGAGCAGTTCTTTCCCATAAAAGCTATAAAAAAAACACCTCCCTTTCGAGATTATCTGATCAAAGGTTGTCATCTGTGATGAAAGCGTCAGTGGCAAACAAGCTTCAACTTGACATTAATAAAATAGTATCCCATAAAAGATGTCAAGCATCAGACAAAGAAAATAATGTGTAATCATTGTAATTTTTAATTAGCCATTAGTATTACAAATTTAGCTTTCTAAGGGACATTAATTAATGTATTGTATTGCATTATCTCTAATTTACATAAAACTAGTAGGCTGTTTTGCAACTGCTTTTTTGCTGTGGTCCCCTCAGGTCATAGTAAGTTTTCAATGCGGCCCATACACCTTATTGAGTTTGACATGCCTGCTTTAAAGTATAAGCTTCAACTTTAAGTTGTTTTTTTATGTTCATTCTCATTAAATCCATGGCTAAAAAAAATGAAAATGCACAGAGCAGAGTAGACATAGGTCAGTGATATGGTTATAGGCACAACTCCGTTTTGAAAAAAAAAAAGAATTTTTAAAGAAAGAACAGTTAAAATACTACAAGGTTAATTAAACCAAGGGAGTTAAATATTTTTAGTGGCTTATGTAGACTTCTTCTTGCCCCAAGACCACTTTGGTATTGAAACAGATACAAAGAAATACCTGTTGCTTCCTGTTAAAGGTTATATATACCTGCACGCTAACAGGAGACAAACAGACATATGAAACTCTATACATCGATAAACAAAACACTCATTCAGTCATGGGCGTAGCAAGGGAAGATGCGACTGATTTTTTGCTGCGCTGGGTCAAGTGATGATTTAGTATTAAAATCTCACATAGAATAAACAAAATCAAAGAAAAAAAAAACAGTCACTTAATTCCGACTTCCCTCCCCCCAGGATGGGATCTCATTTCTGAGGGGGGGGGTATACGCCCATGATGGTTTGTATTGTCGCCGCTTTAAAGCAATAATAACTTCTCCACCTTTTTTTTGCACTACATCAAATTATCAGAAATGTAATCCTATTTAGACAAATCTAATCTAAATACACGGAGGAGTGTATTATATTCATAGTTTACAAGAGAAAATTGTTCATATAGTCGAAGATGGTTACGTGCTCATTGCAGTCTTTGAGACTCTTACGACTTATCTGTGTATATTTCATTTACAAGCCCACTTGACCTCTCAAGTTACTCTTGTGACAATCCATGTTTTCAAGTGCTAGCTTAATATTACGCCCAATTCTTAGTGCTCTGCATGTTCAAGAGGATACTCATTACGTATAGCAAAACAAAAAAGTCACGAATGACCAAGCAGGTGTCCATTATAGATTGACGTCAATTTTATGGGTGACCAATAAGCTAGTAGCCTATTTCCCCCCCCCCAAAAAAAAAAAAACAGTATAGAGGGAAGTGCTTCTTTCGGTCCGACTGTTATATGCTTCGCAGGGCATGCATTCCGTATGGGGGACGAACGTATGTCAAAAGCAGTCTTTTTTTGGTGAGCTAAAAGGTGGTCGACGTAACAGAGGTGCTCCATGGAAACGCTGTAAAGATCAGCTTAAGCGCCAACCTTCCTTAGCTGGCATATTATATGCTTGCCCAGGATGTGAATAAATAAGTAGCTCACAGCACGCGCTGCCTATAGCCACAGGAAATACTCCACTCCTCATTAATCTTCGAACTCGAAGACAAGCCTTTTTATTATTAATATTATTCCCAAAGATATACATAAACAAATTTTTAAAAATGTTAGAACCGTTCTCAAGATCTGTGTCAACCTATGTTTTTCGCTTTTTTTTTTTAAATTAATGATCTTCAAGAATTGGCAAGCTGATAATAGGAATTGTAATTTTAAAAAGTCATTGGGACGGTTCTAGCAATTGCGGGGCCCTATGCGAAACTGATTGCGCGGGGCCTTGTCTGTGTGGGAATAAGTGAAAATTAAGATTTTGTATAAGAAAATTTAGTCTTTAATAAGTTAAAAATTGCGATCTGTATTTTATAAATATATAAAAGTAAAGCATAAATTATTGGAACTTCCGATTAAGGTATAAATTCACCCGATTATTACATTTTTTTACATGAAAGCTGACAATACCTTTTTTCTTTTATCGCGGTTTTACGCAATGAATGACAACCACAAATGACTATTTTATCTATTTTTCTGATGATTTGTAAGTTTTCAGGAGATTTTAATGATCTCAGGAGTTTTTCGTATATATTTTGCAATTTAATAATTACACCCTGAGTTTGCGCGGGGCCTATGAAAGCGCGGGGCCCACTGCGACCGCATTGGTTGCAGTGGCGTAAGACCGGCCCTATTGCTGGTAGTTTCATACATCTGATTAAAGTTCTTCTCCGATATCTTAGTCTGTTTGGTCACCACACATGATCTGGTGAACGTTTATATCTATTCTTCCCTTTCTTTTGACTAAACTAGAATCCATTTCAATGACAGGCCCTTTGACTCTATGTAATTGTCTCCCCATTGCTTATCTTCACATTGGCATGTTTACCTGGTATTGTTCTCTGTAGAAAGGTCTTTGCGAGTCCACCTGATATGGCCATACAGTAGTTTGGGTCTGATACAATAGCTTCGAACTATTTAAAACTTCTATTATAACAATGGTAAGTTTTTCACCTCCATTACTAATGTTCGTTTTTAAAGCCTAATTGTTCGCTATTATGTTTTGTGTACCATTCGTTGCGGAAGTCTCGTCTATGCTCATTCTGTCTGTCTGGGTGAAATATTTTACATGTAATTTCTCACACTTTTTAATTTACCGTCAAATTGAAGCTTTTGCACAATTATTCTTTGTCGATGACAACACACAAATCAGTAAAACGTTTACCGATTAGTTAATTAACTATTCGTACTTAATTAATTTTGTTTTAATTGATAATGCACTAAGCTTAGGGGAGATACGTTTTATGCCGATAATTAGGTCTTTCGCTAAAAAAATGTTATACTAACGAGTCTATAAAACCTTCTATTTTTATAAGTATTAGTAAAGCTCATTGGCTAACGCGTCGGCCTTCCATAATGGAGGTTCGAGATTCCGATTAGAATTCATACTCTAGTAACTTTAAAAAAAAAAGCTTTTGAAAAAGCAGTTCGAAAACATTTTCCTAGATGTTACCCCTCCAGAAACTGGTCCACTAATGTGTCAGAGCCATAAAGCATTGAACATTATAAAATCTTATCTTATACAGACGTTACCTCAAAAAAGAAGATGGTTACGTTCTACGCGTCATGCATTTAGTCATGCATTTTAGCCAATGACCTAAATTCTGCTAAAGCTCAAGCAACCCATTACATGCTCTTATAGCACTAAGGAAGAATGGGACCATTTGTACAAATATGTCATAGCATATGGAACGAGGAATGTGCCTTTATCGTAGTGTCTTTCTGAGTATTTTATTAGATTTGGTTTTTGTATTTGAAGATTATGGTTCAGTGTTTTATGTATAATTGCTACTTTACTTTTGAGTCTTCTATCCTGAAGGCTTTCTAAATTTAGTGATTTTACTTAAAGGTGTTTACTCTAGTCAAATGTGAATATTTGTTTGTTATAAATCTCACTGCTCTATTTTGTGTCTGTTCCAGTTTGTTAATGTTTTCTTGTGATGAGGGGTCCCAAACAGATGATGTATATTCTATTATTGGCCTAACCAAGGTTAAATAACATTTTAGTTTTATGTTCTTATTTGATTTATAGACATTTCTTTTAATAACCCTAATTCTTCTTCTTCTTCTTCGTTCTCATTGTTATGTTGGAGGGTTCAGATCACTACACCAATATCTGAGATGAACTGCGCAGTGGTTTCCAAGTCAGGGAGCTCTCCATATAGTTTTCTTTCTATTGGGGTGTTTTGGGGCCAGTGTCTTAGTCGGGCCTCTTGGTAAAGAGCGCAGTCTTGGAGGACGTGGTCTGCATTCTCTGATGACACTCCACATGGGCAGATATCACTGGTTCCAATTTTGAGCTTCCGGTACATGTGTTGTCGCATTCTGTTGTGTCCGGTCCTAAGTCGAAAGATTACACGTTGATCTTGTCGGGATAGCTTATAGTAAGCATCATCTTTCTTGTGATTTGGATGTGAGCTTGTCCATTTCTCATTTATTTTATTTATAATTAATTTCTTCATTTCTTCCGGGTAGAGTGCAGAGTTCATTTGTGAGCCACTTCTTCCATCCTTGGCGAGTGAGTCAGCCTTCTCGTTTCCCTCTAGTTGAATATGAGCTGGCACCCACTGAACAACAGTCTTTTTGCTGTTGTTGTTGAGTTTTTTTCAGTGCTGCTCTGAGGTTTTCAACACAAGAGAATCCAGAGTTCTGCAAGCCTTGAAGGGTTGTCTTCGCATCAGTCAGCAAGACAATCTGACTGTGTGGGGAACTTGGATGATTAGCTAGCATAGTAGCAGCTAGTGTTAGTCAGTTAGTGCTTCCCTTTCTGCTCTGTGGCTGTCAGAGAATTCTCCAGTTGCAATGGATTTTTCTAGCATTTTTCCATCTGGCCATTCGATGAGATAATAACCCTAATGATTTGTTGGATTTTTTTATATCATGTAAGTTGCGCTAAAGAACAATAATTAATTAACATTTTTCCTATTGCATACACTTAGTAGGCCCTATTGTCAATCTAGATCTAAATATTTAAAAAAACTACTTTTTTTACATCCATATATAAAAACTGTATAGATTTTTCACTTTTCTATATCAATCAAAATTAATTAATTAACACTAATTAATAAATAAATAAATATTTTTTTCTATTGATTCCTGTTTTGTTATGGGCAATAAATAATTTTGTAAAATTTCAACAACATCCGAGAATGGAAAGTGGAAGAAAAAACGTGTAGACAATTTGTACCAGACAGACAGAAGGTGTACTATATGAGTTAATGTAAACTTTGCAAAATTTAATAACATAATGGATTCAAAATAATTGATGCGATTTCACTCAATGTACCGGTAAGCTATGTATTTTTAAAGGTATTTTTATAATTGACTTGCTGCCTAAGGCTACCAGCAATGATCGGTAGATTTATCTTGACTGTCCAGCCAGCCTAGTTAAAACGAAACAATACAGTGTTTGGAAATGTACCTCACTGTTAACTGAGACTTAAAATTATTTAAAAGGATTACCAGTTTGTATTATGTTTATATCGTTCTGTCTAGGTTCACTGCACACACTACACTCTTAACAAAAACGTGTTTTTTTTACGCAATTTTTGTGTGTGGTAAATATGTGTACTTAAAAACATCCTGTAGGCCAAGGTTCATTATAATGTGAAGTAAATTATATAAACTCTCTAGTATTGTTTTTCATTTTTCTGCGTGACTAATAAATCAACATCCATTCAACTTTTCACAGTATACTAGACTGACATGAAGCATTCCATCATTTCAATGAAGCGCAGTTTAAGACAATTTTGTTAACAACATGTACAAAACTTATTGCTATGCCCAACAACAAAAACAGTAAACCTAAATATTTGTTTTAAATCTTTTTTTAAAAAAGTTATCAAATGGAGGAAATATACAATCACTGCCCTAAATCTAGGAGTAAGTTCACTTTGTTGTAATCACAACAAATTTCCGAAAGGATCAATAAAGCAGTCTTAGTCTTAGTCTTTTCATATAAAACAAAATTATTTCATTACCACTAATTCATTAACAAATCGGTTATTGTTTTTTTTTATATAGATTCACGTAGTGTTATCAACTATATGAATTGTTGAGCCAAATATTTACTTGATTTGAGGATCAGAAGTAGGAAAAAAAAGGTGTACAAAACGTAATAATGAGAATAAATCCACATATACATACTTATAATAAGTAGCATTTATTTCCTTTTTTGATACCAAACAAAATTATAAATTTCCAATAATTAACTAATTGCTTAATTTGTAATTCCTTCACGTTTTGTTTGGTACAACAAATGATTGTGCGAAGTTTCAGCTTGATCCGAGACTTTGTGTGGGTGAAAAAGAACATGTACCAGACAGACAAAATTGAAAAAGAACATGTA
>JADKLZ010003886.1:25054903-25071678 GCA_021533235.1 Biomphalaria straminea
GTATAGTGGTGTCACTAAGGTGGGTGTCACCCGGTGCGGTCAGCTCGGGGTGTCACCCCTCCCCCTTTAAGAAATCTTTTTTTTTTTTCGTTTGTTTGTTGAGCTGTAATACATATAGTTTATAGTTATAGTTATAGTTTATAGTTACCTACGTTATTTGATTCTTCGACAATAATACAATGAGTGTCTATTAAATTTTAAAATTCAGTTGTCGATTACAATTTTATAGTTTCCAGGGTTTGTGTAGTCATGTGAAACTCTGCACGCATCCTTAATCTTTAGAATCGAAGATCTATAGTTGATCTATAGTTCAATTTTACAATGATGCAACTAAAAGAAAATTACAGTTTTTTTTCTGGATTTCAAACTTGAAAACTTATCATTAAGTTGATCAAAGTTAATGTCTTTAACGATCTCATTTTAATAGAATTCTCCTTTGTGAAAGTGTCGTTGGTTGCTTTGTGTCAAAAAAGTTCTTAATTTTAATTTAAAATCCTTTTTCACATGATGTCATAGATATGTAGATGGTAAGAAATGGTTAAAGGCTTTGTTAAATGATTTAGAGATATTTTTTAAGGTCTTAGTGACAAATGAATCATGCACTGTTAACTTTGTTTTTCTTCAAGAATAACCTTTAGGTATCTTCTCAGTCATGGTATTTCCGTTTCGATGTGGCCTTTGAAAAATCTTCATATACGCCAATATTTTCAAGCAAACGTCTACAACACTTTTTGGTTGTTGAACTAAAGAATTTTTTTCGGTTAGATTGCTCCACATGTATCTGCTACATCAATGATTGGTTCCAGTAAAAGTTGAAGCTCAGCGTTACGATCAATGCACATTAGTTTAAGAAGAATTAAGGAATGCACTCAGACAAATGAAGACAGGTAAAGCTGCTGGAATTGGCAACATACCACCTGAAGTTCTAAAAGAAGGAGGAAGTGAAATAGTTGACCAACTGCACAAACTATTCAACAAAATTTGGTTAACAGAAACATCTCCCAGGGATTGGAAAAAATGGCTTGCTAATAAAACTACCAAAGAGTGGTGATCTATCACAATGTGAGAAATGGCGAGGCATCACTTTGTTGTCAGTACCAAGCAAGATTTTCAGCAGAATCCTACTAAACAGAATAAAGGGATCATGCGATGAACATCTTAGGGAAGAACAGGCCGGATTCAGAAAAGGGAGATCTTGTGCTGACCAAATAGCAACACTCAGAATAATTGTAGAACAATGTGTCAAATGGCAATCTCCTCTCTATACAACATTTGTCGACTTTGAAAAAGCCTTTGATAGTATCGACAGAGAATCTATCTAGTCTCTAATGAGACACTACGGGATCCCAAATAAAATAATAGCCATAATCAAGAACCTTAAAATTTATGGTGGTTTCACCTGCCAAGTAACACACTGTGGCAAGCCATCAGAGGAATTTCCAGTCACAACAAGAGTCAAACAGGGATGTCCTCTTTCACCACTCCTGTTCTTTCTAGTATTGGATTGGGTCACAAAAGGAGCTTACTCTAATGCAGGGAAAGGAATCCAAGGAACTCTCACACAAAAGCTAGAAGATCTGGAATTAGCTGATGACATAGCCCTATCGTCATACAGACTACAGGTTATGCAAGAAAATATCACAGCTTTAAGCGAAGTAGGAAAAAGGGTAGGCCTCAAAATAAACCACCAAAAAAACAAAAGTATTTATTGTCTTAAATTAGGTCTGATTTATAATGCATACTAATTAGGTTTTTCTCTTTAAAAAACTGCTTGCATAAGTGATTTTTTAAAATTAGATTTTGAGCTTTTAGAAAAGAAAAAGTAGCCGTTGCATCAGAAGTTTGAATGATCTAAAATATTGTGATGTCCGATTTTCATTTTTTCTTCTACTTTCTGATATCTAAACGGGGCGGACAGACAGACGGACGGACGGACGGACATGCCACACAAAACTAGTAGTGTCTTTTTCCCTTTCAGGGGCCGCTAAAAAACTAGCAAGAGACCTTGGAGAGTGGCATATTTTTGTTGAGGCCCTGTGTTAAATGCCCATGAGGAACCCAAAGGAATGATGATGATGATAATGAATCATGAAGGTTGCCTGAATCAGCAAGGAAAACCAACGACGTGGCAGAGTTTACGTCATTGATTAACATGCATGACTAGATTGACCTAAGGATACGCGAAGGACGTAATTATCTTCTTTTTACAATATACCTCTATTCAAGTTTGAAGAAGGTCTGTTATCTTAATCTTATAAGATAAGAAGATAGGCTATAATAATAATCAAGTGCGGACTGTGTGTCAGAATCAACCTGGGCATTTCTATCTGAAATATATACAACTTCCCTGGAAGTGATTCGCACTGACCAGTGCCTTTATGTTATCTTCCTTGCTCGGGTCGAGCCCCAGTATCATCTCCCCTTCTGTCTCTAAACACCTGTGCAGGAAGACAAAGAAACACCAGCGAACGAGCCACTCAAGTTCCCTGATCTCGTCACTCTTCGCAGTTCTAGGTAATGTCCCTCTCCGGGCAACATTCGTCTCACATCAAACGGGGACTTTCCTCTTAAATTGATGGAGTCACAATTTAATAGCAGCCCCTGCTCCACCATTATATTCCCCATCCTCTCTCCTCCATTTTCTGTTGGCTTTCGTCGACGTGGTCTATTTCATTCCCTCTCATGACTCGCCCGAAAGCGCATAATTCTTCTGTCACAATTTCTCCCTTCTTCTTGTATTGGTGACTCTACATTAAAAAAATATCATAAGATGTTGTTGTTTTTTAATCACGACGCTCAATATATAAACTCAATTATAAGTAGAATATTATAAAATCTTAAAACAATTTACTGGCATTCATGCGGCCCTTTCTGTGACGGCGGCGGCCCACTTTAGGCATCGGTCCGAATGCCAATAGCCACTCCTCCCCTGATTTACTCCATATTTTTTAAAGAAATATATAGATCTATAGCATTTGTCTTGTGAAATGTTATGTAAGCGTAATACTGGAAGTAATCTAGGCTAGATCTGGAGATGTCCATATCCATATGAGTGTTTCTCCAGTACTGGTGACATATTGGTATTGGTTCACTAAAAAGTCTATAACTCAAAAACTTCTGATTAAAATGTCACAATTCTTTTTGCATTGCACATAGAAATGGTTTATTTATAAATTGTGATATTTTGAGCTTTAAAGGTGAATAGTGGAATTTTAAAATTGTAGAAAATGTGTGAAATAGTGCACAAAATGGCCTCTTTTGATGTAACACGGAATACCTGGCTTAGGTTGAAGTAATATTCTACTAAAAGCAAGGATTATTGAAGAGACATTTTTGTTGAAATAGGTTAACGATATAATGATATTGCATTAACAATATCTTTTTATTTTATATTTACTTTGGTATTACTTAGGTGTCGCCGTAAAAAATGTGTCACAGGTGCATCACACGGTGTCCCACTAAATTTGAAATTTTAAACCTTCATCAATTGTAAACAAAGTAAAGGATTCTGCTCCCAATTGTGTTTCTGTTACTAAAAGCATCAATGATTAATTGACACAGTGCAATTTTTCTTTAAAACTGTAAAATAAAAAAAAATTTTGTAAAATAGGTCTTGGTGTCCCAGGTGATGCACCTCTGCACCGCTTGACAAAAAGGACAATATTTTTTTAAACAAAGTTATTAAAGTGATGGGAATTACTTCATTGTATCTCTGATACTGCTTAGTACAAAATTAGGTCCATTTTCTTGGGAAAAGGCTACATAGTAATTAACAGGAGACATTAATAGACATGGTGTCCCACATTTTTTTCACCGTAGCACCCGAAACACTCCATATTGAATCATACCAGAAAATCTCAGAGGTTAAGATATAAGTAGTTTTCTCACTAAAGTTTTGAATTATAATAAGAATTAAGCTTATTATTCTTAAGTTTGATCTTAAATACTTGTATACTATTTTTTTTTATCTAAGTTAATGTAAATCTTATTGTTTTATCATTGTTTGAGGTGCATCATGGGACACCGAACAAGTCTTGTTCTAGATATAGGTCAAATGTAGATTTAAATCTACTCTATATTTCAATTTATATGATTATCCTGTTTTGGATCATGTTCTTAGTGCATTGAAAGTCAGAAAGCTGCACCTTTTAGTCTATGATTAGGTCATGTTTGAGGCAGTTATGTCTAATGTCTTTTTAAAAATTTTTGAACACACACACACAAAGGCCTAATACATAAATTTGTGGTTATAGAAACCTATTTTGTGAATCAATAATACAAGAATAATTGGTAATATATTTAGAGACTTTAATTTTTTTTTTATTACAGCATGTATTAACAAAAAAAACAATATATTTCATATTGGTGTCCCGTTGTAGCACCCGCAACATCTTATAATATAATAATAATATTAGGCTATAATAAATGCTTGAATTATCATTGAGATATTGCAGCAAATAACAGCCTATATTTAGCTATAATGCAAATATAGCATAAATTCTATTTTCTTATAAAATATCTTATTTAAAAAACTTTTACCAGTAGTGTCACAGGTGCTACGGTGTCCCATTTTTTAAATTGAGCGCAAACATAACCTAAGTGCTCAAAAACTTAAATTTCTCTACCTAGCTGCTTAATACAATAGAAACATTCAAATTATACTAAAAAAGCAAGCAAATAAGCAGTTAGTTGTACTTTAATCATCAAAGGTGTCCCAGTGATGCACCTGAAATGCTAAAGTGGGTACCCCCGTTTGCCAGCTATGCCTAGGAAATGTACATAGTCCTATTCATTTTCTATTGATAAATTCTTAAAGTATAATGGCTGAAGAAGTGAATACACTTAAAATGAAACCAAAAACTTCCACTTTAATTTTTGGCCTAATGTGACACTTTTTGATACCAGTACTGGAGAAACACTCATATGTGATATGTGTTCAGTTATTGAACACATATTCCAGATCTTTCGCTTCAGTTATAGATCTATATATATATATAGTCATTATAGATCTAGATCTAGATCATAGACTATAATCTAGATTTAGATCTAGATCTAATTCAAGTTTGGCAGCCTTTCAAAGTTAGATAACTCCAAAATATTTATAAAACTTTAATCATGGCCTTTAAAAGTTCATTGATCACATTCATGTGTAAGATTTGTTGCAGAACTAAAAATTGTCCGGTAAATCATTTAGAATTTAAAATATTTAAATCCAGATTTTTTGTTTCTTCAGATCTACAAATCTAGTCTAAATCTAGATCTAATCGTTGGAAACAATCCATTCAAGAAGACAATTAATTTTTTTTTTATTACAGTTTACACTGATTCACTGATTGTTGTGTGTTGTGACAGATTCTGAGTCTGAGATAGAAAATCATAGATCTAGTGAGATACCAGATACTATTGTCTATTACTATTAGAGTCTAGTATTATATTTATAGTTATACTTTAGAATAGAGTCTCAGTAGAGACAAGAGTAGACAAAATTATGAAATAAGACGTCTAGTATTGATTTTGATTAGTCCCTCCTAATATAGCTAATTCACTTACTATGTCTCTGACTATGTCGACTATTGAGTATGACACTGACTAATGAGTTGTTTTACATCATATTTATTACAATACATGTCCATGTAACATGGCATGTAATCTAGGTCTAGATAATGATATAAATATAGTATCATATACTGATATAGACATATAATATACTATCATATTTATTACAATACATGTCCATGTAACATGGCATGTAATCTAGGTCTAGATAATGATATAAATATAGTATCATATACTGATATAGACATATACTATCATATAGAGATCTAGACTATGAATCACTAGATTCACTAGATTTCTAGAATTAGATAGTTTAATTTAGTAACTATCTTATCTAGGAATCTAGTAGATGATCTACTCATCATCTAGATCTAGCTCAGAGTCAGCGGTTCTCAACCTTTTAAGCTTGGCGACCCCTTTTTACAATGCCCCACTCTGCCGTGACACACACACACACACACACATACAGCAGAGAAGAGTAGACAATAGCAATTCATATTTTCCGTAGTCTTAGGCGACACCTGGTAAATTGTGAATCGACCCCAAGGGGATCGCGACCCACAGGTTGAGAACCCCTGATCTAGTAAGTCATGACTAGTGACTAGACGTAGAGAGGGTAGAGGGAAAATCTACTTAAATTGGTTTAGTAAGTAATTGTTTAGATATTAGATGCTCAGATACCATGAGGGGGGGTTGGGACCCCGCTAATAATATAATATATAGAGTAAAGTGCGAAGTTCGATCAGATTAAGCCCGCTAGCAGCAATTTTCATATTTGGATTTTTATATCACCGTAACGGTCTGACCTATGAAAAAACTGATGGTATCTCTGAATTCCTCTTCCTTTTTTAAATAAAATAGATCGGATTTAATGTATCACTAGGCTTAGTTTAAAATTAAATATGATGTTAAAGAGGTGTAGCGTAGGTATCACCAAGCGTACTTTTCCTCAATCTGATTTTTACCCAGTTAGTAAGCTCGATCGGGTTCATGGAAGGTTTAAGCAGATTAAAGAAAATATATCTAAAAACATGTTTTAATATTTAATTTTCACTATAAAGTCATTTCTTTTACTCTGGCGCACTTTTCATTACTTCTGTTCAGAAGAGGTTCAACTTCCTTTTTTATGTTGTTTTGGTTTGATTATAGCACAGTTTTTGATTTTGTTATAGACATTTTACCATGGTAACCACGCTGTGTTACAGTTTTTGACACGAAATTTTGTGACAACAAAAAACAGCTGATTCAATGGCTTCTTCCAGTGGTAGCTCTAGACGTAAGGATAATAAATACTGATGTATTTGATTCTGAATTGGATGATGATATGATAGATCTAGTCAATCTAGTGATAGTAATAGTGATAATCTAGATCTAGGACTTGACAGTTTTCGAGAATATGCCTCTCAGTCTAAATCTATCAAAAAAAGGAAGAAACCTGCTTTTGATTTATATCAGAATCCAGGTAAAAGCATGAAACTTAGAAGTAGTTCTAGTAGACCAAGGCCTGGATCTATTTATGATGAAGATTTTGATATGGACCCACAACTTATATTTGATGACACTGACAGTGATAAAGATAATTAGCCACCAACCAGACCTCGCCCTCAGCCAACACTTGTGAAAAAGACTGCTTGTTCATCAACTAAAGGGAAAGGGAAATGTTCTAGATCTACTAGTCTTCAGTCTGTTGATACCAGTACCAGTACTACAACTAGGTCTAGTACCTCTAATTCTTCTATCACTTCTGACTCTGCAGATCCTGAATGGGACCATGTTACACCTGGAACAACTGAAAATAATTTCAGATTTCTCCCTCTGAAAATGCCTGGAGTTTGCGATAATCTACATTGAACTGATCAATCTTCTCCACTTGATTTTTTCCATGCAATCTTTGATGACAGAATGAAAGATAATTTGATAAATTCTATCAATTATTTCGCAAGGAAAAAATGCCAACTGAACAACCCACCACGAAAGCGATCTGTGTTCGGACGATGGACTGATGTTACAAGAAGTGAGTTGGACAAGTTTATGGCAGTGCTGATAAAAATTGGCATTGAAAAAAGACTACTGGACAACTGCTGCTGAATTTTATGCTCCTTGGATTCACCAGGTTTCAACAGAGAATGCTTCCAAGCTATCTCTATCACACCATGCTTCACTGTGGTGATGAAGCATCAGAAGAAAAAGAAAACATACAGCCATTCATGAATTTATTGATTGATAAATTCAGAAAATGTTTCTATCCCTTCCAGGAGCTCAGCATTGATGAGATGGTTATTGGGTTAAAAGGTAGGTGGCAATACAAGATGTTTAATGCCACTAAACCTAGCAAATATCACATCAAAATCTTTGGCCTGTGTTATTCGGCAGCCGGCTATGTTGTCGATATTTTTGCATATTTTGGGGCAAATACCTCTTATAATCCTGATGCAGATAAGGATGGGGGACAAGCTATGCAGGTTTTTGACATCCTCCTTCAACATGTGGGAACAAGGCATAAAATTTTTGCTGATCTGTTTTATACCACCCGGAAACTCATCAACTATGTGCTGCAAAAAAAAACAACAATTCTACATGGGTACACTCAACGTCAACAGACACAGATTTCCCAAAGCTGTCAAGAGTTTGGTTTTGCAGCACAGAGAAATGAAATTGTTTCTCCACAAAGAAAAAACAATGCTCTGTGTTGCTTTCAAAGACAAAAAAGCAAAAAAAATGTCATTATGGTCTCGACCGATACTGAATTGGGCACTGCATAAGTCAATGATGTTGACAAGCCTTCGATGGTTGACACTTACAATGAAAACATCAATGGGTGTGACAAGCAGACTAGAAGGTGATCTACTACTGTGTCTTTGACAGAAAGACCATCAAGTAGTGGAAAAATTGTTTTTTTTTGCTGTTTGAAATGTGCCAAGCCAACTCTTATATTTTATTTTGCCTCAGCCAGAATCCTGATGCAAGAAAACTGTCTCTGAAAGACTACAAACTTCTGATTCGACAGCTAACACAGAATGTTGTTTTGAATGAACAAATCAGGGCTCCTGATAGACAACAAGAGACAGGTTGCCTGGAAAAGCCTAAGAGTCAGCATATAGTGGACTACAGCAAGCAGAACAGAGACTGTGTTTTTTTGTTCGACGAGCACTAAACGGGTCAGAACCTTTTTTATTCTCTGGATGTGAAGCAGAGCCTCAGTTACATCCTAAAGGATGCTTCAAATCCTTTCATGAAGCGAAAAAACTTTGTTGGCTGTTGGACAATGTTTTTTCTTTCATTTTTCCATAGAAAATGTGGAAAAAAAAAAATTCAGGTGTGTGAACAAACAAATTCATAACTTTTTTATTTCTTGTGTTATTTCAATGAAACTTTCCTACTTTGTCACAAACATATTGTGGTGTAAATTTTGTAAAAAAGCAGCTTCTTTGGATTAATATTTATGGATTTCCATAGCCGTAAGTTGAGTTAAAAATTTTTTTTAAATATTTTTTTCCACAGTGTTGTACTTAAAGTTTAATAACTTTTTTTATTTTTGTAATTATCTTATTAATGTTTACAGTATATCATTCCTCATTAAATTACAAAAACATTGATTTGCTACTTGCCATAGAAACTAAAAAATGGTAGTGTATAAGAACATACAAAACTATCATTAGAAAAATTTTCAGCCAGTTTTTTTTTGCTCCGTTGCATTGACAAAAACTAACGTATGGAATGAGTTAAGCCCATGACCCATTTCCTTCACTACCAGGTAGTAAAAAAGAACAATTCCACACCTCTTGAGTTTGACCTCACCATAAACTTAGCTTTTACAAGGAAAAAGAAATATGTATGTGTCGGTAGTGAAGATAAAAGGTGCATGCGCAGTGTAGCAATATAGTAGTAATTTGGTAAACATTCAAATAAAAAAGTTTTAGCAATAAAAAGTGAACCAATCGAATCTCTCGACAAATTGGGGTTAATAGAACTTCTCACTTCACTCTAAATTGGGGGGGGGGTTTGAACTCAAAACCCATTATGTTTATGATTAGGTTGTGCTCATACTGAGTCATAGCATTTTGAGTGCGTAATTTGCTTTTTTTTTATATCGAAGAGGTATTTTTTAGCTTCAAACGCGGCTGAAGGGGGATTTAAACTCAAAACCCCTTTGGCTACGCTTTTATGAAATTTTGAATACACGTGTAATTTGATTTTTTTATATTGAAGAGGGGGTTTTATCGTAAGTTTCAGAGGGGGGTTTAAAATCTAAATATATCTTAGCTGTGTTCTTGGAATTTGGGGATTGTCGTAAAGTTTGCATTTTTTTTTTTAGTTTTGTTTTATAAAAGGGGGATTTAACTGCAAAACCCACTGGTAGGGGGGGTTAAACTCAAAATCCCCTTGGCTGTGCTGGGGCAAGTGATGGTTTAGTATTAAAATCTCACCTAAAATAAACCAAATCAAAACAAAAAATCTGTCACTAAATTCTGACCCCCCAGCCCCCATGGTCTACTCCCATGAGATCTAGACTCTATCTCTATATATCTCTATACAAGATACAGAAATTTTACAAAGAGAATTCTTTACAGGAATGGGAATCAAATGGGAGCATTACCTCCAGCAGCAACAAAAAAAAATAAATTCTACATACTTTTCATTTATTTTTTATTATTCTACAAACATTACTTTACAGCTTTTTTTTTTTTTTTTTGGGGTAAAACAAATTAAGGAAATTATTTGTTTTTTACTAAACGTCTACAGTGGCAAGTTAAATGACCAAAGAGTTCTTAAAAATAAGTAACAAATTTTCATTTTGGTTAAATGGCTGTTTGTTCATTTTAGATTCTGACATTTTTTTTATAATCTCAGAAAAAGGTACTGCCACCAGGTTGGGAATTTGTATTTAAAGGTTTTTAAAAAAATTCAGTGACTTAATTTTTGTTAGAACTCAGTTCAATGTAAATCAACAACATTTGTAGATATAAACAAAGAGTTAAAAGTTTTGTTAAAGTGTCTAATTAATAATGTAGAAATTTACAATTTAGTATTATTAATTTTTGTAAAAATGTTTGTTTGTTTGTAAAATGTTTTACATGTTTCGGAAATTCCTTCAGAGTTGAAGATAGTTATTTCCTAGTCCAAACCTCCCACAGGACGACGGGGGATGGGAGCGGGCAGGGTTTGAACCAGGGACCATCGGTAAATCGATACGACAGTCCAGCGTGCAAACCGCTCGACCAGGCAGCCATCATTTTAGATGTTTCTTCTCAAATGCTTTTTTATAAGAAGAACCATTCTTATAGGAAAATGTAACAGTGTAAAAAAAAACATGCATTAGAAAAATGGGATTTTGAAATATTGTTGTTCTAGAAAACATAGCCTCTCCAACGTATGTTCATCACACACTTTTTGTTTTGTTTTCTTTTTAGTACATTTTGAGGTCCTATGTGACAAAAAAATCTTTTGAAGAGAAATCTTTAGAGCTGGTGTACAAACCTGAAGATGAGGTCAAAATTCTCAATGGTTTAAATACTTTTACAGAGGAACAGCTGAGGTTAGTATACATTGTGTTTATTCATACCTAAGTGGCTGTATGCATAGTTAAAATAATTTTCTGGGGCCCAAGTATTTCTCCCTAGGAGGTTTTTAGCTAACTATTGTTTGTGAGGTAACAGCTTATAAATTTAGCTGTAATTTATCAAAGTATAGGTCCATATTGCCTGAATCAGAAAATATTTTTGAAAAATTAGCAATATTACTTAAGATAAAAACATTCTTTTTCACAATTTTTTTCATTATCAGCAACAGTGTCTGAGAATGATTATAAATAGGAATGACATTTAATATGATTTTTGTCACCAATAGAAAAGTCCTTTTCTACATAGGCATTCACCCACTAATTGAAGTTGTGACTAAACATCATGTAAGAGATTTGGGAGACAAGACAAAAAAGGTTTATCAGAGTGAGCCATAACATGGAATCTGAAATGGAAAAAATAAAACTGTTTACATCTAACGTCATCACACTTTTTTAGACGACCTTAGAAAATCTCTGGGCACCAGCTAAGAAGATGCGTTAGAAACTGCCTTTGACTGATCTCTGTGAAGAGAGTTTACCATCAAATGTATGACAGAACCTAAACAAAAAATAAAACCAAGCTTGTCAGAAATGTGTAAGGTTTTTTATTTGGGGGGGGGGGGGGGCGCTTCTAGTTATTTTACTGTTTGGTTATGAGGAAATTCTAAGCTATTATCCAGGCATCTTTAGTGCTGGGTATCTTTTAAGGTACTATCTAACCAGAAAATTAGGATTAAAATGCCCATAAATATAAAATAAAATTGATATGGAGATAAATGTCATAGATCAGGGGTGGGCAAATTACGGCCCGCGAAAACCTAAATAAATCAAGTGTGCTCACACATTACACATATAAAAATGGAAGTATATTAAAAATAAATAAAAGTAAATATCTATAGAAATTATAGAAACTTTTTGATTCTTATTACTTAGAATGAAGAGGCTAAAGAAACATTGTCTCAAATGTCCTTCTAAAAAGTTTAAAGTAAACAAAGATTATATTTAATAGCAATATTTCGATATATTCAGTAAAACACATAAGCCTAGGCCAGTATTTATTCAATGCTATGAAGAACTGTGTTAAAAGAGTTGGGTTGGCTTGTACAAGATGGCAATGGTAACAACTGATGGAGCTTTGACTGAGAAAAACGTTTTTTAATAAAATATAGAATATACCCCAACCATAATTTAATAACTTCATACTTTATATAAAGCTACATTGTATTAAAGCGAAGTTTGGGGAATATACGTAGTATGTTTTAAAAAGTTTAACAGGGCTTTCCCTAGGCATAGTTAATGTATGCAGCTGCTAAGGTCCATGATTGTTGAGGCCTCGCACAGGAAATAAACTGCGATATTATAGAGAAGAAATAGCGAAACTTGTACTCAATGTTATTTTTCGAAATACACTAGGTCTTTAATAAATTGTATAATTTGAGCTTTTTCCTTTTATTTTGTATTTTGCTATTTTATTCGGGGCCACCAAATTTACTTCACCACTCATATGATATATATGCGGCCCGCCCAGTCCCCAAATTTTAGTAATGCGGCCCTCCGTTGAAAAAGGTTGCCCACCCCTGTCATAGATCGTTGAACTGAAAAAGAATGTCCGGCAATATGGCATCATTTTAACTGTAGCCATACAAAAAATGTTTATCTGTTTAATATTGCTAATCAACAAAAACGTTCTTACTGATTTGTGTGTATGTATATGGTCCTAATCTGTTAACAATTTTTGAGTGACATAAAAAAATGTTAGAGTTTACTAATATGGTAGTCTGTATACCAGCAAGATTTTTGCTGTTCAAAAACTTTGTCTCAGGCATATTACTCAGGTCATGTGCCGTCGTCTACTGGTAATAAATTTGGATAGAGAAAAAAAACATTTTTTAAATTATTATTTCTACTCTAAATTCTGGTATTAAGCACTAAAAAAAACAAGTAATAATATTTTTGATCCTAGTAAATCATTGAATATATCATAAAGGATAGTAAAAAGGCTGAGTTTAAGTCATTCTGTGTTAAGTCATTCATTTCTGGCAATTAAAAAAATTCTTTATATTATATGATATTGCAACCCTCTCAGCATGGTTCATGTTAAATTAAATATTGTGTTGGTAAGGTAATGGGGTGAGGTGTTGACTTTTTTGTTAACTTACAAGTCCCAGATGTAAATTTAAAAAGGCAAAGAAAAATTTCTCATTTGTGTAAAGTAATTTTTCATTGCATCTTATAAACATATATACCACTACATATGTATTTAATTCCTTTTTATTCTTTTTTAAGGCAGGAAAAACATTTAATTTATCCATTAGTTGATCAAATTGTTGAGTATCGAAGTAAAATTGGCCCCTTTACAACTCTAACTGATCTCAAAAAAGTCAAAGGTGTTGGACCACATAGGTTCAAGGAAATCTGTGAAAAGTTCCTGTCCGATACTGTCCAAGCTTCTCAGAAAAAAGTCATAAGTTCTAAAGCCAGAACTGAAAAGCCTGTAGAGAGCTATTTTAGTCCAGTGATTAAACCAGAAATATTGAAGGTAAAAACATTTTTTTTTACTTTTATAGACTTCTTGTTGCATTAACTATGGCATTATAGGCTACTATATAGAGATGTTTTCATAATATTAATATATTGTCACACAAGTAGTGGGATATTTCTATAAATCAGATTTCAAAATATACCATGGTCACAATATTATTATTATTATAGATTTTTTATATAGCGTTACTTTCATGCTTATAGCATGCTCAGAGCGCTTTGATCCAATCTCATTTGTGGACCAGTGGAGGGAGGGGGTATCTAGGAGTTGGTTTTCTGTGCTGCCTTTAGCCGCTCAGTAAACACAACTCTGCCCGAGTCTGGTGTCGAACCTCGAGACCCCTTCTAGGTAGCCAAGCCAGGCCAAGTTCAAGTGCACTTAGCCTCTCGACCACGCTTCCCACAATATGTTTTGGCCCTTAAAATTTTGAGGTCCATTTGTAGTTGAAATGTTGATATTTTCTTGAACCTGGAGCTTAGTTAAAAATTTAAAAGAAAGTTTTTTTTAATCTGATATGTAAGAACATAGAGGCATCAAAGTTTAGATTAATTTTCCCAAAATTAAACCATGACCCTGCACATAAATTTCTTAAATGGAGATTTTCAACTAAGCAGATCTTGTAAGTCTTAAAAAATAAAAAATATTACAACAGAATTATCAATAGCTTAATCTAAAACATGAGAAATTGGTTCCAGTTGCAGAAAGTTTTTAAAAAAATATAAAATAAAGGCCAATAATTATATGCACACAGTTTGTCAACTTTGTCTTATGATGCAGGCTAAATTTATTTTGTGTTCAGCACCATTTACTGACCCTTTCTGCATTACTCTAAACCCTTCTAATTGCGATTTTAGTCTTTTCCCCACAATGCTGCTATTTTTTTTTTTTTTAATTTCAATTATTAAAAAAATTTTTGGGTTATTAAAACAGTAGAGCTAACATACAAATTCAGGTAATGTTATAAACTGATGACATTCTGGTCTACACAGCCATCACAGAAATTGAATTCTTAAATCAAGTAAGAGAACTTAAGGCTACTTTGACTTATATCCTTCCATGCCATTCAGCTTATTTGATGCAATAAGAAAGCTTAAACATTGAAAATAATATTGCTCTCATGCTCAGAAAAAAAAAGCTTACTAAATAGTGAGGGTCTGTGTGTATTAATTCTAGATTAAATGTCATGTTGAAAATATCTTAATGGTAATAAAGGCCAATAAGGAATCATAAAATATAATTTGGCTTTGTGTTACTATTTCAGTTTGATCAATTCTTAAACAAAATTTAGAAAATATTGTAATTACCAATATATAAAACTTATATAATGTTTAATATCTTGTAAAGCATTCCATTTATGAATTGAAATTGTTCTAGGTTTACTATCACAATGGCAATAATATTGTCAGATATTTTTTAAAGACGCACAGAATAAAAAAGAAACTATAATTTGAAATCACAAAAATCTATGTTAGCTTAGTCCTTAAAAATACTCATCCAGCCATCATGGGAACATTTGTATACTGAACATGTTCACTAAAAACTTATAAATACCAATTGAAATCACTGTAAATTGTATCATTTTGTTAACTTTTTTCTGCCATGTTAATAAAGGAAATGTATTCTTAATGATTTTTATCTATAAGAAAAATTCATTTGAATTATTGGTTGAGAAAATTGAAGCTATAAATTGCTTAATTTACTTAGCGATTGAGAAAATTGGAGCAATAAAATGCTTAATTTACTTAGTGATTTAGAAAATTGAAGTATTAAATGCTTAATTAAAATAAAAAATGCTTAATTTACAGAGCTTTGTCTTACATTGATCAGGAAGCAACTTATTTCTTCAAGAAATTTTATCTGTGATTACAAAATAAGTTTCTCTATTTCAGACTATTACTTCAGTGACAAGTGTGACTGTGTGTTTGGATGCTATTTATTTTACAACAATGGATAGAGATCTTAATGTTTCTAATTGGAGTCATGCGATGTTAACTGGTTCTGATTTGCTACAGCAGACTGCTCCAAAGATTCTAGAGCAGGTATTTATTTTGGTGTTTTACATACTATGTTTAAAGAATAGACATGCCTGTCAGTGAAAGATTCTATTCAAGGCAAAGACATATGAATGTAAAAAGACACTAAAAGATTATGCATTGTGCCCCAACTGTTAAGCAAATTAGGTGGAGGTGATTTGGATTTATTCCCTTCATTATAAATTGATTACAAACCAGACAACATGTCCTTAAGTTAGTGGAATCATATTGTCATATTGAGTACCATTTATATATATATATTACACAATGAAGGAGGATTTAATATAAATAATTTGGTGGAAAGATAACTACTTCTCTTTATTATAATGGCTATTTTAATATATTTGATACTTTAAACTATTATTATGATTACTTTCAAATAAATCTCTTAGAAATTATCCATGCCTGTGTTCAAACTTTGGGCCATCTTGGGTGATGGCTAACAGAAAATGTGCTGCCATTCATGTTTCTAGCAGTGTCATGAAGAAGTCTTAACACATTTGTGTGTGTGTGTGTGTTATTTGAACAAAAAATTAGTTTGTGATTTTCTTACATCTACTGGTTATAATTTTTATTTCTTGTTTTAGGCTCTGACTGTTGTGGAAGCACTTCCCAGCTCCAACTTTTACCTTTTTGAGACACGGTTTTCAAGAAGGTTTTCTCTGAGTCACATGGACGTATTTCTGTCTGTAGCTCAGCTTCAGATGGCACTGGTAACACTGCTGAACAAAGACTTTCAAGAAACTCTGCAGCATAAAGTTTATTATGTCAGTGACGTTTTCACAAGAAAAGCTTTTGACCTTAATGTGGGTGGCGAACAAATCAGTGGCAGGCACATCCTTAAACTTATAGAGGACAATCAGTATACTGATGTGGTGTCTATACCACCAGAGTTGTGGAGAAATTATTATAACATGGAAACATCTTTATATAAAGAGAGATATTGCAGTTGTTTACTTGTTTCTCTTGGTTTTTTTCAACATTTCTTCAACAAAAGCATTTACAAGAATAGCAGTCCTCCAGCATAAAGTACAGTGTATTTACAAAAATAGCAGTCCTCCAGCATAAAGTACAGTGTATTTAC
>JADKLZ010003886.1:25091023-25101643 GCA_021533235.1 Biomphalaria straminea
TTATAACAAGTAAATGGGAAGATCCCATGGCTCGATTATAGAACTTCTCTTCGCAGAGATAGTTTTATGCTTTAGCACATGAACATACTAATTATAGTCCATTTAATCAAATTAACATTCAAATTTGTTTTTCAAAAGCATTGTTACATGAGTGCAGCTATATTCTTAAAATCGCGTAAATTAAGGTAAATTGGCCATTTTCATAGTATTGTAATAACTTGAAGGAAGGCAACTCAACGAGGACAACGATGTTTATTTACATGACATAACAGTAACACAAAACAACCACTTCATTTAGCACTGTTTCTCCATCTTGGCTCTAGACTTGGGCGGGAGTAGTTATTCTCACAATGTCAATATCCTGTTCTAGTCCGTTCACTAGAGGTGCGCACCTGTGCACTAGCCTGAATGATGGTGAGTCATAACATTGCCCCCGTCTTAGCACTTTTCGTCCCGAAAAGAAACACTGCAGCTGAGGTTTGACAGTTCAGGTGGAGGTCGATCAGTGGGAGCCACAGGCTGCAGGTAGGGTGTTCCCCACAAAGTCATCCGCATTGTTCTTCTCCAATGCCGCTTTCTCTTTCTCCAGTTGACCAGGCTGTTGTTGAGACGGTGACGTGGCCGTTTGACACACAGAGAGATAGTGTCGAGCACTGTTATCGTCACCACAGCCGTTGATAGGACACGCTGTTTCAGCAGACCCTCCTGACAGACCCCTCTCATGGAAGCTGCAGGTTCACATGCAACCACGTTGCAAACAAAGTCCGATATACCGCATTCATCCACAACTAACAGTCTCACGTCCAGAATATAGGTCTCCTCAAGTTCAAGTGGAAGATGTCTTCCTCTTGACAGCTCAGATTTAGAGTGGGTTGACTGACTGTCATCCATGCCAACGTCGATGATGATGGCAGAAGTACGCATGCCTTGATGGCTTTCTTGGCATCCACATTCCCTGCGTGATGCGCTGCACGTACAGTTCATGCTAAACATCTGTATACAGTTGTCAAGTTTCGAATTTCTCTCATGAGCACCGGCAGATAGGCAGAGGTCTTTAAGGTCTATAGCAATAGGCTTAGACGCAGACCCAACGTTGTCTTGATCTGTCCGGCTCATTGAGGTACTCGTTGCAGTTAAATCAGGAACAAATGTTTAAGGCACATAACAGACTTCAGCTCCTTCGTTTGTCTCTTTCCTTTCGATTCGGTATATCCCATTGAGATCGTCGCAGCAATCGTTGTCAGGTTCCTCGCCTTGAAAGTCACCCCCGTCAGACTTGCTCACAACACAGTCACAGACAGCGCTCCAATCCCCAGCGCCTACATCACCACTGTTTGTGCAACCACAGTCCTGACCAGGCAGCTGCCCTTTCACAAACGAGTTTATGCCTTCTTTCGGTTGCGACACCATATGATCACTTTGGTCTATTTGTTCTTCCACTTCCAATACACTTTCATCTACGTTCAACATTATATCCCTGCTCATGTTTCTCATCATGATCCTTATCGTGTTCAATTGTTCCGTAAATGCATCCCCACACTCCTGGATCTTGTCAAAGACATCCACAATCCCAGGTTCAACTTCGAACTGGTAGGTCTCCGGATCTTCATCCTCCTCAATCAGGGGCGGACTGGGTGTCAAAATAAGCCCAGGCATTTCTATAACACTTCGGCCCATAAATTGTATATTATACGATGGGCCTCCAATTATAGGCCGACCTGTCCAGAAAATCCTTGTTAAGTTTAATCATGTATCCATAACTGTAAGCATGCTCTATATTTTTATAAGAAATCTAGCCTTTGTATAAGAAATCTAGCCTTTATGTTGCTTTTTCATCGTTAAGTGTGTAGGGCCGAAAAAGATGAAGCCTATAGTAGCACTCTCTACGGATGTAGACTATTACATTATTTCGGAAAATATGCTAAAATAAATTAGTATTAGGACCTACAATGTTGAGTCTTTTTAAACACGACGCTCAGAGGGCCACTTTGTTAAGGGAATATTATAAAACCTTTAAAAATTCAATATGTGACTAAATGGCATTCATGAGACCCTTTAGGTAACCCTACAGGCCCATAAGGGTACCGGCCCACCGGGCATTTGCCCGAATGCCCATATAGCCAGTCCGCCCCTGTCCTCAATCAATGTTTGCCGCAGACGAGCCGTAAGCCTTTCCTTGCTACCGAAGGGTTTTAAATCTCGGTCCCGAAGCTCTTGTCTCAGCTGTGTAATTGAGAGCTGATGTAATAGCTTTAAATATGTCATTGTAATCAAAGCCTACCTCCTCTTGTTGAGTTGCCTATAATCCTCACATCTGACGCCAATGTAATAACTTGAAGGAAGGCAACTCAACGAGGACAACGATGTTTATTTACATGACATAACAGTAACACAAAACAACCACTTCATTTAGCACTGTTTCTCCATCTTGGCTCTAGACTTGGGCGGGAGTCGTTATTCTCACAATGTCAATATCCTGTGCTAGTCCGTTCACTAGAGGTGCGCACCTGTGCACTAGCCTGAATGATGGTGAGTCATAACAGTATTTTTCATTCATGAATTCACGCATTCGCTTTACTTATATCAAGCAATTGGGAAGATCCCTTGGAGCAGCATGTTATGAATGGGAAATAATATATCCAAATCCGCACCATTTTCATTCACAAAATAGCATAGCATTTTTTTTTTACTTTAAAAAGACTTTAATAATGTCCGGATTTCCAGGACTTTTTCGACCGGCGGCATAGCATTTAATAACATTTCAGGAGATTTCCAGGGGGCTCCTGGTAAAACAAGAGGCCGCAGGAAATCTGTTATGTTTTATAAAATGGTTCAATTTAATAATTTATACACCTAAAAATTAGCATGGGTCCAAAGAAAGTTTGGGACCCACTGTGGTCGCATATGTTGTAGTATTTTTTATTCATGAATTCACTTATAACAAGTAAATGGGAAGATCCTATGGCGCAGCATGGTGTGAATGGAAATGGTGTATCCAAATCCGCACTATTTTCATTCACAAAATAGCATAGACATAAATAAATATAGACTGGAAAAAGGAATTTACTACATGTAACTTGATTTAATAATTTATACACCTAAAATATTAGCACGGGTCCAATGAAAGTGCGGGACCCACTGCGGTCGCATATGTTGCAGTGCCTAAGGCCTTCCCTGGTAAATAGCGGCGTATGCTATGCCGCCGGTCGACTAGTCTATATATATAATCCTCAAAGTAAAAGGTCAAACATGCAAGCAACAACAACAAGTAAATAGGGAAGATCCCATGGCGCAGCACGCGGTGTGAATGGAAATTGGTGCATCCCAATGCGCACTATTTTGTGAATGAAAGTGGTGTTTATATAATTATCTTCTTCTCAGATTATTGTCATAATATTAAAAGTATTTCCAGATTATTGTGTCGTTAGACAATTGAAACTAGAACAACAATACACAGATAGAGTATACTCTCAGGTTTCACTTTAGAAAGTACTTTAATTACGCACATTCGTTCATTAGACATGAATACGAAAAATAACTCATCTCTCTATTCCTAGATCTAGATCTAAAACTCGAATTCAACTCTAAGAAGATTATAGAACTTCTCTTCGCAAATATAGTTTTATGCTTTAGCACATGAACATACTAATTATAGTCCATTTAATCAAATTAACATACAAATTTGTTTTTCTAAAGCATTGTTACATGTGCAGCTATATTCTTAATATCGTGTAAATTAAGGTCAATTAGTCTTTTTTTTTTCAGCTCCATTCATAGTATTTTTCATTCATGAATTCACGCATTCGCTTTACTTATAACAAGCAAATGGGACGATCCCATGGCGCAGCATGGTGTGAATGGGAAATAATATATCCAAATCCGCACCATTTTCATTCACGAAATAGCATAGCATTTTTTTTTTACTTTAAAAAGATTTTAATAATATCCGGAAATTTCCAGGACTTTTTCGACCGGCGGCATAGCATTTAATAAAATTCCAGGAGATTTCCAGGGGGCTCCTGGTAAATCAAGAGGCCGCGGGAAATCTGTTATGTTTTATAAAATGGTTCAATTTAATAATTTATACATCTAAAAATTAGCACGGGTCCAAAGAAAGTTTGGGACCCACTGTGGTCGCATATGTTGTAGTATTTTTTATTCATGAATTCACTTATAACAAGTAAATGGGAAGATCCTATGGCGCAGCATGGTGTGAATGGAAATGGTGTATCCAAATCCGCACTATTTTCATTCACAAAATAGCATAGACATAAATAAATATAGACTGGAAAAAGGAATTAACTTCATGTAACTTGATTTAATAATTTATACACCTAAAAAATTAGCACGGGTCCAATGAAAGTGCGGGACCCACTGTGGTCGCATATGTTGTAGTGCCTAAGGCCTGCCCTGGAAAATATCGGCGTATCCTATGCCGCCGGTCGACTAGTAATTTTTTAAATTAATAAATAATAAGGCATTTCTTGTAGTCCCGAAAATGAGTGAGGAGTGCAGTATTTCCCGAGGATATGGAGACCTAGCTGCGACATAAATATTTTGTTTTGCCACATCCTTCGAATTTGTGATTGGCAATGTTTAATTATACAGGCAGACATTTCACGCGCATCTGTTTGTATAAGGGGTTGATAACCTTTTTGACATGGTGGGTCACTCAATTTGACAAGACCTTAGCCACATAATGGAAACAATAACACTTGATCTTCTCTAGACTCTTGTCATTCTCTGTGTAGTGTACTCAGTAGGGAAGTAAAACAGTGCATGCAATGTCTTTGAATGTTTTTAAATAAGATTTCTTGAGGAATGAGAATCATTAGTTCTGTATAATTAGTTTTAAAACAAGCAAAATATAATAATCCTTAAAAAAAAGCGTATATAATAAGATTGATGAATTGGGTAATACTTGTATTGATTCCTGTTTTGTTAGGTACATTAAATAAGTGTGCAAAGTTTCAACTTGATCGGAGCATGCATGTGGGAGAAATAGCTCAACAATTATTGAAGAGGACTAAACCCTAAAAATTTAGCGATATCTTTAAATACTGAAAGATTATTTTCCTTTGTTGGTAATCAAACAAACTAAGTAATTACCAGTAATTAATTGACTAATAGTTTTTTTTTAAAATTGATTTATGTCTTGTCTACGCCAATGAATAATTGTGCAAAGTTTCAACTTGATCCTAGAATGGGTGTGGGAGAAATATTGTGCACACTTCTTTACCAGACAGACAACGTGAGTTGATATAAGTGTGGTGGGTTTGGACACAGAAATACTAAATGATGAAAGGAACTCGTTGGCCGCTTCCAATCTCTTTATTCTACACTAAAGACCTGCAGCCATCAGAAAACACGTGGTATACAACCGGACACAAACAGGGAGTGGAGAAGACGTAGGTCCATCTACAAACAGACCCTACTGTGGCAAGAGACGCCGGTCGAATGGTTTAGTTATGCCTTGTTATGCGGGGCCACAAGACGCCATCGAGGGGGGTATAGGTCACGTGGCTATCGGCTAATCGGTGTGGTCTGAGCGAAGTACCCACTCCATTACATAAGCTTTGTACAAAATTATCTGCCTAAAGGAAAGTTAATAGTGTATATGTTCGATTCTATAGAATCAAAACTTTCATATAATTCATAAGTAGATAATATTTAATGTCAGTGTAATTTTTTTTTGGCTTTCTTTTATTTGCATAGTAGTAATGTCATCTATCAAGCGATACGTTGCAATTCTTAATTTGTCGATGCTTATGCTCCAAGGAGATTCTATCACTGCTTATACTTTATGTTACTCACGAAAGTGAAAAGGTTAGTTCACAAATGTATGTACTGACAAATGTAAGAACAATTTAAGTTGTCAACCCCTGGAATAAGGAATTGTCAATGAAATTTTACTGTGTACTACATTATGAAATAAGGACTATATATCTAATATTGTAGAGACAACTCAGGAAAAAACAAGATTACAAAGAGAGTTTGTGTGATACACAAACTCAGAGGCGGCCCCCGTCGGAGTCGGATCCCTGTCAGATCCGCTTTGATCTCTCAACGAACGGACAGACAGACAGACAGACAGACAGACGGACAGATAAGCCACAAAAAACTAATATACATCTTCCGTGCTTTGATCTCTCAACGTTAGCCTTGTAAAGCCGATGTTCAAGGCAACTGCCACACTTGTTTTATGAGTTGATTACTTTACGAGTAAATACTGGTATGTTACTCGTATGTTGGAACAAAAAAAAAAGTGAAAAACATGTGCAGTATATTAGATTATTAATTGTCTTAAAGTAGGTTTCATTTATATTGCATACTAATTAGGTTTTTTCTCTTTAAATACTGTTTGCATAAAATATTTTTAAAAATTAGATTTTGAGCTTTTAGAAAAAAAAAAGTAGCCGTTGCATCAGAACTTTGAATGCTCTATATTATCGTGATGTCAGATTTTCATTTTCTCTTCTACTTTCTGAGCACTAAACGGGACGGACGGACGGACAGACAGACAGACAGACAGACAGACAGACAGACAGACAGACGGACAGACAGGCCACACAAAACTAATAGCGTCTTTTCCCCTTTCGGGGGCCGCTAATAAAAGAGTGTAAACGAGAAACGTTTAAACATTGAAGATTATCACTTGAACTTTCAAGAGACGATAGTGTGATGCTCCTTTACAACTAAATTAAAAAACAAACATCGCAAAGACACTATGGAGAACGTATTAACAATAACGTTTTGATTATATTTAAGTGTGGATCAATATTTAGTCCTGTAGATTGACCAGCTGGAGCCTACTTTAACTTTTTATATTCCTGTTACTGATGTGTTGCCGCTAAAACCCACTTTATTAAATCTTTGATCTGGTCCAACTGAAATGAAAAAGAAATTATATCAACTATTGTTCAATGCTACACACACTATACTGTTTGGGGGGAAGGCGGAGAAAGAAAGCCGAGATTCTAACCACTCTGCTAGTGAGATGCGTTTGAAAAAGATTGTATAGTTATCAATTGTTTTCGGCGACCTACAAAGGGAACTAATTCAGCTTATACCATCACCGAATCAGATACCCCATTTGAAATAAACCGTGCTGAGATTACTCCCTTAGAGCACGGAAGAGGAAGCGTGCAGTGAGTTGTAGGGTCGCCTTTTCCCCGTACAAGGACAGACCCTCTGCCACACATGGACCAGTTCTCTTTCTCTCATTACTTTGTCCCGATCGTTCATCTTGCAGAGCGCGGCATTCGTGGAGAATGTGCTCTATTGTCTCGTCGTCCTCGAAGCAATGGCGGCACCGTGTGTCGAAATTCTCCCTCCTTCGCCCAAAGTACGCACCTATTGGGTAATGTCTGACTCGGAACTGGGCTAGGGCTGCCTGTTCCACACGGCAGAGCGTCCACCATGCATCCTTTCATCTGCTTATGAAGCTCTCGGCCTTTTTCGGAAGCGTCCCAGCTAGCGTACCACTGTGCCAAAATTCTGTTGTCGGCTAGGGAGCGTACGGTCGCAAGACTGTACGGTTCATCATTTAAGGTGCACGTTGCTACCGCGGTTTTCGCTAAAAAGTCAGCCCTCTGATGACTGACCAGACCACAATGGGATGGAACCCACTGTATAAAACTATTTATTTTGAGCTGCAGAAGGCGCTCCACCTCTGCGAGGAGTGCTTCTACCCGTCCGACACCTGCAAGCTGCCCTTCAAGGGCATCGAGGGCAGAGATTGAATCGGTAAAGATGACCACGTCTGCTGGGGCCGTGGATCCAATCCACGTCAATGCTGCGAGCATTGCTTCGAGTTCAGCTTCTGTGCTGCTCTTGCCACTGCAGGGCCCACTCAGCTCCACACTTTCGGGGTTTCCTGAGAGTCGCACCACCGCCCCATATCCAGTTTTTGTAGTGCCCTCGAGCTTCTTCACGGAGCCATCCGCGTAGATAGTGGTCACTCCGGCCGGGTACGAAGCGATGGTTTCTCTGGCGGTTTGTAGTAGCCGTTTAGGATCGCACTGCTTTGTGACTTCCGGGTCGATCAAGCTCCTTTGCACCGTCGGCATGCGAAAAGCTTTGTCAGGGGGGAAGGAACCGGTCGGGGAAAGAGCAGCCCGCTCTTCCGTTAGATTCATCTCTCTGACCAGCCCACGCGCCACAAGCATGAAGCAGGGCCGGTTTTTGAGACATCTCTTACCCTCCCAGTTGTCGACCAGACTCCTGAGAGGGCATCCCTCCTCCAGCCGCCCGTATCTCTCGTGAGCTAACACGACGGCTCGCTCTCTGCGCAATTTCAACGGCGGCACATTGCCCATGATTACGCCAGCGTAGACTGGCGTGGGGCGAAACATACCGCATATGAGTCTTATGGCTTGGTTCTGGACCGCGTCGAGCTTCGCTAGAGACGTTTGCGAGGCCCAGACTTGAACCATCACCTAAGTCAAGCACAATTTATTTCCATTGCTCGAGATACCAAACAAAATAATCAATTACCAATAGTCAATTAACAAATTGGTTAATTTTCAAAAATTGATTTTTGAGTTGTCAGGTAAAAGAAATTTCAGCTTGATCCCAGATTGTGTGTCGGAGAAATAACGTGTACAAACTTTTTACCAAGCAGACAGACAGACTTATAAATAATTTTCATAACAGAAACCAATAACTGACAGGTATGACATTTGAGACCAACGACCCACGGCGTAGCATACGCTGGTAATTTGCAGGGCCGACATTGGGTCACTGTAACCTATGCGGCCACAGTGGGCCCCGCACTTTGATAGGACCCGCACTAATTTTAGGTGTAAATTATTAAATTAAACCATTTTACAACTTAAAAAAGATTTCCCGCGACCTCCTGATTTACTAGGAGCTCCTGGAAACCCCATGAAATTTCAAAATATACGAAAAAGTCATGGAAATTTCCGGAAATTATTAAAATCTTTTGAAAACGCACGATAAAAAACGGCATTATGCAATACCTGCAATTGTGGAATCAGGTGAAAGAAGCTTTTCGCGCCTAAAATTAATGAAGATTTTTTTGAGGTCAACTATTCTCGAAGATAGATTGAAAGATTTGGTAATTCTTTCCTTTGAGCGTGATCTATGTAGGAAACATAATTTTTTATGTCATACTGCATGACTTCGCTACACGCAAGGCTAGTAACGTAACTCTGTACGTAGTAAAGAATCAATTAAATGTAAGGACGCATTTCTTTTCTAATACAAACTCTTAATGTTCACTTATTATCCTTTTCGATACCCAAACTTGGCCCCGCGAAATTTGTTTCGCATTGGGCCCTACAACGATTAAGTCCGGCCCTGCTATTTAGTGATGGATGAGTATTACTTGTTCTTCTCCCCTTTTGTTTCAGAAATAAAAAAGTGATCTTCCCTTTACTCCTTCTTGTCAAAACTGTTGAGCCATGAAGAGAATGTATATAATATATATATATATGTACATAACTCATTTGGGTACATAGCTCATCGGAACTTCATATATTTTATGTTTTTGGTTCTAGCTATGTTCAGTTCATGTGCAGGGGGCTGAGTGGCGTAGCTAGGGTGGAGGGATTAGGGTGTCCAAATTTGAACCTCCGGGCCCCCGTTCTGAGGGGGCCTTCAAATAAGAGTCCCAAATTTGTTTTTATATTAACTATTACGACATTATCTCAATTATCGAATGTCAAAATGCAGGGGCCCCATAAAGAGGATAAGCCCCCCGGCCTCCAAATCCAAAATTACGCTACTGAGCTGATGTTTAACTAGCGCTCTAAGTACATATGGAATGTAATCGTGCTCCGCATCTCGTAAAGCCAAAGTGATTATTTGTGCATTCTGAGCTGCATAAACGTATTAGTCTGGCGTCCGTAATATCAAGTGGTGGGAAGGGAAAAGACGTTCTTGTTATCATATAATCTTTTTGTTAAACAGGACCTATACAAGCGGACCTATTTTGGATAAGAAAAAGACATTACCAAGCGATGGGACCAGCTTTGGTAGAAATTCGACCATTCACGTTAGGGACACGTTTGCGGAGACCTTAAAATGTGTTATAGAAAACTATTGAATCAATCTTGTGGGAAAAGTCCATACTTCGCTCTTCCCATTCCCAGCACGTCGCAACAAATAAAAAGATCCTTGACTCACAAATTCATTTCCCATTGCTAAATACAAAGCTCAATGAAAATTTGAAGTTCAAGAGTTTAACTTACTGCAGAGTCGATGACGACAATACTGGAAGTGATAACCTTGTTTTTGTTTGTTGCATTCCGAGCAGACTTCTCCTACTTTGTACGGCCTTTCAGTGTGGAAGTACCTGATCACATAGACAACAGTAACCTCATTCAACAATAATTGTTTGTTTACACAAAAATCTATCTGCATTTAGAAAACTATACTGCTGCCAACTTACGGAGCATCATAGACACATGCTATGAATGTAGCTGGAGTTGGGTATTTGCTTACACTGAACTTTTCACAAACATTGATGGAGCAGCCTACTCTGGAGTTGGCAGCAGTTGTCATCTGCAAGAAAGACCATTGAAAAAGTCTATGTCTATTATGTATTATTCAAAAATGAAAGTATATGTAAATAGAGTATAGTTTTTTTTTTATCGT
>JADKLZ010003886.1:25127882-25143347 GCA_021533235.1 Biomphalaria straminea
CTGTATATCTAAATCTATACTCTTACCTGTATATCTAAATCTATACTCTTACCTGTATATCTAAATCCATGAATGAATCCTCCGGATGACTTCCTGAAATCCAGGGAATGACTAGCTGTACCTGCATAGAACAAGCCCTTGTAATCCACTGACTCATAGTTGTGCGTGATTGCTGGATATTTTTTCAACCTTCCATCGCCTAGGGTTAAAGACTTGTTACTGTCAAGACAAACTATTACTATTAGAAATTTTATAAGCGTTCTACGTCTTAGGTCATAATACATAGAGATCAGATAGTTTTGATAAGCCATTGATAGTATTTTATTTAATTCTTATCTTATATAATAGAGACGTTACTAAAAAAAAGAAGATGATTACATCCAACGTGTCATGCATTTAGTCATGCATATTAACCAATGACCTAAATTCTGCCAAGTCACTGGTTTTCCTGGCTAGCTCAGGCAACCCATTCCATGCTCTAATAGCGCTAGGGAAGAAGGTGCATTTGTACTCATTTGTCCTAGCATATGAAACGAGGTATGTGCCTTTATCTTTGTGTCTTTCTGAGTTTTTTGTATTAATTTTATTTTGTTTTTGTATTTGAAGATACAGAATTTCTTGTACAGAACATTGTGACATAAGAAGCCAATTCAAGACTCCCAAAAGGTGGAAACAAATAAAAGTTCTATTTGCTCTGTGCTTGCTTGTCTCACACCTTGTAAGTAGAATTATCAACATTTTACTATTGATTAAGTTGTAGATTCTAGAACTAGTCTAGATCGAGAGCAGTTATTACCAAAGTGGTCTGTATGAACCCACATTGGTCTACAAAGATTTCCAAAGGGTCTATGAAAGTGAAAAAGTGAATTGGGGGTCTATGAGATGTGTAAGGGGGTCTAAGACAATGAAATAAAGAAGTAAACTACTGTTTGAAGCTTGCAGGATTGCCAAGATCAAGTACACTGTAGGTCTATGTCAATGAACAAGATCTAGATGTAGACAATGTAACATCAGCTCCTACAACTCCAACTAACTAACTAAAAAAAATAACAACCGTTGATATTCCTGCTATTGACGTAGTAAGTTCTAGCTCTCTATTTCCAGTCAGCAAAACAAGCCTACAGAACAATAACTGACATTAGTCAAATTGAAAAATTGCTTTCACCTTTTCTATGTCCTTATTGTAATGTTGATGGTCTAACTTTGCAGACAGATGACAGCAGTCATTTTGACCTAGTATTAAAACTAAAGCTTTACTGTGATAATTGTGGCATTGTGGTGAATGCCATTTTTACATCTGAACGCTCATTAAATGATAAAAAAACTGTCATCACTACAATTGTTGCCTCCTCGTTACGCGGACTACGACTATTAACTTTCAACAATTTCTGTGAACATTTAAACCTACCAGGCTACGATAAAACAAATTGCTATAATAGAACCGTATAGATAGAAAATGTATTTATAAGGATGCTGAAGAAGTTCTTCAGGCTATGCTTAGTAAAACTATTCATCTTGTTAGAAAAAAGCATGCAAAAAAATAAATACTTCCACTCTAAGTGAGGATGACATACTCGACATGATACTGGACATTGCCGTTTCATTTGATGGTACTAGGGTGACCAGAGGACACAAATCAATGTGTGTCATAGACTATGTCATTGATTTTGAACCACTACCAAACTTTTGCCTGACTTGTAGCACAACTGATACCAGACTGAAATCACAGTCTCCTACACTGTACAGAAAATGGTTTGAATCCCACAAACCTGATTGTGATATCAACTAGACAGGCAGTGGCGTAGCATCCATGGCGCGAAGGGGTTCAATGAACCCGGGCCTACGACCATTTAGGGGCCCACACCCGATGGTGTAACAACCATGGGGCCAGGGCCAGATTTACCTTTATGCAACATAAGCTCTAGCTTAGGGCCTTCAAGAAATATTAAGTAGTTACATACAATATCTAGACCTATATGGGGCCCCGTATCACAAATAGCAGAAGACTTATTGAACTCTAAAAATATTGCAATGCATGGCGCGTAGGGGTTTTATATAGCCTGGTCCCATGACTAATGACCAATTGTGGCCTGCCCTACACTGCAATTTTGTAAAAAAAAAAAAAAAAAACTGGTTAAAAAATAAAATTTTCTTAAAATATCCTAAACGTTATATCAAACTTTATATTAACATCAAAACATTAACCCATGTTTTCACATACAGTAATAATTGAGAAGAGTTCTGAACCCAAATATTATTTCCCTATTCACCTGTTCCCAACATTTACTCTTACCGATATGTTTCTATTGTATAAAAAAATTTGGGACTATTTCTCCTCCAATTTCATTATTTTTTTATCTTTAGAGCTTTGAATTATAGTTATGTAACAAACAAGTTACAAACATGCCTATTGAATAAAATGTACCACTTAAAAATGCTTTTTTTTAAATGTATTTTTCGAATATTTTTTTTTCTGCGGCGATCCTCAAAGTCTTTACCTAAATATGTGGGGTATATTATCTTTTCAAAGAACAAATCGGTTGTATTTGCATTGTAGTAAGGGCCTGTATTCATATTAGAATATTAAAAAAAATTCAAAAGGTCCTTTTTTAATAGGATGAATAATGAACAGTAGATGTCAGAAGAATGCGTTTCTGCAATGAAGAATGCAAGAAAACACTTTTCGAGTCGGGGCTTCGTCCCGAACCCAACTGATAGAGCTTACAAAGCTCGCCTAGATCACCTATCTGTAAAGAAAAAAGCTTCAAAATGGCTGTTTTTTGTTTTTTTTTTCAAATATTTTTTTCTCAGTGGAAATCCTCAAAGCCTTAATCTAAAAATATGGGGTATCTTATCTTTTCAAGGAACTAATCAGTTGTATCTGCAATGTAGTAAGAGCCTGTAACTTCATCTAAGAATATTTTTCAAGTAAAAAAAAAATATTCAAAAGGTCCTTCCTTAATAGGATGAATACTGAGCTGCAGATGTCAGGAGAAAACATTTCTGCAGTGACGAATGCAAGAAAACGCTTTTGGCGTCGCGGCTTCGCCCCTGACCAAACTGGGAGAGGTTACAGTGCTCTCCCAGACCCACTAGCTGTTAAGAGAAAGGCCTCAACATGGCTGATTTTGTGTGTGTTTTTCGCCGTTTTTATATATGATGTACGCGCGTTTATGATTAAGGTTAGTTTTTACTGGGCGTTAGGGTTAGGAAAAAAATCCCCCCCTTCAGGTAGGCCCTAATTGTTTCAACAAAAGCAACCGCTTGTGCATTGTATTCGTAACGCTTAATGGTACTTAAACATGTATATTAAATTTAGTCAGAAGTGTTCATGACCTTGCATAGGAATGTCTTTTACTAAATGTGACCGATAAATACAAACTACTGGATTTCTTTGTCACACAAAATATTTGTCCTATGGGATGGGAGGGGCCCATCGACACATACTTGAACCCGGGCTCACGTGTACCTTGCTACGCCACTGTAGACAGGTGAGATAGTTTTCTTTTGTTTAAAGACCTTTTAGATTTTAAAAAATCTATAATAATTTTTATACTGATTGTATTTTTAAAATTATTTATAATAAGCCTACAGGAAATTTGTCTTTTTATATTTCAGGATGCTCTGGAATGATGGAAACGCATGCAGCCGAGATCTTATGGAGGAGATCCATTGAGAAGCTCAAATAGCGGTACACCACATTGTTATCAGATAGAGACTAACATTTTTAACAAAGTATGTGGCATTAAATCCTATGGAGATGTACCTTTTAACAAAAGAAGAAAAAGGATGGGCAATACATTCCGTAATTTGGCAACAGATTGCAGCAAGAAAGGGACAAACGGATGCACTTTTGGAGGATCAAAAGAAGTTATTGCAATTATTACGAGCGCAAGGAGGAAAGATTTAAATATCACTTTTAGTTTTTGTGATAGAAACATTACAGAGACAGACAATAAGACAACAAAAGCACGTCTTTTCTTTACTGGGGTGGCTAGACTTATGTTTATAAATAACAAAGGCAAGACATAGCCTATATACAAAACAATAAAATCGTCATAAGGACTGTTAGGCTTACTTACACTTAGCAACATGGAATGCGATAAAGAAGTATTCTTTAAATGTCTTAAAATATTTTAGCTTAGACTTACTACAAACTAAATAAAGAAAATCACTAAAATGTCTTTAAATGTCTTAAAATATTTCAGCTTAGACTTACCACAAACTAAATAAAGAAAATCACTAAAATGTCTTTAAATGGCTTAAAGTATTTTAGCTTAGACTAACCACAAACTAAACAAAGAGAACTCACTAAAATGGTGACATGTCAAAAATGAATCCCAAAGCTCGTATTACTATGTCGTATGGTTCTTGAATTTCTCTTTCAAATGGTGCAGTTATAAGTTCATCGTCTACTTCGGGTAGGTAAATCTTACCTCCCTTCTGAATGAGTTTCATCTCACCATCAACATGCATTTCAAACAGACCGTCTAGAGATTTTAACTGGTACGTGTCTAAAACAGCATTGTTGACAGCCCTACAGGAAACACAGTCAGTCAATGGAGGAGGCACACAAGCATATTAAACAATAAAGTCTTGTAAATTAATGCAAATTCAAATACAAAATATATTGCTGACCCACTAGAGAACATGTGCATTTTTTTATGATAAACAGTTATGCTATAAGAAATAAAATTGGGTGATACAGAGACGATTTTTCACAACGCTTATAGCAGCTCACTCTTGGTGGAATCTAGTGCACTACTCCCAATCCCAATCTCGAATCTAGTTGAATCTTTGCAGTTATTCATTGACGATGACAGCACATTTATAAATAGAAATTCGGTATCGACGACTTCTTATTTAAAAATTTTTCGTAATTAATAAATGTTATTTATATCTGAACAGTAGCGCCTAATGAGTAAGGGTAAAAGATCGTTAGCTAAAAATTTAAAGCTAACAGGAAGTACTTGTATAGCTAAGTGGCTAGCCTGGAGGGTAAAGGTCTAGAGCTCGTATTCAGCTCAAGCAACTTTTCTTTTATGTTTCTTTGGCAAAGGCAACACAAAAACCTTCTTCCAGATACCCCCTCCCTTCCAACTGGGCCAAAAAAGTGATTGGTGTGGTGAATGTGTTTGTATAGACTTTAGTATAGAGTATAGAGCATTGTAGAAACCACTCGATTGAACTGGGTTATTAGATGTTGGGAATCCTGGGTTTATTTGTTATTATTTGTTAATCCCCTTGGTTGACTGGGAGATGTGGAGTAATGGCCCTTGAGTTTTGTTGTTATTGTTGTCAGTGGACCAGAGTTTGAGGATTGACTAGTATAGGTTATTAAGTACGATATAAGAAGTTTATACTTAATGTGTATATTTGGAGAATTGAGCTTTTGTTGACGCTATCTACAGTTATACTTATTTCTATTACTTTTATTAAATACTTATTATTTCTAAATTCATCCCTGGTGTTTCTTGAAGTCTGTATACTATATATGAAAAGGTCGAACCCATAGGCCAGGAGTTCACAACAATCACAACAATGGTGGAGCAGCAATTGGGTCAACAATTCGACAGGTGAACAATTTATTATACTAGTACTACTGATGTGTCAAATCTTTGACATGAACTAGGAGAGTTGTTACCTATTGTCTTCTGGTTACATTGAAATTGACATTGACATTACATTGACATTACCACATGTCGCAATAACAAGCTAAAAGCACTCATGCGCAATATAAAAACGATCGAACTATTTCCAATCGCAATAATTTATAATTGTTAGTCTAGCTCTATAAAAAAATTAGTGAGATGAATGATTTAAAGTGATTTCACTCAAAATAAGCTTCTTTTTAAAAGGTATTAACCGACCTCAATGTGAACAAAAGATTCAAACTCTTACCTTATATCGCCTACATAGTGAGTTGCCCAAGCCAAACGAATTCGAGAGCGTCCTAAGAGGTGTATAAAGTTGGCATTACCATATATACTGTCAGCTATCTCAAAAGCAGAGTTGCCTCGACCTTAGAGAATTGATACATAATTTTCATAAGGGTTGAAATCTACATCACTGACATATATATTTTGACATGTGAGATGTATCTATATAAAGAAAAGTTAATCATTCATTGAAAGTGTGTTGCACGGCATTGGGTACATTTTGAATCTCAAGTGAACCTCAAATGATATGATAAACATATGAGCAAGCATAAAGACGTCAATGGGATGGCTAGCAATGAACACTTTTTTCTTTTCTAAGTGCCCATAAGAGAAATAAACATACACATAAGAGAAGAGAAATCAACCACAATATGAGAGAAATAATCATACACATAAGAAGAGGAATCAACCACCATATGAAATAAACATACATATAAGAAGAGGAATCCATACAATTATGAGAGAAGTAAAGAAAAACATAACCTGATGCAAACAAAAACCTAGAACGATATAAAAGCAGCAGCCACAGTGACGAGGAAGAAATATTTGTATAAAGTGATGCTTTAGTCTGGTGGAAAAGAACTGAGCAAGAAATTGGAAGACTAGAAGTAGCAAATATCTGCACATCATAAAAAACTCTTGTAATCATCAAATCATAAGATGATTTCTTTTTTGAAACAAATTAAATAGCTAATAAAGATAACATCCTTTTTATTGCTCCAATAAAGCCACGGAGGCGCGGTGGCTGAGCGGTAAAGCGCTTGGCTTCTGAACCGGGGGTCCCGGGTTCGAATCCCGGTGAAGGCTGGGATTTTTATTTCGGGATCCTTGGGCGCCTCTGAGTCCACCCAGCTCTAATGGGTACCTGACATTAGTTGGGGAAAAGTAAAGGCGGTTGGTCGTTGTGCTGGCCACATGACACCCTCGTAAACCGTAGGCCACAGAATCAGATGACCTTTACATCATCTGCCTTATAGACCATATGGTCTGAAAGGGGAACTTTTTACTTTTAATAAAGCCACGTTATGTAATATTTTAAATGATTGAAAAAAGAGACTAAAGAAAAAAAATAGTTTTTTAAAAATTTGTTTTGAATATAATTGTCTAAAAAAAGTTATCGGACTATAATAAAGTTATTAGACTAAAATAAAGAGAAGTAAAGTTATTGGACTAAAATAAAGTTATTGAACTAAAATTATTATTATAGCTTTTATTATACTATTATACTATTATACTTTCATGCTTATAGCATGCTCATAGCGCTTTGGTCCAATTTCATTTGTGGACCAGTGGGGGGGGGGGTATCTAGGAGTTGGTTTCCCGTGCTGCCTTTGGGCGGGTGTCGAACCTCGAGCCCCCTTCTAGGTAGCCAAGCAAGCAAACATCAAGCTGCACTTGGCCTCTCGACCACGCTTCCCACTAACTAAAATGTTTAAGCAGGAGTTTCTAACCACATAAAACATTGTAATAAGATAAAATTGAAACTCTTCCAGCCCATAGGGTTTCGTTAATGTTTAGATTTTATCATAAAATGCCCAGATTTAGCACTCACCTAATATCAGCACAGATTTTCCTTCATAGTCTTCAGGATTTATGGACATCGACTCGTAGCCTACTGTTAAATTGATTCCATCTCCCTTTGGAATGTTTGGAGTTGATACTCCTGTGGCCATGATTAGTGTTCTAAGAAGACATATTAATAACTGTACTTTTAACAATTATATTTCTTAACTTTTAGTTTCATAATTTTCATTATCATAAATAACCAAGATAACAAGGGAAACTTTTGGCACTCACAACAGGGATCTGAACTGAACGAATTTCAGACAATGATTATCATTAACAGGCTATGTGATATGAGGATTTCTGAGGACTTTTTTAAAAAAATATCGCTGAACTTACGGATAATCTATATCTTGTACATCTACGTTTTAATATAGACTGTTTTTACAATTAAGAAAAAAATCATATAACATACGTACTTAATTTCAGTAAAAATTTCTCGCCTTACAAAGACCATACATATGTGACAGTTTGTGTATGAACACCATTTAAAAACAGATATTAAAAGCAACTAGAGTTATTATGGAATCTTCTATACCGTGTTGCCATGTTACTGATGTAAAGAGATAATACTGCATTACATGAAATGCTATCTAGTATAATTAAAAATAAAAAAATAGATGACCGTGCAGAAAATATGCGTTTCTGACATCGTCTTCTCGAAAACATCTAAACATTTTTATGACTGTTTGTAAATTTAAACTTCACGATCCTCTGGACCTTTTCATAATGAGCTTTATTTAGATCTAATAGAACCTTTTACTTATTTTTGTGTATACAATTTGTAAGATATAAAAAATAAAATAAATTAGGAAAGGAAAGTGAATAAGGAAAAAAGTGAAATGTAGAACTGTGATGGCGATGTAGTGGAACCTGAAAAAAAAAAGAACATTGGGAAAGCTCATTTGTAACAAAACAATGTCAAGGACTCTCTTTGAAGAAAATAATAAATGTTAATTTATGCTAAACTGGAGGAACTTAGAAATTGTATGTCAGTTTAAGAAATATAATTTGATCTTTTATAAGGCCTAGCTTATCAATAGGCATCTTTCTCGTCCTTTTTATCCGGATACAGAAAAAAAAAAAGATAACGATATATAGATACACAACTATTTATAAAATTATACAAAGCGCAAATCACAGTGTAGCTTGGATTTCATTTCTCACATTTACAACTTCAGTTCAGTTTATACATTAAAAGCTTGGTTTTTATTTGGCGTCCATCATTAACAGTTGATGCTACAGTTTGGAGGAGTTAAGCTTTTTTTAAAATCCCTTACAGCTTTAACAGTATGATAACGAGAAATACACTTTTTCCGAAGAACCAAAAGTTTTTTAAAATGAAAAAGAGGTTTTTAATTAGACTTAGAATGTGTTAATGTGTTTTTAAATGTGCATTTAAGACCCAAGGATAAAAATATCGAATTCAGCGGAATCTAAAAGATTATCGTGCTCTTGGAGGATAAGTGTAATAAAAAGGGGAAAAAATGATTTTAATATTGAATCTCTTGTTTCTTATTTTTATTTGTTAAACGTGAAATCAGAACAGGTTAATCTGCAGACATTGGATTAAATTGTCATTATTTGAACGTTTTTGGCATTGTTTATTTTCGTCGAAGCTTAGATTTAAAAGCCAAACGAATCACCTGCAAACATATGATTGTCCTGTTTGGTCTTGCATTGTAAAAACCTGGCCATCAGGAGAAGATTCATTTTTCTTAGTTCGAATGTTGTAAATGTTGGCATTGAACTTGACATTAATATCAAGTTTTTTCTGGAGAACAAATAAAAAACACCCACAAGTGAATCAGTTTGATCTTTTACGAGCAAGTGTAATCATTGAAGTATATGTAGATATAGTGTGTGTTCTAAATACAAGTCTTCAAGGAACTCAAAACTAACTTTAGGACAGTGAGAGCTATTGTATAGGTGAAGCAGACGTGGGGATGCAAATAATACAAAACAGGACGACTGCTACCTCGAATGGTTTGTTATAAAATGAAAACAGTTACTTGAAAAGTATATTAGGTAATCACTCAATTGTTATTTCAAAGCTTATATCAACTCACTTTGTCTATCAGATATAAAGTTGAAACACGATATTTCTCCCACACCCAAGCTGAATTTCCGCACAATTATTTCTTTTAACGCACAAAACAAAAATAAAAGTGGATAAGCTAGGAATTTTCCTTCATTTGGAGGCCCGAGGATCTTCACCTCTTTGGGGGCCCCTGCATTGCGCAAATTTCAAATTCCCCCCCCCCCCCCCACCCCAGCCACCCCTTCTAAAAAATCAATAAAAAAAAACAATTAGTTAATTAACTATTTGTAGTTAATTTTCGTTTGTTTGGTATAAAACAAGGGAAAGAAATTGTAATTGACTGATGTGGTGATTTAAGTTGATTTAGCCTCTTTATACTTTATGCATTATACTTTATAGAATGTAGAGAGAAACAGGCCACCGCTTTTAAGTTTGAAGCTAATTTAATTACAATGACTGATCCAAACTAATTGATATAATTACACTTCATATAAACTTTGTTTTTTAAAAGTATTTTTATTTTTTTCTCGTTTTATATTCTGATTTTCTTCACATGATGTTATATGTTTCCACGTACCTGGTAATCGTCCAAATAGAATCTATGTTATATATTTCCACGTACCTGGTAATCGTCCAAATATTTAACCAGGACATCTGCATTTGGGAAAATTTCTCTCGAATATTTAGTGACGAGAAGATCTGGGTCATGTGACAGAAGCGAGTTCCAGTCGTGACGTAGATTAAACTCTTTGTTGATCTTCCCTGTATTTCTTTTGTTCAAGCTAATCAGTTTTCTGTGACGTGGGTACTGCTGGAAAAAACTGCCTGGTAAATAGAAAACATTAATCTAGATTCTAGATTCTTGATCTAGCGTAGAGGCCAACGAATTTAACCCTGTTTCGAGTTAAAAGATATAGGAATGGTAATGAAAAGTGAAAGTGTGTTTTTCTTTTTATGATCAAGCTTCTTTTTTGTTTGTTATGTGTTTACTAGGGTTAGTACATAGACATTGGTCTGTTGTTTATTGTAAGTTATCCTCCTTAAACGAAACGTGCATGTCGTGCGTAAGTCCAATAAAAAAAATCTGTTGGTCTTTGCAATCTTATATTTGCTGATCGTAAGGGTAGGATAAATAAAACGAGTGAAGACTCATAGTAAAAATATTTCTTTCCATAATTCATTTAACTCTTTGATACCGAAATTATTTTCCACGTTTGGACGGAATTTATAGCTTTACGTCTGGATAGAATCAACGATGGTAGCGTCGTTGCGAGGTCAAAGAGTTAAAGGGCAATCTTCTTCTCTTAGCTTATTAGGCATAAACTTTGCTTTGTCAATATACGTATTGGTGAAAATTATTGTGACCTTAAATGAAATTAAAAACTAGATTTGATTGTCTTTTGAACTAACATATTCGTTAAAAGCTATACGCAAATTAAAGTTGGATAATTATTATTTTTAATTTTCTTGCAAAATTTTTATTTTCACTGTAAGCTTATAACATAGTCGCAACATCAAAGTCAACTACATCCACAACAATCAAATCAAAGTTTTAATTTTAAAAAAACCTAGCTAACAGTGAAATACATATAATGGCAAGTTGGCAACATCTTTCTAAATATTAGTGCATTGTTGTCAAATGCCAATTCTAATGGTATGTGTAATTATGAAACATAAAGTCACCATCCAACTCCAGGTGAGCGAGGGCTTGAGAGGCTTAAATCCTCTCTTTTGAAAGCCATGGACAGAAACCCTTCGGTTGTACATGTAAGTCATCATACAAGTCAGAGCATGGGCCAGGCCAGTCAAAGCTGTATTCGACAAGTGTCTAAGACAGTCAATAACAAGATGAAACACGGTATCCTCTTCCTCTACACAGCTTACGTACCATGAGTTGAAGTTTGTCTTTGAAACACAAACCAACGGGAAAAATTATGCCTTGAGATCTAACAGATTCGTTAGGCCAGAGTAGCCTCAACCAGGGGGAATACCTCCAGCTCCGTGTGCTCCAAGCTCTGAGGACTTTTGGGCAATATACCCTTATGGAAGTAAGAAGTAGATATAGTGCAGACAGTTATCTTGTATAGAAATTGTATTTGCCCCTTCACTTTTTTTACTTTTTTCGTTAATCCTTTTTCTAGTCTGGATTCACAATGGATAATAGAGCTGTATCATTAATTAATTATTAGTAATCGTTATTTTGTGTTACTACTTTGCACATAATGACATGATAATTACTTACCAGATATGTTACTTCTTTCAAAGACAATGTAATCTCTAGAAGCTGTCTTCAGAAAGTAGCCCAGCTGAAGTCCACTTGGTCCACCTCCAACAATACAGTAGTCATGATAAACACTGGCTAACGTCAGACACAACAAGGAACACAACAGCAATATAAGAACTGTTGGCCACATTTCCAAGACTCTATAGATATGAATGAACACGTACTTTGAGTTGTCTGTTTCAAAGATGTAACATTATTTTTTTTTTAAATGACTCATTCAAGACCAATCGTTAGAGGAGGCCAGAACACTGACCTGCTACGTCACAACCAGTGGGAAATTTTGACCAATAGCTCGTTGCTCGTTACGTCACAGGTCTGTACGACGTGACCACGAGCTATTGGTCTAAGCTGCCCACAGGTTGTGACAGTGTTGAGGCCTTCGTTAAAGACTGGTCTCGCCTAAACGTAGTAAGAAAGGTGGGCTTGGGCATACAATAAGAAAGCCGAATTGAGACATAATTTCTTTTCTTTGGTCTGGTCTATTCGTTATAGTAAGTCTCAACCCAGACCTGCGAAGTTGCCACCTGTAGGCAGTGGAGACCAATAGCTCATTGCCACATCGTACAGTGGTCAGTCCCTCTCTGACATTCGGTCTGAGCGTCTTACAAAGATAACAATATATTGTTGCATGCATGACGTGCCAAATTAAATACATAAAAGAATTGAAATACAGTGTGTCTTTCAATATTTCTGGTCTCTATTTAAAAAAACTGAATGGGCGTGGCACTCTTTGCCGTCCTAATTTTTCTGTCAGGTCTGACACTGACTTTAAACAAATTATGACGACATCCAAATGGACGGAATAGATTCTAGAAATTTCTTCCCCCCTCAAAACTCAACATTTAACCCCCGGTGTAATTGCTTGCGACACTGACTCAGTAAAATAAATCCTTCCTCTAGCAAATCATAATGAAATTGAAGGCTGTTATCTTTCCTAGTTATCACATCTATTTCCTAAAATATATTTTTAGCTTTATCTTAAATCTTATATAATAATAATAACAATAATATTGTTAAGTACAAGTATCGATCCTAATTCTGTGAATGTGTACAGTATGCTTTTATTATATCTGCCAATATATTCTAATATGCGTTTTGTATTCTAGTGTTATCATTTATATCATGTGTCCATTCTGGCATTTATTGACTTCAAGTTTTTATCGTTCCACTCAGCCACTTTGCATTAAATCGATAATTCTGAATTCTTTTTATTTACATCTCCGTATGTCTGAAAGATATCTGATTAATATCATAGATTTTATTTTAGAATTTATTTGATTACTTTTTAATACAATCCAATGTTTCTAATAATTTCCCATGTACATCGATAAACTTCACGTGTCTGTTTGTGGTGGAATTTAGTCTAGCAAGGAAGGAATTTACTGAAGTTTTTGACACTACTCCTCTTAACAGATAGTGTTTTTTTTTTTACATTGTGACATTGGAATGCCTTTTTTTTAAATTACAAAGCTTGTATCAACTCACTTTGTCTGTCTGTTTGTCTGTCTGTCTTGTAAAAAGTGTGTTCACGTGATTTCTTCCACACCCATTCTCAGATAAAGCTGAAGCCTTGCACAATTGTTCATTGGCATAGACAAGAAACGAATCATTAAAAGAAGTAGTCAATTAATTACTCGTAATTAATTTTTTGTTTCATATTTTTGGGATGATCTAGTATAAAAATTTTAATATGCACCATAGCCTTGTGGAGAGATTTTCATACCATACTTTGGTCTTAGGAAGTTGTTGTCCTTAAAAATCCGGAACATAATATTCAGATATAATTAGATTTTGTAACGTTTAAGCTTGAAAATTAAATGTAGTGTAAGATAAAAGTGCGATTTTTAATAAATAGAGTTAAAATGTTTTTCATAAAAAATCAGGAGTAACCAATTTTTTTTTGTAAATGAGAAGAAGATTATTTGCTTTATTTATTAGAAAGATTTCAAACAGTTATTTGGCGTTAGTAGATTTTTGTAATAAAATTCGGAAAAATTTTTGGCAACGATTTGTAAGACTATTAATGTTATGTAGGTCGATTTCTTTTTCAAAAGAAAATCCGGAACATTCTTTACCTATTTAAGAACTTTTGCGATGTTTCAGCAAGAAAATTCAATGTAAAATAAGTCTATCAAACCTAATGGCGGCTCTCTCTGTGGCCACTAAAAAGGGATTTTAAATAATAGTTTCTAGTAAATTACTTTCTTATTTTAAAATCCTGAACAACATATTGTCGATATTAAAAAAAAAACTCATTTGACATAATTTTTTTTAAGTTAAAAATACGGAAAGATTTGATATCGATAATTAACTCTTTCTCTCCGTAATTATTTACCACATTCTGGTGGAATCAACGTTCGTATCGTCGGTTAGGAGAGAAAGAGTTAAACTAAATTGTCAAAGAATATAAGTTTACTAAAAGTCAATGATGTGATTTCAGACAATCATTTGACATAATTTATTTTTTATATAACAATTTTAGGAACAACTTTATAGTTAATTAAATATAAGTCAGTATAGATATTTTCATTCAGCATTTATATGCTATCTACATTAAAAAAAAACGGAATAACATATGATTGATCAAGTGTTTTCAACGTTTAAGCGCTGACATTAAATATAATATAAATTAGAAGAGCAAACAGACATTTGTTGACATTGATTTATTTTTCACAAAACCACCCGGAACAATCCATTATTTAAGGTTAAATCAGATTTTTAACTGCTTTTAGTGTTTGTTTTTTAATTGTAAACGTGACGGACAGACCAACCAACAGACAAACGCACAAAAATAAACGGCTATTATAATGATGGGGCACTAAACAAAAAATAAATAAAATCTAATCATTTAATTTTTCTAAAGAAATTAGTTTGGTACCATAGTATGCCGCGGCGTTGAGCCACTGCACGAAAGTCGATGCATAAAAAGTCCATTTAAAAAAAAAATGTGCGTAATATTTACATACTGAATGCCTTCTTAGCCCTTATAAACAAACATAAATGTTTTCTTTTAATTTTAGCAGCTGGTTGACCAGAAAAAAATAATATTAATATTTGCTGTGAACATTTCTTGTAAATTTTATAAATATATTTGACTTAGTGAATCTTAAAAGACAAAAAATCAACTGTCTTTCTTTGTTAACGTATTTGAACATTGCCTCCCTTACATTTACGTAATTGTTTAAGATTTGATGCATGATTATGAAAAAATCGCTTGCATAATTAATTTTATAAATTAAATGGTTTGCTTTAATAAAACCAAAAAGTTGCCGTTGCACCTAATCTTTTCAAGCCGCATGGCATGATGAAATAATATTTTTCATATCTCTTCTAGTTTTCGAGATCTGAGTGTGACAAACGGACATTTTGCACAAACCTAATAGCGGCTTTTCCCTTTACAGGGGCCGCTAAAAAAATGAGTACTTTTAATCACAACACATTTACACTAAAAATCATTAAAGCAGTTTTATTCTTATTTCAGTCTTAGTATATCAGTCTTAGTCTTATCCCAGTCTTAGTTTTATCCCAGTCTTAGTTTTATCTCAGTCTTAGTCTTATCTCAGTCTTAGTTTTATCTCAGTCTTAGTCTTATCTCAATCTTAGTTTTATCTCAGTCTTAGTCTTATCTCAGTCTTAGT
>JADKLZ010003886.1:25186452-25216657 GCA_021533235.1 Biomphalaria straminea
AAAAAAAAAATTCATGACAAATTTTTATTTTAACAGGCCCTATTATGAAAAAAATTATTCAAGACGATAACATTGATTGGAAAAGAAGTTGGAAAAGGAACAGATTCAGCAAAAATTATGGTCAGAATTAATAAATTTGTTGCAAGAAAGTCTTGTCCACACATTGTTGCATACATAGCAAGGCTTTGGCAACATGTCTATAGAAAGTTCTGCATGAAAGCATGAAAATAGTTTACTACCACATTAAAAAATCTCATTTGAATGCACAATTTCTTTTTGCAAATATGTGAGAAATAGGAAGTAGTCATGACCAGGTTTTTTGTTTTCATACCGTTGTTCATTATAGCTACCTATCTCTAGGAAAATTTCTGAATCCATTATTTGAACTTTGATTTGATCATCAGTGTTTTCTTAATAATTTATTTGATTCGAGAACTTCTTTGCATGACTGAAAATGGCTTTAAATTGTAAACTAGCATATTTAGTAGATATATTTTCTGTTTTAAATTGCCTCTTCTTATCGCTATTAGGAGATGAAATTTTTTTTTTCATACTCAAGATAAATTCAACGCTGCCATCACAAAACGAAATTTATGGAAAAAGAGAGTTGGTAATTGAGAAGTAGATTTGTTTCCTTCTCTTCATGAGTTTTAACGAGTACAACTATTAAAATTGATGCTGACACCCATAAATGCATAACACAGTATTTTGACAGTTGGCAAACAAGCTTTAAAAATTATTTTCCTAGCTTGGATAACATTTAACATTAACACATCCATGCATGGGGGAGCGTACTTAGCGTTACAAAAGTTTTAAAAGGGATACACATATAGCAAAAGTTTGGAAACGCTGGCTTAGATTTATAAAGGGAAAGAAAATTCATTTTTTTGTTTTTGCTTTTTACCATTTCATTAATAAATGCATGAGTTTTAAAACAAAATTATTCTTTCTTTTTCATGTTCAGACATTTATGATGGCAGCATTTAATAGATCTATATGTGATGTCGTTTCTAGATCTAGTATGCCCAATGTTACAAGACATAGTTTTCTAAGGTAATATTATTGATATATATATATATATTTTATATTTCTTTTAACTTTTTATAATATACCAGGTGTCTCAAAAGTTGCTGTACAATGACTGAAGAAAAAAAATGTATGATGTACTTTCATTTTAATTATATGTATACTCACATTTCAACTATTTCAGTGTAAATTGTTTTGATAAATGTGAATGTTGTTCAAATTTTTCATCTATATTGTTTTTGTACAGTAGTTACTCTGAGGTTGTCAATTGTAGTCAAATTTAATTTCCATTTGATTGGATCAATAAAAATTATCTTATATCTTATCTTAATAAAAGTTGAGTTGACAAAGATGTACAAAGGAGGAGGAGGAGAGAGTTACTAAAACTAACATAACGTTTTGATTTCATTTTAAAATCTAACTAATTTTATTTTATTTTAAAGAAAAATAAATGGGCAAGTAATATAAAGAAATTATTGCAGAAAATGATGTTTTTAATACGTTTAAACCAAGTAAGGAAAAAGAAAATATATAAAAATTCATAAAGAAACAATGTAATGAAATATTTAACCTTTTAATTTTACATTTAATCCATAAATATTTAAAAATTAAAAAAAAAACTACACACATTTAGTCACTTCCAATTAATAAAGTACCTATACTCATCTGCCTTCATTCATATTCTATTGTTCTTGTTCTGAATGAGACATGATGAACTCTTCTTATATGAAAGTTTACAAAATGAACATTAGAAACTTATACAAAATTATTAAAATTTAACTTTTTTATTGCCAAACATCTAATTCATTATCTAATATAAACATTTTCCAATTTCTTTGGCTATGCATTTAAAAACCTATTTGATACATACATTTTTCTGTGTTTCCTTAGTAACTTTTAAGCAACAGCAAAATAATCTGTAGCTAGTTTTGACCATTTGAATTCTGTGTGCAGATATATGCTAATATTTGTTCCATGTCTTCTTTCCTTCTGCAGATTGCAGAAGAGTGAACAGAAATAATGACTGGCTTAAGTACAGTTTTGGCTCTTCAAAAGTTAAAGGATGAAATTGATGAACTTTTGTTAGAGCAAGAGAAACTATTAGCAAGCAGGAGATGGCAGAGGTTTATGTCTCTGCTTGTCAGCCGGTCATCATTGTACACACCTGTCTCAGCCATGGTTATTCTGTCTATGGCTGTGGCTTGTCTTGTGGCTGCTTCTATGGAAGATGTGGACAAGTAATTATTAAATTTTAGCTAGTTAGGATATGATATTGTGCTCATCTTTGATCATAATGGAGAAACTATTTATAATGTCTGGACTGGGTTGTTAAAAGCTTTAGGTAACTCACTCACTTTATGATTTAACCTGGTGGACTTATGATGGGTTTTATGTTTTAGAACCTTTAGTGTAGTAACAAATCTAGTTTCCTTGTCACTTAGTTTCCTTGACATATGATGTTAAAATGAGCTATTCAGTCCTATGTTGTCTATTATTGTTCAATATTAAAATCTTTGTTTTAGGTTTTCATCAGGAAGTAGAACCTGGCTTGTTGTAGAGGCTCTGTTTCTAATACTGTCATTCATGTTCAACATGCTACTCATTGGACTCAGAATCAAACGACAAGATGCAAATGAGATTGGGCTAAAAAGGAAATTTTTATCAGTTCTTCAAGGTAAGTGACATGCAGCATGTGTTGTAACCAGCAATTTATTTGGTAACTTGGTCTAAAGTAAACTGAATGTCATTGTTCTTGTCCTCATTGTTTTTTAAGAGGCAATCATCCAACACAACTTTGATGATGACAGTTACCCACATCTCCACACGCCGATGTCCCCGTGTATATCCTTACAATGGTGCTGTCGTGATAACAAACTTGTCAATCTACCCAATCCTCTGCTTGTCTCTGGTGACGTGATTGTCATGAGACCGGGACATCCAGCTCCAGGGCTCTGTCAATCTTTAGAGGTAAATTTATCAATAATGAAAGACTTGAAATTCATGCTCATTGAAGAGATCTACTATATTCACACAAACTCACCTAAACTATTTATTTAGTAGCTTCTTGTTCATGTCTGCTCTTTAGGATGACATAGTTTTACAAGAGGGAGAAATCTATTTTACTGATCCGCAGCCAGAGAAAGGAGAAGGACCACAACCTCGTAAACCTCTCAGCACAAAGAAATTTGTGTTAAAGGAGACACCAATCATGAACAATTTCAGGTTTTTGTTATATTGGTCATTATTTCAGTATATTTTTTCTTTGTTAACAATTTTATTACAGTCAAACCTTGTATTTTATATATAACTTGAAAACATTTTCCTAGACAAGTTTTTTTTATTTCATATGGCATTATTGATTTATTACTTGTGGAGAATTACCAATCTTTTCTTTGATGAGATTGGAAGCTATTGTATTTTATTTTTAAAATTGTTTCTGAGGCTGACAATTAACAAGAATGCCATGTTATTAGCATTAATAGTATTTTAATATGGTAAAAAAAACTGTTTTCTTATTCATATAATTTTCAATGAATATTAGGTTTTGGTTTGAATAGCCATATTTAAAAAATATTTTATCCTGAAACATTCACTGTCTGATTTACATTTATAAGAGTTCACAAACATAGACCAAAAGATATTTTGATAGATAGGCTTCTTATTTTATCTAGCCATCTATTTCTACTTGTGTATGTGTGTCTCTCGCTCTCTCTCATAAATTTTTAATGATTTAAGTTTTTCATTGTCTCATTCCATAATAAAAAAAATTCTTTTGTCTGCAGATGTATGTTTCAAGAAAATTTCTGCAAACAGTTAAGTTTTTTAGAAAATGAGCGCTATACTATTTGCACTGTCTGGTTAGAGAGAAGAATTTTGCCTTTGACTTTGGTAGGTTAACTTAGTCTAATTTATAATAGCTATTAGTAGGTGCTGTGGCTAAGTGGTAAAACATTTGCTTTTCAAACTGGGGTCCCAGGTTCAAATCCTGGGATTTTTATTTTCGGGATCTGTAGGGCACCTCTGATTTTAATTAGGGAAAAGTAAGGCGGTTGGGCATCGTGCTGGCCACATGACACCCTTTTTAACCTTGGGCCACAAAAGCAGATACATGATCTATCCTATAGATCACAAGGTTAGAAAGGAAAACTTTACATCATCTGACCTATTGATTGCAAGATATGAAAGGGGAACTTTTCTTTTACTTGTTAGTAGGTGCTTCTTGTTTGCTCTAGTAGTAGCAGTTAGGAAAATGTCGACAATTAAGAAAATTATTGTTTGTTTGTTTTATCTGCCATTTTATTTATTTTTAATGTTATGGCAGATCTCTGGTTTTAGGCTAATGTACATCATTGCTTTTTCTTGTCAGATACTTTTTTTAGTGATCAACATATTCAGACATATTTACATTGACAGACATGGTGGCCATTGGACAGAGATGTTGTTGATACTACAGGTAGAGCCCATCGACTTACACTCTTCAGTCATGTTACTAGTTAGTCTAATGACTTAAGTCAACTAAACAAATGCAACATCTAATAAACATTAAATGTCATTCTTATTTTTTCTGCTTTGTCATTTGTATAGATACATGGAAGCTTTCCACTTTTGCCCATTTTGTTACCTTTTTTTTGGACTGTGGTCAATACCATTGGTCAGTCTCACATCTTTGCTGTATATGACATTTATCGTTCACTTAAGGTAAGCTGTATTATTGTAAGAGCTATACTTACCCATGCTAAGTTAAATTGCTGTTGAAAAGATGAAAAACTGTTTGATTTGTTATGTGGACTTGTATACAAATTATAAACTATTTGCATAAAATATTGCAGTTTAACATAACACAGCATTTTTCCAGGGTGCCAAGCATTGGCTTATATTATGTGAGGCCATGATGACAGTGTCAATGTTGGGGGAGCCATGTTCCAGGGCTTTGCAAAGCCTGTAGCATGGTTTCGAGTCAGTGACCACAACATGTGTTGCCCTCATATGTTCTCACTTAAGTCAAGAGTCAATGATTTTTAAGGTTTCACATTTATTTCCATGGCATATGCATTAAAACTACAAGCACTACCATGTGGACAAAGGATTTTCATTTAGTCAGAGCTGGAAAACTCATCCATACTGATTCGATCCCATCAGTATATGTCAAAGTAGCACTGGTCAAGAAGAGATTGATGGTACTATGTATTGAATATCAATAGATAATTCTACCAGTTTGTTTGTTTTATGCCACATGCAATAATCTCTCTGGTTAACAGCCTGTACATTGTCTTATAAGCTCTCCAAAATAAAGGTGTCTCTATTTATGTTAGGATGATTGATATGTTATGAGTAGAGTTTTAAATGGTGTTTAGTATAACTAAGATTCAGTTTAATATATCTCTGGTTTTGTTTGATGACCAGGACTTCAAAGATTCTTCAGAAAGTTTAGGTAGCTGCAGCAACATTACAGTCAAGAATGCTGACATTAATATAAGTCGACTTGAAATTTTCAAAAGATCTTGGGAGATGTTCTGGGGAAATAAACCCAATATATGTCCAAATTTTGAAATGCTTCATGCTTTGGGCAATGTGACTGTGAGTGTATCTAATTGTTGCTTTTATGGTTGGTACAGAAAATAGTCTTACTTCAGAATATAACTGTAGTAGGTATATTACGATTTATGTAAATATTGCACCGTATACATTTTTTTAAAACTGATATAAAACAAGTCTTTTATTTAAAATAATATTTACTACAAAATTAGTCTTAATATGCTAATATAATAAATAAAAAGTATGTAATTCCTCAAAAAAAGATTTCTGAATTATCCACAAACTTGATTGCTGTTTTCAATAGACATTGTGTTATTGTTTATTTCAAATGTAAGTTATGATTATATTTCATTAGGTCTCTACATTAGTTTACCAAAGAGAAAATGCTGTCATTATATTAAATATTTGATCAACAAAATGTCATTCACAGGCTCTGTGCTGTGTGGACAAGAAGGGCATCCTTTCCTGGCCAAATCCATCAGCAGAGAAAGTTTTCTTTTTCTCTTCAGCCACCAAACAAAAACCCCAGGAAGATGAGGAGGAAGACAAAACTGGAAAGAATGACAAGAAGACTAAGAAACGTAAAGGTCGACACAAGCTCAACTCAGGTGATTGCAACTGTTGATTTGAACATATCATTTTAGTAGTGCATGGATGCAAGATCGCCGGCATGCCGGCAAAATCAAAGTAAAAGAAAAGGCTTGCCGGCAAACGCCAGTCCGACCGATTGCCGGCTTGGTATCTGACTTTTTTTTTTCACTTGAGATAACGTTTTGGTCTTTCAAACTTACAAATGAGTAAGTCGAATTCAAAGAAAGACAGAAAGTTACATTTCTTAAGTTACGGCGCATGCACTTGTTTCCGTACTTTCACTTTATATCAAAAACGTAAACAAAAGTTAGAAACAAATCAGTAAGGCGCCGGCATGTGACACTTAAGTTAGTAAGTAGATTTAGATCTAATTCTAGTAAGTTTGATCTGCCGGCATAACATCTTCTAAAAAAATGAAACCAGTTGGAATATGTAGGCTACACCCCTCCGGGCCCTCCCTCACCTAAAATTTTCTTGTAACAGTAAGAGTAAGAGTGACTTCGCGTGGAAAGTCCGTAAATCATCTATGCTAGTAGTAGTAGTAGACAATTCAATAGTAGCATACGTATCTAGAGTTAGATCTAATTTAGATCTAGTGAATATAATTTGCCCTTAACCTGACAACTCCGTGAATTTTAGTCAATTTAATGATCTCGATACATCTAACTTCAAGATTACTCTAGAAATACGATTGATTCTACAATATTCTACATTTATCTTATTTATGCTAAATCACTAGAATCTAGTGACGATAATTCACGCACAGCCGTGAAAAGTCCGCAAATTTAAGAGACTTAGTTCTATAATAGAGTCTAGATTTTGTTTTACGGCAGAGTCAGTGATGATAATTCACACACAGCCGCGATAAAGTCCGCGGATTTAGTGTCTTAGATCTAGACTCTAGATTTACGCTAAATAACTAGAATCTAGTAAGAACCCAGTGAAGCCGTGAAAAGTCAGAGAATTTTAGTGATTTAGAATTAGAATCTATAGAGTCTATTATATGTCTAATCCCCACATACACACACACATAAAAAGCCATTATTTAGTAAGCAAATGTGAATTAAACATATAAATAGGCCTGTACATTACAGGCTACTGGCTTTGTTTACGAGGAGGATTTAAGTTCAGTTAATACAAGAATAAAACATTACCTCCAATGCCCACCAGGACTCTTAGTATCTATGACACAAACGAACGGGACACAGACACACATAATATATGTAATATCATATAGTTCATCCTTTAAAAGAAAACCTCTTAAAATCTCCTAAAATATTGTCATGGAAAAGTGCTACTAACCCTATATATATATATATGTAAATAATAATATATGATATTTTATTTATGTCGTGAAGATATAAGAGGCATCATGCTTGCAGGTTTTTTGGGGTTATCAACCCCCCCTTGCAGGCAAAATGGGGTTCCATTGCTTGCATCCATGTAGTAGTGTCTAATGGTTGATTGATCTAGGTTATGTTTCTTTGTGCTCAGTATATGAATGCTTAATGGTTCTAATGTAGACTAAATTGTAAATGTTGGAAATTGAATATTTACAGATAGTGATCCTTCATCAAATATTGAAGTTCTAGATATGACACATGATACAGCCAAATTAAGGGTAACTTTTTTTTTTTCTCTTTCCTCTTCTTTTCTTCTTCTAGCCAGCTATAGGCTTTTTTCCAGTCTGTACTGCAATTCAGAGTGTTGGTTATAATGGGCTGTAGTGATAGTTATGTTAGGATAATAATTTAAAGGTGTGTGTCCTGTTTTAAGTTGGAAGATTGTAGATTGCTCTTTGAAGGGGAGGAAATTGATACTATCCAGGTTGTTTGGCATGGTCAATTCTTTTTACATAGCTCTGCCTGTACTTCCTGATGCCCATTGGTCGAGTCACTCCTCTTTGTGATATCCTCTCAACACTAATGATTGTAATGTTATATCTTAATCCCTTAGTTACTAATAATATTATGGTTTCCACATCCATTGTAAATGTTCAAAAAAAAATTAGTTGAACTCAACACATTAAAATTTTTCAATAGGATGCTTTTGGTGTTTCTTTTGATGACCCAAATTGGAAGGACCATCTCCCAGCTTTGAAACCTCTGGTGATTTTATATATTATTTTTTAAGCATATAGTTTAAGTTTATAGAAATTATAGTTTTGAAAAATTTAAAAAATTTAAGTAATCATTTTAATTTATATAGATTATCTCAATTTTATATTGAATTAAAAGGTTTGATGGAAAGGGATTGAAAAAAGTATTTATAATAAAATCTGATACTTCCCTGAGGAATTTCATTTATATAAAAATATATAAACCTTTTTATTACAATTATCATTTTTAGGGTTTGAGTATTTTACTGAACACGTGCAGTCCAAAGACAACAGAATGGTATACTCAATTCACTGATCATGTTTCTTGTGCAGCCAGAGAAAAGAAAGACACTGTGGCTGTTGTCAACAGAAGGTGCTAGTTGTTTCATACTGTCAAAACAAAACAACTAAATAATATGGTGATGTATGTGAAATTTTAGACTTTGTAGACTGCGTAAAGGTAAATAACTCTCAATTTATTATTTCCATAACAGATGTCTTTGCCTCCTGCCTCGGGAAATTGGCTTTATGTATGATGCTGTAAATATTTTTACCCATGAGGCAACATTAGGTGTTTACCGTCAAGTGGTAAGCATTTAAACAAAAAAATTAACATTTAGAGTTCCAACATTATTTTTATTTTATTATAGCATGTATACAATCTTTGATGCTGTACACTTAAGAACTTTTCTCTGATATTAATTTTTTTATTGCATCTGAAGATTAAATAATATAACATTGTCTTGTGTAGCTAGAAAAATCCAGTGTTTTTCTGTTGTCTATTTTAAAATCCAGTTTGTTGCCAAGTATTTTCCACTATAGCTGTAAATCTTTCCTTTGCTTCTGAGGAGTGTCTTTGTTGCACAATTCTCATTTTAAACACATTTTTTTAACATCTGGTTGTCCTAAGTATAGGATAAGTGGTACATCCACCATATCTGTCAAACATTAAGCATTGTCTTTATACTATGGACTGAATTAGAAAAAGCTGTAGAATAAGTGAGATTTATTGTTAAGTTTTTCTTTAATTAGTTTTATAGAAATAATGGTGATAATGTTAACACTGATATAATGTCCCACTGTTGACAGCCTCATGAAGAAGCTGAAAGAGAGAAACAAAATAGAGCTCGTTCTTTTATCCAACATAAAATTCCCATGCCTAATCAAGTGTCAGTGGTTGTTAAAGACAAGCTCACTGGTAAGTCAGTCAGTCGTAAGCCTATAAGTATGCAAGTATAATATTAATTGTATGACACACATAATCTTAAGACTGATTGCATATCATAGACTGTTAGACTTATTGTATGTCTTATTGGGTGACTGCCTTGTCGTGCGATATGCAGGCTGGTCTGTTGTTTGGACTTATTGATGGTCCTGGGTTCATACCCTGCCCACTCCCATCCCCCGTTGCCCTGGTTTGTATTAGGAAGTAAATTATCTTCAACTCTAAAGGAACATCTGAAACATATATAACATTTAACAAACATCATAATCTGTTACACTGATTATGTGTCATAGACCGTTAGACTATTTGTATGCCATATATTATCTGTTAGACTAATTATATGTCATAGGCAGACAATGACTGTCATGCAATAATGGGCTATGCCTCCTGACATCGTTGAAAATTCTAATCATGTTAAAGAAAGTGTCTTCTTGCTGATCAATCTTATCCCTTGTGCTATGTGAACAGAAAAGATGAATGAAACCATAAAACTGCTTGTTCTTCTTGCAGCCTTGATAATGTAACTCTTCTTAGAAACCATTTTCCTTTGTGGCCACACTATCATATGGTGGGAATAGGGTTCTGTAGCTGAAAAGACCTCCTAAGGACACCTCATATATATCTTTCACTTGCATGTCTTACAAATTGACCTATAGTTTATGGTTTGTGCGTTTGTGTGTGTTTTATCAGACTATATAAATGTTGAAACATTTTTATCTAGGTATGTGCCAACTGATGACCCAGGGTACAGGAGATTTAGTTTTAGACTGTTGTACTGATGCCTGGAATGGAACTGATCTGCAAACATTAACAGAAATAGACAGGTAAAAAAAAAAGAGGGGGGAATATGACCCAGTAAATTTTTGACAATATGGCTGTCTTTGTATTTAGTATGCATGCTGGACTGTGATTTGGTTGTCTCAATGGTCCATGCCCTCTGCCATCCCCTGTCACGTTGAGCTAGTTTGTAGATTATCTTCAACTCTAAAGGAACATCCAAAACATGTCAAACATTTTATAAGCCAGGATCACATGTAAAATATATACATATAAAAAATAGAGCATATTTTAGAACATAAGGAACAAGGTAGCTAAACTAAACAGTTCTAAGCCCACTCCAGCATGACTTACAGAAATAATGTGAAACACAACTAATAGGATCTGTCCTGAAGTCCACCAAACTTCAGATATTTGGTACAATTCTTTGAAATGAAAATTGAATAATATCCCAATAAATGTCAGATATTATTGACAAAAATATATTTTATTTTCTAATTATAAGCTTCAAACTTGAAATGTTTAAATTGTTTATGTTACTTTTCTGAAGTTCACTATATTTATGTTCTTTAGAAATCCTGTTGGAAAAACAACCTTTACTATTTAAACATCTATTGATTGACATTTTCTTCTGTTGTATTACCCTGCTATGCACTTTTTGTTTCCAGGAAAAAAGTTTTGGATTTCTATCATCGCAACTCTATGATAGCTTACTGTACAGCTTTTGCTTATAAACCTTTGCCTAAGTCAATTGACCACTGGTCAAGTGATGTGTACACTGAGCTTATGGAGAGTCCAAGCACAACCAAAGTAGCTCACGGTGAAGATGCTGGGTAGGCATCCACTTTAAAACTTGGTGGTTTAGACTAAACGGCAGTTAATTTACTAGTTCTAATGTCCTAGCCTTGGTTCTAGATGTTTCAGTTACACAGTTTTATTAAAAGGCTTGTTTTGAGCTGATAACACTTGTTAGAGTTATGAGATAAATAAGTTCAACTTAGGATTCTAGTTTAAAAAACAGTGTCTCTTCAATTGATGGGAGAGAGTAGTGTTAGTAACAGTAGTGCTATAAAAACTGTATTGAATATTGTCACATTGCTGCTTGAAACAAAATAAGGGAATAGACTCTTGTAAGAAAGGGACACTCTTTTTTTATTTTATTTGTATAGTGCATCTTTCATGCTTAAAGAATGCTCAGGTGTGCAATGGTCCAATCTTTTTGTGTGTACAAATATGTTTCAATTAGCTGTGACAGTTCAATGCATGACAAGTGTTTACAATGTAAGGCCCTGACTGTCAGGCAGATTGTGTTCCATTCTGGATGAGACTTTTCATAGAGAAGTCTTATAAGATCTACTCAATGTCTATTGTAATCTATAGTAATACTTTTAATTCTTTTAGAAAATAAATCTAGAATCCATCAGGCTTTGAATATAAAACCTTGGCTACATAGCCTTGACCTTATTAATATAGGCAACTAAAACATTCATCAAATGTAAACAAACAACATTTTCTCTATATGTTCTATACAAATTACTCAATGCGTAAGGTTGTCACGTGAGTAATTTTCACTATTTTATCAATATTATGACATGGCTAAATGTGTTTATTTACAATTGGTGAATGAGGTCCATTGTATTGACATCATTGATATTTTGTTTTTGTCAGCATTTAGTTTGTAGTACATTTTCCAGCCTTTCTCTCTGTAAAAAATAACTCAGCAAAGAAACTTTCACTTTTGCCTTCCTCATCTGACATATATAGTTTTGTCTCTGTTCAGATACAAGAATGTTTTATTCATTACTTGACTCTAATTAGCTACTGTTTTCCTTGCTCTTTACTTGACTCTAATTAGCTACTGTTTTCCTTGCTCTTTACTTGACTCTAATTAGCTACTGTTTTCCTTGCTCACAAAAGCTTAAAAGCATCATACATTAGGCCAGTGTTTCCCAAACTGTGTTCCTCAGAACCCTAGTGTTCTGCCCTGAATAGGGTTTCCAAAGAACCCTAGTGTTCTGCCCTGAATAGGTTTTCCATTAATTAACTATTAAGCTGCCATGTGAATTAACCTCTAAAAAAATCAGCAAAAGTGTTCCACTAAATACTCAGAATGTGCGAAGTGTTCTGTTAAGGAAAGAAGTTTGGGAATCAATGCATAAGACATTATATATGCAAAACAGCACTTAGACATACACATACATACACTGCATTGTATTGTATGCCTTTTATTTATCTATCAATGTCTTAGAGTTTTCATGGATGGTGAGGATGAGGTCACTGGACACCAGAGGTCACATAGTGTAGACTCCCTTCTGGATATTAGCCCCAGCTCCTCAATGGAAGAACTTGGCATTGGTCAGATGATTCAGTCTCATCAAACATTCATTGGCATGGTCTCTTTACAGTATCAAGCTAGGCAGGTAAAGGTGTTTCAGAGAAAATCATTTAGGTTTGTACATTGTTAGCCCTAAATATGGACAAAAGCAACTGTAGCTCTTGTTTCTTAAAACAATATTTCATGTTTCAGGACTTTGTTCAATTAATAGATAAATTGGAGTCTGCTTGCATTAGATTTGTGCATTTCTCTAAGGAAAATGAAGTTCGAAGTCGAGTGAGTACTATGTAAGATATTAGGAGTAGTTTAGTGCACCAAATAAATGCAACATGAAATGTAACATAATTTCAGAGTAAGGTCTAGATAGTAAGTAACATGATAGAAAATATTAAGTAACACAGAAGAAAGTTGGCGTTGAACCTTCATAGTGTTAATATCATGATAGTGACTTGTAAAGGGACGGAATGATCTTCCATTGTAAATTAAATAAATGAAAATATATATGGCTCAGTCAAACTTTGTGGTATTCTTGCTATTTGTGGATTGGAATGTAAATAATAAACTGAACAAGTCAAAATAAATATTCTCAAGAAATCATTCAAGCAAACATTTCTTAAAAATGAGAATACTGAACAATATATCAATCTGTCATATGTACCACAAACATTTGTGTCCACAGGTTTTTGCTGAGAAGATGGGCCTAGAAGCAGGTTGGAACTGTCATGTATCACTCATGGCTACTGAGTCGCTAGCCTCTCAGAATTCTTCTAGTAGGAATTTGTCCTGCCTGGGCAATAGCCAGCCTTCAGGGGGCGGAGATGGAGATAAAGTGGGTCAGACACTGGGAAGTAACTCCACTAGTTTAGTTAGAGCCAAAGAGGCAGCTTCTATACTCACCAACTATAACAGTGTTTCTCGTACTTGGAGTGCACCCAGCTTTGTCAATACACAGGAAGTTCAGGTAAAGAAACAAGTTGTATTCTTATATACACACTAGCCATATGTTGCCCGCGGGTTTTAATTTGCATATAACTGTCATGTAGTCACTAAGAGTGTTTTGTAAACAAATGAAATAATAATGTTATAAGTAAAACAAATGCGTAAATGTAAAAATAGTATAATGTAGCTATAAAATTAGCTAATCGACATAAATTTAAATCCATTTTTTCAAATAAAAACATTTGCTTGTAGACCTACATATACTCGATTAAAATTGGAAATGAAAAGACTTTATTTTGTACCAGTTTATCTATAGAGATGCAGCACATGTCCTGATGTAGACAGCTAAATTAAAGAATGCATTTTTTTATTATTATTATGTATAAAATGCAAGTTAATAAGTAGTAGTAACTTTCTTCAGTAAAAGTATATATTGAATCGTATATTTAAGAGAGTAAAATATTGAACTCTCAATGATTTAAATCCAAAAATAAGGCATTTATTAGTCAAAAGCCAACAACGTTTTTATTTTATTTAGAGCCGAAAGTTCGTGACCTCAATACTCTTTGCCTTGGTGAATACTGTAGGGCGTGTAGGCGACAAAAAAAAACAATACAATAGATCTATATTTTAAAAGCAAATCGAACGCGTGAATGTAATTGTTTATGTAACATTGTTAGTTTAATTTTGTATAGCTCTAGAATCTAAACAATTTGAATGCCACAGCAATCTAGTCAATAAATAAAAACTTTGAGCCTATTATAATAAAAGACTATTAACACTGAGCTTGTGTGACACATTAGCATCTTAGATTTGACCTAGATGCATTAACCGTGTTTTGTACGTTGTTATCAGGTCTAAATGCGCATAAGTAAGTAAATCTGAAAGAAAAAAAAGTAAATAAAATAAAGACTTAAAATTAAACCAAATCGGTAGTTGTAGGCTTAAATGCTATGAAAAAAATACAATAAAAAGTAAATTTTATTATGTAAGTAGTTTATTAATTTAATAATATGCATTTATAATGCACGATATTATAATTTGACCTATGACGTTCATGTCATTTGTACCACTGTGCAACGCAGGTACGGAAAAGTATGTCAAGACGTTCAAAGCCATTTACATTTAGAGCGAACGATTTTACATAAAAAAAGTTTTGTAAACTCAAATTTGAAGATAATTTTCATTAAATAATGAAATGAATAGACACTTATATGTGTGTTCATGTGTAAAAGTAAAAAAATATGTTTTCTTGAATGCGAACTCATTTAGACCTAGTCATTGTCATCTGTGCGCATGCGTGGCCTATCTTATGTAATCATGAAGATGTGACCTACATTTATGAGATAGAATAGTTTAATAGCGATGGTCAACTTTATTTTTTTTTAGGGTCTTAAGTTTATTTTAGTGCTACAATATATACACTACGGCCTATGTTAGTACCCAAGGAACATTTTTGCCAAGTTTAATCAAGATTGGTCAAGCGGTTTTGATTTCCATTAGGCTCATACATACATACATACATACATACCTACATACATACGCCTTTCTTTTCCCTTTATAGTATAGATACACAGTATTGACTTCATTGGTATAATTATAAAGTACTGTCTTTGATTTTGAAGATTAAAGATATGCAGTACTGAGGTGTAACCTATATATATTGTAACATTCGATATAGTCAAAGCCATTGCCAGCTTAAGTTCTCTTTTTGTCATTTGTGCCTGACTTCAGCAAGCCTTATAGATATATATTCATATTATACTTATCAAGCAATCCTTACCTTTATTATTAAGTTAGTAGTTTGACTAAAACATTGAAAGTGATCTTACTAGCCCAAAAAACCCAGCAGGCTGATATGATGTTGGCTGATAACAACAGTCCAAGGTATATACCACACTGCATAGATACTGATGAAACAATTTGCACCATTTGTTGTAAAGTAAGCTTTTTTAAGCATCTTGATTTCAGAGTATTTTCTATTCAATACAGGTGAAGTTTGCCAAAGACACTCTCCCCATCGTGTTAGATGACTCAGTGAAAGAAGACAGCATTTTACTTACTGATGTAGGAATGTCTATATACAACAATGCAGAATCAACACTCCCTGATTGTATGAATCAGAACAGATCTGACAAGCATTCTGAGAGTGACAGTGATGATGGTGAGAAGCACCCCCTGGTCTCACGCAAGGGCCAGAGGGCATGGGCAGAGTCAGATTTGGAGGATGATGATGAGGATGAAGACTTTGATGTCCAGTCAGACAGTCGCTACACATCCAGTTATGTAACAGAGTTTACTGAGGACAGTCTTACCGGAGCACTGGACAATAGGGTAACTAACCACCAGCACACCTTCACTCTTTATGTTTTCTTTTTTTCTGAAGTAAAACTTTTGATCCAATTATTTTGTATACATTAAATTATATGCATTCTGTACACAATACACAATAATACAAGATTAACATTTTCAACTAATTCCATTCACAATCTTGATGGTTATAATATAATGACTCATACACTGAAATGATATGTAACACCCTCCAGAGCTGCTTATTTGACGTTTATTGTGTATTGCATTCTCTTTATGTACCTCATGTTGTTTGTGCTGTTTCCTGACCTAGGAATTCAATGGCAGTGTATTTGTTTTCATCTCACTGAGGCGCATGATCCATCTCTTTCTATTTTCTGTTTATCTAGCTTCCCCATATTTAGTATTGTTTTGAATATTGCATGCGGAAACTAAAAGAAAACAATTCTAGATTATTTATAATTCCTTCACATGTGGGTTGTAAATACAGAGGATCACAATCATAAAAATAAAACATCTAGGGGACCTAATCAGTTCTGCCAGATGACAAATATTCTAACCTCTTTGGTTGTTAATGGTAAGCTATTGAGGAAGTACAGTTCAGTAGTCATGGAAGCTGGTTTCAAAGCAATTTTTTACCTTTTTTTTTAAATTGAAATTTTAGTTGCTCTAATGTTTAACAGTATCAGGCTAGTGACATTTTTTAAAATGTAGACAATTGCTGACATTTTTGTTGCTTTCTTTTATTTCTTAGTTTCATTGGTATAAACACAAATAGACTTGAGGTGTTGAATTTGTGCTTCAATTGTCTTTGAATTGTTCAGAGCTTATTGTTGCAAACAATTGAAACAGTAATTGGATGTACCACAACATCCTACACTTAGTCCATTTTATTTCAGATGCTACTTAAGTTTGGCTTTGTAAAAGAGTGAACATCTCTGATGCAATCTCTTCCTATTCTTTCTTCCATACAACTGTTTTAAGCCTCCATCTTGTTTACTTTGTGACCTAGCCCAAACATTTTGCAGCACTGAATGAAGCAGCTCCAAGTTGCCACTGGAGGGCTGAGTTTAAAGGAGAGGTATTTCACGCATTGTTATGGATTCAGGGAAAACAATTTGTTTTGCATGGCTTTCATTTTGTTTTCAATTTACCAGTTAGTCTTATTTTCCTTAAAAGCTTTTTTAAGTTTTCAGTGTTCTGTAAACAAATTCTAGAAATCTTTTTGAGTAAGGACAGAAGGGATTCTAGCATTTGTTGGAGATCTCTAACATTGCAATCCAATTAGAATGTTGTAACTAGAAACAGAAGAATTGACTTGTTCCCTATCCTGAATGTCAAAGATTATCTCAAGTTTGTCATTTTTCACCATTTCCTTTTGTCCCTTACACTTAATGAACTCTTCAGCAGAAGATTAGTTTAACGTCTGCTATATCCAAGATGGATTGGTTTTATCATTCACAACTTGAGTTAGATGTGATCTTAAGCTTCAGTCCTAAGACAGTTGTTTGATTCTCATTTAGAAAATGAAAAGAATACTAGCTCATCAATCATTCTAGTTTTCTATTTAGATTAAAGATAATGTTTAAATCTAGTTTTCTATTTAGATTAAAGATAAAGTTAAAATCTAGTTTTCTATTTAGATTAAAGATAAAGTTAAAATCTAGTTTTCTATATTAGATAAGTAATAAAGTTAAAAACTAGTTTTCTGTTGAGATAAGTAATACAGTTAAAAACTAATTTTCTATTTAGATTAAAGATAATGTTAAAAACTAATCTAATTTTCTATTTAGATTAGTGATAAAGTTTAAAACTAATTTTCCATTTAGATAAGTGTAAAAAAGTTAAAAACTAGTTTTATTTATTTTCTCTAACAGCAGATTTCACCTTTTATTTTCCATGAACTTTTCCCCTTTTGATGAATATATTTGGTAGTAACTTCTTTGCAATCTGCCATTACTGAGAAATTCTTTAATAATAGAGAATAAATTTGTGATATTCCAGCCTCTGATAGAGTATTTTTAAGAATTCCCCAAAACTGTTATTCAATAATTGTGTAATGTACATGAGTGGAAAGGTAAAAAATGTAAAATAGATGCTGTAGTGTAGATTATATTTATAAAAACATAAACTTCAATTATTTTCTGTTAATGTATTGCATTCAGTTCTGTATTATGAATGGTGTAGCCAAACATAACTCTACTAAGATACCTACACAATTGAATTGATTGTTTTATGGTAACTATTTAATTTTTTTCTGCTCACAGAAAAAAAAAGTTTCTAAAGAGTTGTTGATCCCTCACATTAATGATTTAAAAAAAACATTTTAAAGTATTGTTTAGTGCATTATTCATCAACAGAATTCTATCTACTAGAAGAGTCCTTAACATCATCCCATATCCCAATCTTAAACATTCCAGTCTAACAAAGCCTTTTGGTTATTCCAATGCTTCTATGTAAATACATGGCTAGGTCTAACATGTAACTGTACTGCTTCTTTAATACTAGCATGCAGGCTTCTGTAGTTCATCTACTAACATATCCATTGTGTAACACTGTAACAACTGTATCATAAGATGCCTTAATGCCATTGAAAAAACTACATGTTCCTAAGTTTGTTCCCTTTTATGCTGTAGTTAAAATACGACATCTTAATACTTTAAAAAAAATGTTTTTTAACACAATTAGTTAACACTTTACAGCCCTATGTCCTAACCTAAGTTTGTCTCCCCTCATGCCTAATCTATATTCTAATCCAGTTTAGTCACCCTTTTAATTCAATTCAACAAGACAACTGAAGTTTGTATGCATTTATAACCTCTTGAAACTAAATATAATTGACAGAGAATTAGACAATTAAATTTAAAAGTGCATTGAAGCAATATATTCATAGTATTATTATTGTTATTGAAATTTAATGCCGTAAAAAATATTAAAATATTTTCTTTCAAAGTAATGTATCTGTTTCTTTATGTACATCAATTGAGTATTTGACACCTAAAGTTTTTAATGTAATGTTACAATTGTTCATGTGTTAGTTTAATGGATCCATGACTTTAAACAATGATTTGTGGAAGACATTCAGCGTACAATCTGTTCTATTGTATTTCAATCTGTTCTTTCTATATTTCTTCATTCATTACAACAATAGATTGGCATTTCTGTTTGTTACTAATATTACTTCACTGTAAATGTTCAATGTTATAGTTAAATGCATTATTTGTTTCAATTAACAACCTTGAATTTGTTTAATGTAGGCTCACCTCCCAAGAGGTATTGAGAACATACGGCCACATCTCAAGAATGTTGACAATGTTCCTTTGTTGGTGAATCTCTTCACTGATTGTGTGCCAGAAGGTAAGAGAAACATGGCCTATGTAGATTTTCATCATGGCTAATATGGGCAACCAGGTTTAAATTAGGAAATGCATTAATGATGAAAGTGTGTCAATAATGAAAGTGTCCAAGGAAAGAACTTTCCTACACACAGCAATCATGGCTGAACTGATTGTCTTATCATACAACTTTTTGTGACAGTGAGATCCTTACTATTAATTCTTTCCTAGTTTTCCAAAGTCATTTTTTGTTCATTCTGAAATCATATCCATTGTGCAGCCAAATCCGAAGATTAATGATGAGTGCAGTGTTAACTATTTATTTGAATGTAATATACAAGATATGATAATGTTTCACGAATCATTTGTGACTTGACTACGGTATCAGCAAAACCTATTGTGATTTGATGACTTTTGTAAGTTTGTCTGCAGTGCTGTACAAGATGTGGAAAAATATTATGAAATTCCAGAACAATAGATCTATTTCACTTAATTTATTAACATAAAATTACAAATCTCATGTATAATATGTAGCTCTAGATTTATAATATTACCCATGCATTCATACTGGCTATATCTATTGTATTAGATTTTTATATATAGATCTAAATATACTAAAAAGGAGATGTAATCTCTTCAGTGTTAGCGAATAGCATTACAGAAGAAAAAAATCTGGGTTTTTCTAAATTCTGATACTTGGTGTGTAATAGTAAAACATCACCTACCTAATAAATCGTAAATAGAAATCAAATACCTATTTTTATTCTAGTATTTATAGGTCTGTGGTTTTATATAACTTTTTACTTGAAACGACATAGCCTATTAATCGTACTTGTATTGGTATTCTTTCAGCTACTTGTGAGATGATTCAAATCATGCAAGAAAATGGAGAAGTGGCCTTGGTCTTAGGGAGCTCTCTCAATATAGTTAACACTGCAGTATTTAGACAAGCAGATTGTAGGTGAGTCACACAGACATTGTTTTTAATCCAGATCATTACCAAAAGATTTAAGTTATGTTTAGCATTGCCCTTGTTGTACACACCAAATACTTTTCCTAATTTATTTACAGTATTGCTATAGAGCCACTATTTCCACAACTGTGTGCCAGACAGCCTGTAACGTCCAACCCATGGAATGATGGTGGGTACTCTCCAGTTGAACTAGCTTCAAGGCTCCTGTCACTCCCCTGTCATCTGTTCTTTCACAGAGAAGATAATATTAAACTAATACAGCTTATTATGGAGGTAACATTTTCAAATAGCTACATTTCTATTGTAAACTAGTAAAATTAGAATGTTTTTAGGTTTATTTTGTTGCAGCTTGACAGTTTAATCATTCTAATTTAATGTGTGAGTAGAAATATTGTAGTTAATATCTTATTTAAGCTTGTAGTAGACATTCGTATAAAAATTAAATAGAAATTTGATTACACTCATGGCTTTAGTCTTGTGTCTTGACTGGCCCTATACTTCTAGTGTACAGCAATATTAGTTAATTAATTAGGGACATTAATATCAGGTGGCCGAGCCTTGCTCGGTTAAATAATTTATACTAAGAAAGGTAATATACTACTGCTACTGGTGCTACAGCCCATGGAAAGATATGGCCTGCTCTTACACATCCCTCCATTCATATATCTACTGGGCCTTTCGTCACCACGCCCTAACGGTTTAGATATCTTGTTCAGTGTGAGAAAGTAAGGAGCAGTAGAGCAGCTGTGTAATCACCATTTCCTTTGTTTTGGTACGGGACATTAGACACTGAAGCATGAACACATGGTCATAATTTTACCAGCAAAATTATAATTATAATAAGGCTTGACATCAAATCCGAAGATTGAGGAATGTACACCGCTCTACGCAATTAAAGTGTAAACAATTTATTAAGCACTTAAAACGCAATAACTAATCATACATCGGTACATTTAATTTCATTACTTTCCTTCCATAGTTCTATAATAAATCAATCTTCAATAAGATGGTGCGCAAATGTTTAATTAGGTCCATTGATATTTTAAAACTCGTTCTTGTTTGCATTGTTCTATGGTAAGCCTAGTGACGTAAGCATTTCTTCCCGTTTACGTCATGGAAAAACTTTCATTCATAAATTTTCCATTTCATTCATAAATTATTCTGACCAAAATTAAATTGAGACATTTTCATATCGAAATAACGGTTGAACTCGAGTTTTCCCAATGTGGCCAATGAGTTGAGATTTTTTTTTTCACTAATACGCACATACCTTGAAATTTTAAAGAAAATCGTTAGAGCCGTTTTCGAAATAAAATTTATAAATAAATAAATAAATATATATATATACAAGAATTGCTCGCTTAAGAGTATAGGATTTAATTTTAAAATGTAAAAAAATGTGTTATATAATATATATGTTTACAAATAATTATTATTTCTCTCTGAAAAAAAAAAATTTCCATTAACCCTTTCAGTCCAGACACTATGTATTCGCCTTGAGAAACTGTTTCTACCTGATGCTGTCTTGTATGCTAGCTGTGTCACTTGCTCAACTTGTGGGCAGTTTGGCCCTCTTACCTCCCATTATGGCTGTCCAGCAGATACTCTGGGTGGTGCTTCTTGTCATTCCTTCCTTGAGTCTTTCACTTCTGGGAAATCCCAATGAGTCCAGGACTATGACTTCAGCCACACAAAAAAATATAGATCATATAAATAAACAGGTGATTTAATCATTGTCATTGCTCAGAAATTATTTGACATTAACACATTGTGATTATATTTGTATGTGTCTCATTTTGTTTATATAAGTCTAATTTTATTTGTTTGTTTTGTATCATTGTTTGAATTGACAGCCAACTATCTTTATTCATTCAAATTTGTATCAATGTATACAATTATCATGACATTAACAAATTAAGTAATATAACATATACAATTAATTTAATGCTATAAATAACACATGCAATTAATTTAACATTATCTGACTGTAGGTTCTTAAATTATTTTTTTTCCAGATGGTGCTTGAATTTATAGTTCAGTTCTGTATACGCTTCCTTCCATCAATTATTGTAGCAGTTGTTAGTTTTGCTTTGGTTCTCTTCTCCTTCTGTCAAAAAAATTCCCTCCATACTCAATGTTCATTGTATGATCAAAGGTAAGATCTTCATTTAAGACATCTCTTAAGATGTTAGATCTATTCACTAGGTAGGTTTTTGTTTTTAATCAACTGATATATTAAATTTACTACACCTATGCTATAGAATCAAATGATGGCTAAATTAAAAATTCCTGATTATCACAAAAGCTGACTAGCCAATGAAAAGTGTTACGATAAATTTTGTTTTATTTTTTAAAATTATATTGAGGACTTTATAGAATAGTTTTAGAGATTAAGTTGCTATAGTGTTTCTACCACTAATTAATCTTCACTCAAAACTTTCATTCCAGTACATATCTTGTTAATAATGGGACGCCTGTTTACGGATCTTGGAGTGAAAAATTTCAAGGGGGTATTGTGTTGGCCCAGAATATCTTTCATCTTTACTTTGTGATATTCCTAGGTAACAGCAGTAGAAAACTTTCTTTATGTAGCTTTATCAATATAACTTAGGTTTTCTTTCTATCTTCTTTTATATCTTGATTGGGGATCTTGTGACATGATACTTTCTGAGTTTATTTTGCTTCTTAAAAATATTCATTGTAAAGAGTCGTAGAAATTTTGATTGATTTCCCTACAAAAATAACAAACAACTGGTGTAGTTCATTGCTAGCTTGCAATTGATTTCTTTATCTGCAACGAGAGTTCTTAAGACTTTAAGTTTTTGCCACTTTCTAGTTTCTCACTTTACAGCTGTCAGTAATGTCGCCTTGTACACTGCTGGTCATTTCAAATTTTTTTTTAAAAATTATAACATGTTAATGAAACATGCACCTTTTTATATCAAATCATATTTACATAATTTCTTAAGATACAAATATCTCAATTTCCTAAATCTTTGTGCGATTAAATCTACTTACATTTTTTTTTTATGCAACATTGTCATTGTTTTTATTGTGTCTTTCCCCAGTTGTTATTTCTATGAGCTTGGTCCACTGGCAAGATCATCTGTGGCAGAGGTTACCTTTTAAAAATGTCATCTGGTCCATCACAGCTGGAGCTATGTAAGTGTTGGAGTGCAGTACCTGTATGTTTGTATTTCTGTTTGTGTACATGAATGTGGTGACACAGTACACCACTAAGCCTGGTGAGGCCTGGAAATATGGAGCTAAACTCAATAGATTGAAAGATTTGTTTTGTTTCACAAATGAAAGCTTAAGACTGGGTTTTATGTTATGCTAAATGAATACAAAGTTGCTCTTCACAGGACTACAAGGTTTTGACACATCGATATAAAACTTGAGGACGTCAGCGTAGAACACATTTCTTTTGTCTTTTGAGTCTTCATGGAGCTATTTAAGATTTCTAAAAATATTTCAGCCTTTATATAAAGTCCTACATCAAGTACCATTAGTTTAGAGTTTGCCACTTTCAATCATCCAATCAACTCATTTACTATAATGTAAAGCATCATTTAACACTCTGTTTCAGACTGTTTTCCCAAGTGCTTTTCTGTGTAGCAGACGTCTATGTCAGACACACAATGTTTGGCTCCTCACTGCCACTCTCTGATGTTGTGCCAGCTGTCTGGGTTCTAGGATGTATTTGGCCTCTCTTCATTGTGGCCATCAATGAGCTGGCCAAAAAAAGGGAAATTAAGTAAATGTCTTTACCTTCACAAAACTATTTAGAACTTGAATACTATTAGAAGAAACTTTGGATTCTCTCAATATTATTGTCTCTGTTCATCTAAGTTTATTTAGCAGATACAGTTTGAAAGATAACTTCTCTTTTTATATTAATTTTTTTCCTAAATCCTAGATTAAAGTAATGTGAACTAGATTTTATTTCAATGTTTCTTGAATTAAAATATTCAAACGTATGTCTAATATAGCTTGATAAATTAAACTTTAAAAAAATATTTCCCAATATTCCTTTCATTCTTATGAATCCATGGACTATACTTCATTACAAGTAGTGAAATATTCTATTTATTTTTATAAAGGAAGTATATAGCTATTTACAAAGTACGGTTAGCTAATATGTGGAATTTATTTTTCATTTACAATGTTTTGATTTTTCAACTATGACTTAATCCAAGTACTCCCAGGGGAGCATAGGGCCGCAACCACACCTCTCCACCTAACTCGGTTCTGAGCAGCTTTCTTCATCTGCTCCCATGTCATTCCAGTACTGACTTCTTCCAGGTTTGCTTGGGTCTGCCCACTTTCCTCTTTCCTTGTGGATTCCAGTCAAGAGCCTGCCTTTGCAACATTGGTAGCTGTTTTTCGCAGGGTGTGTCCTATCCAGCTCCATTTTCGTCTGGTAATGTCTTGTGCTATGGGCTTTTGTCTTGTTTTTTTCCACAAATCGGTAGTGGTTATCTTTTCTGGCCACCTAATTCCTAATATCTGGCGTATTAACAAAAGTTTGGAGCTTTTCCATATTTCTTTTAGTGACTCTCCAAGTTTCTGAACCGTAAAGGAGAACAGACTTAACTTTAGTATTATAGATTCTTATCTTGTTATGTAGAGATACTGCCTTGGAGCGCCAGATTGTTTGAAGAGTTGAGAAGGCAAACCTAGCTTTATTTATTCGAATTAGTATATCATCAGCTCCACCGTCTTTGCTAACTCTGCTTCCGAGATAGGTGTATCAAGGATGTTTTCTCCCTGTAATTGGGTTCTCTTGTCTATTGTTGATCCTCATAACTTCTGTTTTCTTTTTATTGATGAGAAGTCCAGTCTTTTTTGCTATTTCTGAGAATCTGGTGAGTTTGGTCTGAGCATTTTGTTGCGTATGGGAGAGGAGGCAGATGTCATCGGCGAAATCCAGGTCTTCTAAATGCTGTGTTAGTGTCCACTGTATGCTGCTTTTATTATTTAAGACTGTCTGCTTCATGACCCAATCAATCACCAGTAAAAATATCAAGGGCGAAAGCATACATCCCTGCCTTACTCCTGTTTTTACTTGAAAAGGGTTGGTCAGCTTACCATTGTGTATTACTTGACAAGATGAGTCATCGTATAACTGTTAATGATATTGGTGAATTTTGTTGGGATTCCGTAGTGATTCATCAGTCTCCAGATTATGTCCCTGTCAATACTGTCAAAGGCTTTCTCAAAATCAACAAAGGTCATGTACAGAGGAGTTTGCCACTCGATAGATGGTTCTATGATAATACGTAGTGTAGCAATGTGGTCAGTGCATGATTTCTCCTTACGGAATCCAGCCTGTTCTGGTCTTAGTCTTTTGTCTAGAGCATCTTTCAGGCGTTCTAATATTATTCTAGTTAAGACCTTGCTAAGGGTTGACAGTAACATGATTCCTTGCCAGTTGTTGCATTGGGTAAGGTCACCTTTTTTGGGTAGTTTAATTAGATAACCCAGTTTCCAGATTTTTGGGACCTGTTCTAGTTCCCAAATCATGCATAGCAGTGGGTGCAGCATTTCAGCTGATATTTTGGGGTCTGCTTTTAGTGCCTCTACTGGTATACCATCTGGGCCTGGCGCCTTTCCACTTTTTGCATTCTTGATGGCCTTGATGATTTCCCCTTTAGTAGGAGGACCTGTGTTAACATCCATTTCTTCTGTTGCTGGGGGTATTTCCGGAATCGATTCAGGAGCATGTCGGTTCAGAATTTCTTGAAAGTGTTCTGCCCATCTTTCCTTCTATTCAACATCACTGCTAAGGTTCTTGTTATGTCATACAACCTTTTCATGTCTCTTTGCTCTGCTGCCTTTTCTGCATTGACTGTCATTTCATGAAGGAAGCGTTTTTTTGTCCTCTCTTGCATTCTTTCTTACAGACTTGTTTACTGCATAATACTGGGCTCTAAGGTTAGCTTTTTGTTCTTCATTCTGGCATTGGTTTATCTTTTCTTTTAGCTCTTTCCGTTCTTGGATTTTGCCCCATATCCTCAGACAACCATTCCTTGTGTTGTTTCGTTTTCCTGCCTAGGACATCTGTACATGTGCTTTTCCATATCTCTTGGAGAGTGAGGCAGTGCTGCTCAAGGGTTTCATCTGTCACTAGTCCAGCAAGTACTTCAAATTTGTTTTTAACCTCACAGTTAAAAAGAGTACCTTGTTTTCCTCGCTCTTAAAATAATGGGTGTTGAATTTGTAGTGTGGTCTGTCTAAAAAATCCTTAAAGGATTTAAGTTTGATCCTTGCTGTCGCTATTAGTAGATGATGGTCAGAAGCTACATCTGCTCCTCGTCTCACCCTAACATCGAGTAGACTTCTCCTCCATTTCCGGGAGATTGCAAAATGGTCAATTTGGTTTTCCGTTTTACCATCTACAAAGACCATCCATGTCGTCTTGTGTATATTTTTGTGTGGAAAGATGGTTCCTCCTATGATGAGATCATTGAATGCGCAGAAATCAGCAAATAAGTCCCCATTTTCATTGCATGTGCCTGTACCATGTTTACCCATGTAGAGCTCCTTTCCAGCATTGTTTGTACCTACTTTTGCATTCAGGTCACCCATAATAAGCTTGATATCATTTTTAGGTGCTTTTTCTAGTATAGATTGAAGAGCGTTATAAAATTCTTCTTTCTCTTCTTCTGGTGCTGCATTTGTGGGTGCATAGCACTGGATAATGGTTATTTTCCTTCCCTTTGCATTAAACCTGGCTGACATTAGTCTTGAGGAAACTGGCTCCCATCCCAACAAAGCCTTTGATGCCTCTCTTGATAGTAGAAGTGCTACTCCCTGTGTGTGATCGTGATCTAGATCTTCATGTCCAGAATATATAATGCTTTCTCCAGTTGTCAGATTGTTTAGACCGCTTCCATTCCATCGTGTTTCACTGAGGCCTAGAACCTTGATTTTGTACTTTCTCATTTCGTTTGCCACTTCGTTTATTCTGCCACTATCATATAGGGTTCTGATGTTCCAGGTCCCTATCCTGGTTGAGGTCTTGGTCGTCAGAAGGTTTGTCGGTGTGCTAGCTTCCTGACGGCTTTCACTAGTGCACGTCATAAACTCTTCCATAGAGGAACCTTCCTGGCCAAGTTCTAGTTGGTTTGGTGTGTTTCCCGTTTCTGTAGCAATAGTTTAGTGATGTGAGGTTGCTAGCCTCACGATCACCCCTCCTCCTTTACCCAGGCTTGGGACCGGCAAGATACCCCTATAAGGTGTACCCAGTCGGAGTTTTTTTTCAACTATAATGAACTAATAGTGACTTTTAAGATAAAAAAAAGATGAGTCCAGAAAAACAATATAAATGAGGTTATTAAATATGTAATGAAAATTGCTAAGTTACAGAATGGTTTCATGCAACTCTTTCCTTGTTCACAAAATAAAGTTATGCACCAAAAGCTACCAAAATGTCAACAGAAGTTTCTCAAATCCTCACAGTGTTTATTGTTTCTTTTTAGACTCGCCGTACGACGACAAAGACGAGCTCGTCTGGATTTTGATACTAAGCTGGGAATGAACTCGCCATTTTAAAATGAGCTCCAACATGTCAATGTCAAATGTTTTATTTTTGAAGATGTCTACACTGTATATAAGTATTGGATATATTATTGTAATTTATTCTATGTTGTTAATGTTGTACAGCTGTAAGTTAATGAGAGATTTTAAAACAAAATAAAATTTAAATAAAGAAAAGTTTTCTTTTGTTTGTTTTTAACTTGTGAACAACTTTTAAAAATGTTGCAGGGACAGTTTCATTATAAAGAAAACACAACCATGTCATAAGAATTTGTATTTTGTTTATAGAAAGAATAGAATGATTGCAATCAACATACTTCTAGTCTGAAGTAACATACACACAGAGGGACAAGTAAACATGATTTGTGGCTGAATAAATGAAAGTGTCTTTCTGTCAATGAACTTAGCCACAACACACAAAATGATTTTGTTTCTAATTGATAATTATTTTTAAATAACATTGACCTTTCCTAGCAGTGCAAAGTACCATCAATAAATAAATTAATTAATAATGATTTTTTTTTAGTAAAGAAGATTAGTATGGAAAAATTATTTTCATCTGGTGAACAGCAAGATAGCTGTATCAATAAACATATACAAGCTAAAATAGAATTGATATGGATAAAGATTTTCACATTAAACATCAATGATATGAAATGGATAATGTCCAGATATTCACAAAGAATACAGATGATAAATCAATGAATGTTCTGTTCAGATCTATAAATATAAACAGTATTCAACAGAATTGTTAAGGAACAGGCACCATATTCTCCTTGGCCCATTTCTTCATTGTCCTAATGATATATTCTACTTGGGGATTGCTGGTATTTCTCAACATATTGATGACATCTCTCAAAGTTTCTCTGAAATGTAAATATAATTGTTGGTATTAGGAAGAAAGATTTAGAAAGAAAGATTATTTTTACATAGAATTGTAGTCAAGTTTCTATTTGTTACCCCCAGATATCAATTTGAAAAAAAAATTTAGTTCAAATTTATATTGCATAAAATTACCTACAGGTTTTTATGTCTGTTTTTAGACAACATCCACTTATTAACTCTGATGTTTTTAGACAACATCCACTTATTAACTCTGATTTTTAAATATCTTAGCAGAAAAAAATTCTTTAACATCATTGTTGTTAAAAATAAAATAATAATAATAATAAGGATTGTCTTCGAATTCGAAGATTATTGAGGAATACAGTGTTTCCCGTGGCTGTGCAGCCCCAGCTGTGGCCTACATATTTTGCCACTAACTAAAATAACTAACAGAACATAAGATAGAAATGTAATTATTTTGATAGTTTATTGATTATCAGTTGTTAAAGTCATTGCATACTACAGCAAGTGTTTTGAAAGGAATACAGAAATAGCTTAAAGTAATAGTGAAATTACTATTTTAATTTTTATATATGCTATACAAGTGCTTAGAACTGAGCAAATAAAGGTCATCTTTCATATCAAATCATACATTAATTTTGACTAACCCATTTTTGATCAAAGGAAATATGACTTTTTTTCTATCTTAAAAAAAAAAAGATATGCAACCACTTATACTATTCTTTTACAGTCAACTGCTCTTTTTGCACTAGTCGCTAATTAACCAATTGTGAAAACATTCCCTTAAAGACAACTAGATCCATACATTTCACAGTCTTATACTTCTAGCTCTGCCCTGAATACAATCTGAACTAGAAATGAAAATCAGAAATTTACAAATGAAATATTTCTGTAAAAAAAGAAAACAAACAAAAATTTCCAATAAATTTTGCAACATTGGCAGCCTTATTAAGAACCAATTGGTTTAGAAATTGAACAAAGAATGCAACAATCTTGTCACTAACTTCACAGCATTACTGTGTTCTCACAGCCCCACTTTCTGAAAGCACAAATCATTTCTTCCACCTGGGCATATCGGCTATTTAACAATATTTGAATTACTTCAAGAAGCTTTTCCCTGCAACAGTTGGGGATTCTTACTAGTTAATTTGTTCTATCAAAATCAAACCAATCAAGTTGAACTTTTTAGTTAACCATGCTCACCAATCATAAACAAACAATATTTAGCCATGTGATTCTATATCTTCTATACAAATTATATAATCTATAAAGACTGTCAAATGATACATATTTTTCATTGTTTTATCAACATTGCTAAATGTGTTTATTTACGATTGGTGAATGAGCTCCATTGTTGTCTAACCTTGTATAAACTTTTCATTTATAATTTTCTTCTTTAAAATCATATCAATAACAAAATGTACCATCAAAAATATTTATTAGGAACATTTTTTGTATTAAGATGTAAATAATAGACTACAAGAAAGACAAAGGAACAAAAACTTCTTGTAATTCATAAACTAAATTGCTCTCAGCCTTTTAAAGAAAAAAAGTTATGCCTTGACTCAATGTTCACAGGCTTCCTGTTTTTTAAATGATTCTTCTAGATTAGCTGAATGGAAGTGTTAGGGTTGTAAACTAGAGAGTTGTGTAACTAGTACGTCAAGAATGT
>JADKLZ010003886.1:25226268-25236853 GCA_021533235.1 Biomphalaria straminea
TGTTCTCTACATTAATTGACAATCTCCCTGCTTGTTCTCTACATTAAATGACAATCTCCCTGCTTGTTCTCTACATTAATTGACTATCTCCCTGGATATAAAATCCCACAGGTATGTCCATAGTTACTGTTATGCCATGTTAATAAGCTGTCATTAGTTGTTTTTTTTTAATTTAATAAACTTGTATAACCCGCGGGTTATATGTGCGAACATACACTAAATGTGTGTGTGAAGTATTTGAAAGCGAGGCAGTCATGTAAAAATTTTAACAATGCAAGATTTGAAAAAATTTATTTTTAGAAACACACACAACAACAAAAAAAACTAAAAGATCTTTTTAATAACATTACACTTTACATACAGTAACACTGCAAAGTTCACTTGGTTTTAAAAACTATTTTCATATGTCATTGAGTAACAGAAGCAAACAAATACTCTATATTATATAATATATGCAAATAACAAAGGTCAGTCATATCACACATTTCTGCTCAAATTCATGCCATGAATGAGATCTTAGAAACAGACTTTCAGCAACTGGTACATAAAATGTATCAGCTTTTCACTTGAATTCACAAACAGGAATGTATTAAATAGAAAAATAAATTTGTAAATAAATCATTAGATGACAAGTGATGATGATAAAGTATAATATGTAACAAAACACTGTTGAAAATTTTAGTAATGAATGTTGAGTGCTGAAATAAATACATCAGCTTTCAGCAACATTTTGTTGAAAGAAAGCCAAACATGAACAAATAACTATCAATACAAGTAAGCAGTTTGTAAAGTTGAGAAGAATAAAAAAATAAAAAACTATTCCTTTTTTATATGTAAGATAAGCATATGATTTATACTTGTTGCTAATTCATTTGATAAAACATATGCATAGCAATACATTGCACAACCTGAATATATCTTAATATTCTATATTGAATTGCTTCAAAAATACAAAATAACTGAGCAATTAATTCAAATACGTTATTGATAACTAACAAGAACAATTGCAACAATGTATGTAAAATTTAAATAGAGACATTTTTCTAAATATCCTTGAGATATCTACACAACATTAACTATTGTTAACTTTCAATTGATTATCCAGACTATTTACTTTTGCTCTAGAAATCTAATAAGCCAATACAAAATAAAAAAATGTGGTAATTTGAGTGTATTATTGAAATATTTAGGTCTACATAAATATTAACATTTGTTTCAAGGTCTTAGTCAAATCTTATAGAAACAAATAATACTAAATGTATATGTATAAAACATAAAAGACCTGAGACTGACAAAAAAAAAAAAAAAAAAAACTTTCGGCTAAGTCTTTGTTCAATACTTGGATTCAAGGAATGGAGAGAGCTCTGATTGGCTTGTGTGGAATGTCAAGGAAGAACTATGTAAATATTGTTACTTCTAGAAACTGGAAAAAATCATTTGATAGAATTATAGAATAAAATAATCACAATTTAGTAAACATACATTACAAAATTTACTTTATATTGAATTAGCATACTTTTATAAATGTCAACATTTCTATTGTGGTATTGATAGGCTACAGGCAATAAAGATATTTTCATTTCCCTGTTAATTAACTACAGAAAATCTCTTATTAGTTACACGAGTTGCTTGTACTATAAAAAAAAAATTTTTGTTGTCTATATGTCATCATTGTCCTGAGTAAGCCTAGATCAAGACCGACTTTTATAAGTGGAAAAAATTTAACTATTGAGCCAAAAAAATGTGGAGACAAAGTTTTCATTTTTTTTATTAGTTTTAGATGAGTTGTATGATCAAAGTCTGTGTCAAGCCTTAACTTTAAAACCCCTTCTCATATCAGAAAATGTTCCAATGCATTTACTGAAATCACACCTGAAAGACAGGATATCTGTCAGAGGCATTTACAGATGCAGGTCTTAGAAGAATTTCTTAGAATTAATCCAATATTTCCACTACCTGCATAAACATCCATTGGATCCCAACCTTTAGTCTGAGCTACTAGCATTTTGAGGATTCATAAGTTTTATTAAATTTTATATTTACCTCATTTCTTGAAAAGTCAACATTGTCTTCAGTAACACCTTTCCTCTTTTGCTGAGCGTGAAATGAAGCTAAAATTAAAAAACGATAGATAGCCATAAGCCCTCTTAAAAAAATAAGAAAAAAAAAGAGGATATGAATATTTACTAGCTACAAGAAATGTAATAAAGAAATGATTTACCATAAAGGGATGTCAGTCTACATATGACCAAAATAAAATCTGTCAAAGATATTGTATTCTCCCTGCCTCCATATCTACGAACTATTGAAGTTAATACTGTCCGACTGATGGGGAAACCTGTCAATTGAATTTCAGCTTATTTAAGCAACATTAAAATCAAATCATTATTTTCAATACATATAGCCTATGTTTGTACTAATTTTATTTGTCAAAATATATTTCTAATATTATTTATAGCATTGCATTGTTCTTAAATTTTTTAAGTAACAATATTTGTAAAAAAAATATACATGTAATAATCTACATTTTTAAAAAGCATATATATATTCATGTAACCCAATATAATTTTAAAAAAAAATTATTTATGCTAATTTGTAATAATTAGTTCAAAATTAAATATTAAAAAAATTGGCTTTTAAAATATTTTTTTGAATAGCATAATTATCAATTATTGATAATATTCTTTTAGAGAAAATATCTGAACTTAACATAGTTTTCATCATCATTATATATATTTTTTATTAAATAAGCCACTTCTAATGGCATTTACATTTGCAGATAACATATTTTAATAAATAAAAAATATATAGGTATACTCACAATAAGAAAGAAAAAAAAAATCTTACCTAGTTTGGAAAACATGTCTCCAAGTTCATAAGTATCTACTGTATTAGAATTATCTCTGTCAAATTGTTTAAATACCTCCTGTAAAGCAAATATTAAAAATTCAAACTTAAGGTTTATTTACTGATTGCAATTAAAATGTTTTTGTTTTAATTTGCAAACCATTATGTTATTTTGATTATATGATATGTTATTTTAAATCTCTAGCAGTACAGCAAATTAGAATGGAAAGTCAGCTCTATAAGAAAATATGAATTCCACAATTTCAATACAATTGCAACTTTCACATAAATGTCTAGATCATATTATGATCTCAACTTAATCTTAAATGAATGTGATTATTTTAAATATAGGAAACAAACTTGATTTTAATATTTTAGTAGAATTGTGATTAAATCAAAATTTTTAAGTAAACAAAAAAAAAGCTCCATCTGAATGAGGCAGACAATGTTACATTCATCTGTTTCAAAAGTATATGTGCATCTAAAGCCTAGCTCAATGACAACCAATCAATTAAATTTTTTCCAAACAAAAGCCAGGCATCATTTAAACATTGCTCAATACTTCAAATTGTAGAAACATTTTGACTGTTCTGATTTTGAATAAAATTACATCCTAGCCCACAGAATGTCAGTTGGACCATTGACACCACATGATAGTCCAAAGGATATACCACATTACCAGGCATCCATAAAAAAAAAGTAAAAACTGGTAACTACAACTTCAAATCTAAATCAAATGAGTGGTAAATTTAAAGCACTGGCTTCCAGGTTCCAATTCTGATGAAGACTGGGATTTTTAATTTTAGGATTTTAAGGGCACCTCTAAGTAAACCCAACTCTAATTGTTACCTAAAATTAGTTCAAGAAAAGTAAAAATGATTGGTCATTGTGCTGGCCACATGACACCCCCAAAAACTGTGGGCTAAAGAAACAGATGACCTTTACATTATCTGCCCTATAGACTGCTTTGTCTAAAATGAGTACTTTACTTTTTATATATACTAAAAGAATACAGAACTGACCCTGTAAGCTTTGATTTCCTTCCATGCTCTTTTAGCTTCATTGAAATCCAAAAACCCAGATTTATCATCCTTTGGTGAGGTTAAGTTTTAATCATTTAAAATTTGTCAGAAACCCGTTTAAAATCAACACTAAAAAAAATGTTAAGTCTATAAATCAAATACATGTTAATAATTAAAACTTCAAGGTATATAAATGTTTAAATAAAGGATACATCCATCAGAGATACAAGACTTCGACAACATTCAACTGGAAACTTTAAAGTGTCTCTTAGGTCTGTAGAAAAAATAATTCTCTATCACATCAGTCGCATCATGTATACCGGTATGTATATATATATATATATATATATATATATTATAATTATATATCATGTTTGCATTGAAAAGAAAATCAATGCAAATTAACTGTTGTAGTTACCTGTTGTTGAGACCTCCTCCAGGAATGTAGAGAGTTCACTGGCATCCATTCTTTGATCATTACCTGCATGTTTATTAAAGACATCGAACAGTTGGTCCTTTGAAACAGGTTTTGTCTAAACAAAGATATAAACTTTGTCTGTTAAATAATCAGTGGAAATGTGTGACATATATTGTTAACTTTAGATATGTTATGTACATGCTTTTAGTACAGTAACATTTTAGTAAAAGAAAACTTTGCAACTTCAGACAAAAAAATTGTACTAAATAAATATAGATTACTATTGAGTTAAAATTATAATTCTTAATATAACATTTCTTTAGCATGAATAAAAGACAAAACTCTATAAGACAAAAACTCAAGCTACAATATTATTCATGGTGAAAACAGTAAATATTAATAAAATAATACAATCAAGAAAGCAATTTAAACATTTTATTTTACTGAAGATGACTTTTTCATTCAAATGTTCGGAGATATTTCATACAATATAAAAGAGCATATATTTTAAAAGTCCCTAACATGAAAAAGTTGGTGAAACTAAAAAATTAATTACTGGCCATCAAATAAAAAGTGTAAGCAAAGTATGTAAAGGCCAAATGAAACAAATTTTGTTTTTTTTTAAAATAGAAAATAAAATGTGCACAAACATGAATTTGTTTGGAACTGCTTTATGTGTGTAGAAATAGTCATTAAAAAAAATTTAAAACACCATAGCTTTAACTTAATTTACAATAAGATTTTTTTTCTAAATGCTCATTAATCATTTTTTAAATATTACAATATTTAAAATAATAATAATTTTGTAAAATTTTCTTAAGGCAAAATAAAAGCATTACATTGAGTAATTTCAAAAAATGATTTTGTGTGTGGTATGAAGTTTTAGATAACACTTAATATTATACAGTTGTTTTTTTTCAGCAGAAATAATCCGTCCAATAGAAAAAACTTATATAGGATTTTTTCTCAGTTATAGTAGGCCTAAAGTTACAATAGATAAAACTGTATGTTATGGTGCACAGAAGCAAATAATTTTTTTAAAATAGTAATAATTTATTTCTTGCTGTTTCATTTTTTTTTAATTACCTACCTATTTTTTTTTTTTTTAGATATAGTGAAATGACCATAGATATATAAAACTCCACCCCAACAAGTTGAAACATTCATTTGTATGTTAAATATAAAAACAAATAAAAAATATGATCACAGATTAAAACATTAATTTATAAGATAAATAATAATTTAAAAAAAAGAATACACAAATTCATTACATTTGTTACTGAAAAAAACTACATAAACATAAAAAATAAACAATATATAATAGATGCAGCTGTCATCATGAATACATTTGATTATGCAATAACGAAAGATTAAGAAAAAAAAAAGTAGCGTAAAGAAAATACTGACTAATGGAAATTATATATTTTTAGCAAAGCTTTCTTTGAGATTTCCTCCAATACATAGCACTATTCACATATTATGAATGTTTTGTATCAATATTCTGATAGAAGAAAATTCTTTAATTCTTTAGAAAAGGATTTCAGGTAAATATTGGAAATTATTTCAACAAAGTATTTTTAGAGAAGAAACAAAATAAAGTTTATCAAAAAAAGAGTTTTACTTTTATTATTAATCATTAATGATGTCACTATGTCTTTGATCTAAACAGACAGCCTAGCAGAACAGTTCATTATTTTTAAATACAGTCAAATGTACTTTTTGGTAATTTGATAAGATTGAAAACTTAAAAATTTGAAGAAAAGCCCCAAGATTGTCTGAAAATAATTAGCAATAACTGTTTGCTTTCCAGTTTTTAAGTTCTATACATATATTAGTTGACAGTAAAATGTGTCTACTTCCTAGATGTTGGGACTAAGAAACCAATTTATTTACTTGCAAATATCTCAGTCTTGGATCTAGTGCAACATTTTGAGGCTTATTTCTGAGATTGGTGGAACCACCAGTATCACGCCATTTATATCTCTTGGATGGTTTTGATGACCGGATGCATGAACAGCAAGAGCTTTTTGGTAGTATAATCTAAATTGACAATGTAGTAGATTTCTAACTAAGCCATTGAATGTACTATAGGGTTATTGCAATATTTTGTTCTAACTACATATACAAGTAGAATAAAAAAGCTGTACTTAAGGAATCAAGCAAAACATGAGGACTTAAATAGTGTTAAATAACAGCTTCATTAACTTGTTCAATGCATTTCTCAAGTGGTTCCTTTTAAATATGCCAAATAATCTCAATACATTTTTATTGGGAAACTTTTTAACATGTGATATGTTAAAAAAATTTTAATGAGAAATGCATCAATATTTCTAATTATAGGTAGGCCTACTTATTTTTAATGTGTATACACAAATTACTTACAGGTGTGATAGTTGTTTCATCCAGAACCCTAAAAAGTTAAAAAAAAATCATGCTTGACAATCTTTGTTATTAATAGCTTCTGTAAAACAGATAAATGTAAACAACATAAACCTGTGAATTCTATGATTCAATTTTTTAAATACTTATCTATATATAAAAATACATAAATAAAAATTGTTACAACTTCTTACCCACTGTCTACTCTTTTTTCTGTAAATATTCTCAAAAGAAACTCAGCTTCCTGGTGAGGCTGGAATGTGCTAGGAATTATTACATATGTTCCTGGGCTTAGCTCAAATCTCTTTGTGACCTCTCTATAAAAAACATAAGACCCAGAACGTTTGGTTAGCAGCAAAGCACTTTCAGGAGCCCTTGAATTATCAAGTGGTCGAAGTTCAGGTCGTTTGAGCTTAAAGCAGAAGAAACAGAAAAAAAATGTTGCTACATGTCAGATTTACTGTAACTTGCATGGTCATAAGAAAATGAACATGCTTAATATGTAACACTTAAAATGTCAAGAAAAGTGGCTCTGGAGAGTGGACAATCTAGTGAAGGATCTTATTGCAATAAGAACAGCACACTAATGAACTTTTGCATCTGGGAATTTAGAATCTTATTTAACATAATTATCCTGTTAATTTAATTTCTGCATAAAATGAATTGTATTTGTCCACTTATCACTTGAATTTGAAGTGGCTAAAACTAAACAAAAATGCATGATTAAGTGGCAATAGATTGAGAACTAAAAGTCAGCTCCTATCAGAACTAAGTGACAATCTTTGACATAGAAAGTGTTAAAACTTTGAATTCATCAATTTAAACTGAAATTCAGTTCATTCCATAATTTATGTATAAGATAATCTCTAAAATATGTTCAATTAAATATCATCTGTGGGCACATGGTGGCCTAGTGGTAAAGTGCTTGTGTTCTGAACTTTATGTTTCAGGTTTAAACTCCAGAATAGTCTGGAATATTTTCATTGCAATTTAGGATGTTTATTTGTACAGGAAAGTAAATGTATTTGGTAATTGTACTAGTTACACCCAGCTGGTAACTGTTGGCTATAGAAATATATTAACTTTACATCACTGACTCCGCAGGTAGCTAGCTATAAAGAAGGAGTAGTTGAATGAATATGCTTCATACCTTATAAATATCAAAGCCAACAGCTATATTAGATTGGTTGTTTTTTTCTTTTTCCATCAATGAGACAATTAATGTACAATCATCTCCATGCCCAAGAGTTGAATCCACTCTGTCTAGAGTCACATAAAATTGTGGATTTTTCCAGTACAAATCTATAAGAGAATATAAAAAATACAAAAGCTTCATAGTGTTTCTTTAGTCAGGAAAAGAATACTAATGAGTTTGTACTGTTACAAGTCAACAATCTGGCTGTCAAAAAAGAAAGAACTCTTCAATACTGTGAAAAGATGAAAGCTGAGTTGGTTTGGTCAAATTGTCAGACATGACTCCTTATCAAAAGTCCTTCTCCAAGGTACAGTGCAGGAAGCATGAAGAAAGGCTTGTCTAAAGAAAAGCAGGCTAGAAGAATGGGCCGGCCTCTCTCTTGCTATCCTGATAAGAAAAGCTGCTGTGACTAGGAAAAGTGGAGAGATTTGTTTATGTGAACTCTCACAGCACCTCTAAGACAAAAGTCAAGAGACAGATGATGATGTTTTATTAGGATTTAAATATTCCAAGTATTCTTACTCTGGTAAGGAGAATTGCCACATCCACCAGCCGTCACTCCTTTAATCCAAGCATCATGGTAAACTGTTACATTCCAATCTTGTTTTCTCTAAAATGAAATTAAAAAAACCTGTAGGCCTAGTCTATAAAAAATATTGTGATTCCTTACAATTAATTACAACTTAAAAAATGTTTACTTATGTAACTTTTCATTCTCACTAATTTTTTACTAAAAGACAAATCCAGTTTCACTTATATTTTAAATCTTGAGTTGTTGTTTTAAAAAAATCAAGTTGTCTCATATGATGACATTGTTAAGTATTAGAGATCAACAAAAATGGGTTCCTAATTAATATGAACTGCAGTTGTAATAAGGTCAAAAGAAGTCACTCAGTCTCTTGGTAATTTGAGTGAAATAAGAGAAAAAGTTCAAATATCCCAAACTCTATAATAAAACTGGGAAGAGGTGGCACAAGATAGATCCACTTGGAGAGAGAGCATAAAGGAGGGGTCTTTGATTGCAGATGCCATACACAACAGAAGCAGAAAGAAGGGTGAAAGTGCAACTGCGCCTGGTGACTACATATGCCCAACCTGCGATCGCAGCTGTGTATCAAGGATCGGCCTCTTTAGTCACACAAGAGCTTGCAAGGGGAAAAGATCGTCTCTAGAGACGTAAAATGCCACAGACATAATAAAAAGATAATGCATTGAAGTTGTGCTAGGACTCACATTGTTGTCTTGAAGTTCTTGTATAAGGGCATCAGGCTGAAGGTGACAAAGCTGAATTTCATCAAAGTTTCTTATAAAATCTTCATAGCTGATCCTTAAACAAATTTTAACAAATACAAAATAATGTCCATTATGTTAAATGGATAAGGCATAAGACAAAAAAAAAAGGATGTTTCTGGTAATATTCTGGTAAAAAAAGTTTTTCAATAGTACTGAATGGACTAAATACTAAATAGTATAATGAAAAAGCTAAAAACTTTAATAATAACAGCTTACAGCATACAAAGTTAATATTTTTTTGTTTCATAAAATAGAAAACACAATGTATTTCTTAGAGGACTATTTACACAAAGTTTTAAATTGAGAAATTAAAATTCTACCTACCAAAATTCCCCATCATCTTTATCCTCATACATTAATCTATACTTTAAATCTTCAGAGAGTTTTGCCATTTCTGGTGATCTAATTTGAAAGATTCAATAAATATAATTGAAAAAATATAAATAAATAAATAAAATAAATATTCTTTTGAAAAAGATAATAATAGTTAAACTGAATTTTTATAATTTTTTTCCCCAGTTTATTTTTTTTTCCAGCCAGCTCTTTTAAAAATACTTGAGATATACAATCCCTTTCTGTACTTCATTTTTCTACTTCTTTTGGATGATTCATTTAAAAATTATTCTTTGTTCCCTTTATTGGTTTTGTGCATATATTTAAATTGACAGGTCACATAAATAAATTGAGATTTGTTACTGTATCTATGTAACTTGAAAATGTTAAATTAATATTATCAAATCTTTGTTTGCAAATATGGTTCAAACTTATAAACAGGAATAGCATTTTTAGAATTTCGATCATGTGATATCACATGGGAGAAATAATGTTTATAAACATTGGACCAGACAGACAGGGAGTTGATATGTTTTGTAAAAATAGCCTTGATTTTAAAGTAGGCCTATCTTTGTTAATAATATTAAGCTCTAGATAGGCTTAAGTTTCATTAAAATGTGCTAATGTTTATCAAATCTAAATAATTTTCATCTTTTTGCTTATGATCATACTTTGGTGTTCATTTTTATTCAGGAAAATCTTTCAAACTGTAATTAGATTTATACATTTAAATACACCTTCTAAATGCTAAAAAAAATATTTTTTACAAAGCTTATATCAATTCACTCTGTCTGTCTGGTAGAAGTTTGTACACATTATTTCTCACACACCAAATCTCGAATCACGCTGAAATTTTGTACAATCGCTTCTTTTACCAAACAAAAGAATCTCAGTAAAGGTAATTAATTATTTTGTTTGGTATCCCAAACAAGGAAAAGAATTTCTACTTGACTGAAGTGGCGATATAAGCTGAATTAGTCCCCTTTATGGGTCGTCATCTTAGTGAACACTAAATGAAAAGGAAGAGACTACAGAAGCAATGGAGAACTCAACAATCTTCCATGTCCATAGGCTCTCCACTAGCAGAGTGGTCTAGAA
>JADKLZ010003886.1:25257827-25275250 GCA_021533235.1 Biomphalaria straminea
ACTTTCAGCTTAGGAGAGTTGGTTAGCTGACATATACTTTCAGCTTAGGAGAGTTGGTTAGCTGACATACTTTCAGCTTAGGAGAGTTGGTTAGCTGACATACTTTCAGCTTAGGAGAGTTGGTTAGCTGACATATACTTTCAGCTTAGGAGAGTTGGTTAGCTGACATGCAAAGTGACCTATTTTAAACTTTGGTCTACTGCCAACCCGGGTACGCTATTCTGCCTAAGTGCAGTACTCGGGTGGAAACGATTACTTGAGGAAGTGTTTATGCTAAATGAATAGCAAAACAAAACTCCCGTGGGAGTGTCCAAGGGAATTCGAGAGCTTTCCCATTGCACGGTGCGGAGTTGAAAGAAAGCTTCCACGTCCCCGTCGATAGTCCATGCGCCGTTCCTCAAGGGACCATTACACTAATGGCGAGTCCTGCACGGTTAGCTTGGTACATGATGGGAAAATGGCGGGGGTTCCCGGTGTGCTCTGCCTTCTGGTGCATGCGCTCGGAGTGCCAGATACATCGGAAATAGCAATGCCTTACATAGGTCATGTCTTGGATCTCTTCCAGAAAGAACGGTTTGTTTATGCAGGCTTATTAAAGGAGAACGAGATAAGAACGCTTCCCTACGCTTTGAAGATCACCTCATACATTGAGAGAACTCTTGGCAAAAATGGCTTCTGAAAGAGATATTCGGAATCCTAGAAATGTTGCGGTATACACATTTGAGACCTAAAGAAAAGTCGGACTGACTACAACGGAAGGTAACTTTGTCCAAGTGTTAGTGAAGGGCCTGTTACTAGTGTACTATTAGTGTATGTAGATAGCGTCTGTAAAAAGTAGTTCGTTAAATTCATAACAGTAACGGACAACAACCACGTTATTTAAAAAAAGAAACTGCCTGCTGATATGTTAATCCTATACTTGCTGTAAATGTTCACATTCGTCCATTTGTCAGTGCTGTGAGATCACCAATCCCATACATGAGATGACCAATCTCATACATGACATGAGCTGTGAGATAACCAATCACAGATAGAAACAAAGTTACTGGTTTCCAGACAAGGCTGCAGTTAATCTTCAGTGGTATCTAGGTTTAGTTAAGGTACTCATTAGAGGCTACCTATGAAGTGGGCTCGAGGATCCACACCGAATCTGAAATCCCATTAGTAACGAGCCATGCACGGAAGAGGAAACGGGCAGAGAGTTGTAAGGTAGCCCTATCCCCGTACAAGGACTGACGTCCTAAAGGCAACACAGAAAACCTTCTCCCAGATACCGCCTCTTAAACCCTCTTGTCCACAAATGAGATTGGACCATAGCGCTCTGAGCATTATAAGCGCTATAACTTTGATAAACATTACTTAACTTTGACAAGTGAAACATCACCTATCTTGACATACCCGATTTGAAGACCTAACTTGTATGCATACTGTCTGAATAAGATTTGAACATAAAAAAGAACAAGACTTCTCCACGTGAAAACATCAAATAAATAAATGAACAGAGACCAGTTCACAGCTGATTAATGTATTTATTTAAACAATAACAAGTTTCAATCCTTTGACATGATACAAGATACAAAAACTCTGATTAAACAATGGCGATTTTCATTAAAGTAGTCAATCTATATACAGCTTGCTTGTTGTTGTAGGCTTTTGTATAGTATATGGAAGTACTGATAAGTTTGTTTGTTTTTTTTGAATTAAGAATTTGTGTGCCACTTTTTTAACACTGCAGAATCTAATTTCTGAGCTCAACTGCTTGTAGCAAAATAAAAATGACTGATATTTAGTTGACAACAGAAAAATTTAATGCAGAATTTTTTTTTTGTCTATTTATTTCAAAATATCTCCCAATATTTCTCTTTCATGAAGTTCTCATTTCATTCTCAACATTTCTTCATATCTCTTTCTCTTCTTTTTCACTCTTACTGTAAACATCAAAATGTAAACTAATAGCAGATTATAATGAATTATTATGAAAATAATTATGAAAATATCCTAAAACAAGGAAAGAACTGAACATTACATCAAATGAAAAGAAGAAAAACAATAATATAAATGCCCTTTTAGAAATCTCTTACTGGTATTACATAAAAATGCTAATAACAAAAAGTGATTTTAAACAAAAAAAATTACAAGCAACCTTCAGTTAGTCACAATATAGTCAATAGTAAGTACAATGGTAAATCTCCTCAAGGTTCTAATAGAAAGTCAATGCATTACTTATAATATTAAAAAAAAAATGTTTAAGAAATATATCCTGGCCTGACATTCTCCTGAAAAGCAACATTGTAGAAAGTTTCTCTTCACCAGTCAAATGTTATCATTGAGGCTTGTGTTTGGTCATTACATAAATGTTTCCCAATATCTGGCTCCATGCAGTTAGTCACCATGTAAAATTACTGTGCGAATGCTGAAAAAAAATGTATTAATATTTTATGAAATGACAAAATGTTGAATTAGAAAATTATAATGGCAGAAATATTTACAGCTTATTTAGCCATTTGTAGTGTCATGTCATCATAGTAGGAATGTAACATTCACTCTACAGTCTCTATCTACATCATCATGTAGGAATGTAACATCCACTCTAGCCTCTCTATATCATCATGTAGGTATGTAACATCCACTCTAGCCTCCATGTTCTACTCTATTTGTACATTTTCTGAGATTAATTGGTGCTTGGATGGATGTGAGGGGACCTGGTGTGAGGCTAAGCACTTGGTATTTGAACTTGGGGTCCTGGATTCGAATCTTAGTGAAGACTGAGATTTTGAATTTCTGTATTTTCAGGATGCCTATCCACCCAACTCTAGTGGGTATATGACTTTAGTTGGGGAAAGTAAAGGCGGTTGTTTGTTGTGTTGGTCACATTAGTAAACCATCGTCTAAAGAAACAGATGACCTTTTCATCGTCACAAGGTCTGAAAGGGAAACTTTACTTTGATGGATGTGACATGAATCTAGAAATAATATGTATGTTGGTTGACTTTTTTTTATTTATATAAAGTCATCATTGTTTATAAATGTGAAACTCTCCCTTTGCTTGATCCAGTGTTAGATCTGGTGGTAGTTGATTCAAAACAAAAGAATTTGAGAACATATATATTGTTAGAAATGAACTGAGAAACATAACAATATGCATATATGTATGTATTTTAATTTACTAAAAAGAAATATATAAAATACTTAAAAAAACAACAACAAAGCTGATATTAAGTGTAATTGTATCAATTAGTTTGGATCATTCATGTAATCATATTTGTAATAGATCTAAACTAAAACTAATAAATCTCTGTGATTAGAAATATTTTTACCAACTGTTTTTGCTTAGTGCAATTTCATGCTTTAAGCTTTCTCAATGTGCTAAGATCCTATCACTTGTCTGAACCAGTAGGGAAAGGGAGAGAGGTTACAGTGATGGCTTCCTCAAGCCAACACTGTGCCAGCAAAATGCTTATGAAAATAAATTTCTTAGCTATCTTATAGTTAGCTTTCAACTTTTAAAGAGATGACCTAATTCACTATGCAAAGTATAAAGGGGACTAATTCAACTTATACGGCCACATCTTTCAAGTACAAGAGAGAGACTGACCTTTGTCCAGTGTGCATGTAGTGAAAGGCATCATTAATACTGTCCAGTGGCAATGTGAAACTGACAAACTCATCCACTTTGATCTCTTTCTTCAGGTACTCCTCAACAAGTTTAGGAACTGAGTCACGACTCTTCCAGCCTACACACAGAAAGTATTTTTTTTTATCCCAATAGAGTTTTCTTTGGTATGCATCTTTTCTAAGATTTAACACAAGTTACAAACCACTAACAGAAATACCATAACATCACACTAATGACTTACATGTTTTTTCTACAAGAAAACTAAGACCTAGGACTGTACATAGATAGTGATGTTAATTAAGTGCATCATTTTTATATCTAGTTTTATTAAATGTAGCATGATATGAGTTAAACCTTTAGTGTGATCTTTTGCAAATATAGAAGATATTTTGAATTGTATTTGCTTAATTCTTTGAAAATTACTTTAATCTTTTTAGTTCATTTTTCTTCATTGAAATATTGTTCTAAAAAAATTTCTTAAATAAAATCAGATTTTTTGGTAAAATCATAAAAAAATGTATATATGATGCATACTAATTTCATCCCTAATTTTGTAATTCTGCCTTGCATTATATAAATGTTAAACATATTTAAATACATAGTTTCCAGGTAAAATTAATTTAAGTAAAGTGATTTTTATTTTAAAACTAGAGTTTTGCTTTATAACTTGTGTAACACAAAAAGAAGAAACTCGCACCACCAAAGGCAGATCCTCTCCACACACGTCCAGTCACCAGCTGAAATGGACGTGTACTGATCTCCTGACCAGCTCCAGCTACTCCAATAATAGTCGACTCTCCCCATCCCTTGTGACAGCATTCCAGTGCAGCTCTCTATATAGATCAAGAAGAATATCAACAAGTGATTCCATCAGACTTATGTTATACATCTTTCTAGCTCTGATAATATACGAAAATGATAATTTAACCTTTATGGCCATATCAAGAGGTTCTCAGAACTTGCAAAGACGTTCCATCAGGGAAAGAAGAAGAAGCAGACAAAGAAAGTGATGGGAAGACTTCAAAGAATGTATTGGCCTGCTATTGAAATATTCTATTCAAGATAAAATACAGTAAGGAATGGAGAAAGACAGTCAAAGTAGTAGGTGAGGTTGATCTTTTTTTTTCTTCTTTCCCTGATAACAGAAGTCACAATTGAACATTTTTTGTAACTTACAAATATAACAAACAAAATAAATATCCTAAGGGAAAATACTAAAATCTTGAGCTGTTATAATAAATTAACATCTTATTTAGTGATGATTTTCTACTAAAAAACTGATGTTTTGGTATTGACCATATATTCTACCAAATCTAAGCTGCAGCCTTTGGGAGTGAAAATTGAAAATAAAAAAAAAACAGACAATAAACAATGAAAACTTCGCATGTTAGCACAGGTCAATTGTTTTGTTTTGCTCATGATATCCTGATGATGTCTATCTAACCTATAAACACAAGATAACTGCAATGGCATCATGGACAAAGGAAGTGTAACATATAGGGATTGGAAGGGTTAGAATGATAAGTACTGATGGAACCTTTCAGACCCTTGCGATGTTAACACATAAATATGTTTGATCTCACACCCTTACACTTATTCTTGAACAAGATAATACATTTTGAGCTTTGCCAACAGAAAGTTTAAAAAGTAAGAATACATAACACTTTCTATTTGTATAACCCTATATAAATGTAAATAAAAACATTTCAATTTACTGACCATGGTATGAACATTGCCAATACACTCAAAGGTGAAATCAAAGCCACCATCAGTCTTGGACAGAACAACATCTTGGATTGTCTTATCAGGATAGTCATTAGGATTGATGAAATCAGTAGCACCAAACTTGGAAGCTGAGCATAAAAAAAAACAAGTCTTGCTGATAAATTATAGGCCAGTATCAGAGAATATGAAGGACATTAACATATAACTGTAAAAAAAAAACATGTACAGTATGACATCTTATACAATTAAACATCTCAATGTGTTTTCAATTAATTAGTCTTCTTAGTTATACCAAGACAAAATAGATTTTTGTGATATCAGTGTGGATATAATTAGGGCAACAATGATTAATGTACTATAAAGATCAATACTTACACACAGAAAACCAACTCCTAGATACCCCTCCCCCCACTGGTCCACAAATGAGATTGGGCCAAAGCGCTCTGAGCATGCTATAAGCATGAAAGAAGCGCTATATAAAAATCTATAATAACTTACTGTAAAAACCTACTATTTCTGTTGGCACAAGTGAGCTTCACATTACACAAGCCACAGACCTAAAGGGAAGCTAGTTGAAACCAAACATCACTGCCAACTTACCAGTTTCAAACTTGTCTGGATTGATATCAATACCAAAGATTTTGGAGGCTCCAGCTTTCTTACAGCCCATGATGACAGCCAGACCAACAGCACCAAGACCCCAAACACCACAAATAGAGCCTGGTGTAACCTAAAGACATTTACAAATTTAATGAGAACACTTGTCGGATATACAGTTGAACAATCTTAAGTTTTTACGTATAGCAACAACAAAAATGTGATTTTTTTTTTCATTTCTGTAAGCAAAACTACACAAAGAAACGTTATGAAGATAACTGAAAAATGAAAAGATTTTAAGACAACGTCCTCAAGGTCACACAAAGAGGAAGTCAAGTTCTGTGCTTGTAAGTTCTTGAGCATTGTGAATATGTGCATTTAGTTTAAATGAATGCATTTAGTTTGATTGTAAATTTTTTCTGACAAGTTAGCAAAGAGGCTTTCATTTCTGCCCAGCTGGACATAACCTCCACATTTTAAAAGATAATATAAAAGATTAAAAGTATGTGACAGTTGGACTAAATCTTAACAAAACAGGATTGTGAAACTTACCTTTGCAGTATTAATAGCAGCTCCATAGCCAGTTGAAATGCCACAACCCAGAAGGCAAACTTTTTCTAGTGGTGCTTCAGGAGCCACCTAAATATTTTTTTCCAAAAGATTGAAATATTTATCAACATATAAACAAACAATGAAATAAATCAAAATCAAGGCAGGATACCATACAAATCTGCTACTATGGTGAACAAATAACTGGAACTTTTACATTATAAAATTATAAAAATCAGTTGGACAATATAGCATTTGAGTATGCACATCTTTTTACTCGAGGCTGTATATAAAAACTTTCTAAAAGTCTTAATATTGCATGTACACGAGAGTAACACAAACAATCTATATACCAATAGTTTATAAAAACATTTGATAACATTGAAATTCTCCAATTACCTTGGCTACGGATATCTCTGCACACACAGTGTATTCTGAGAATGTTGAACAACCCATGAAATGAAATAGTTGTTTCCCATTGCAAGTAAACCGGCTAGTTCCATCAGGCATTAGACCTTGTCCTTGGGTTACTCTGACATTTTAATAGAAATATGTGTTTATTACAGAATTCAATAATTGTTACTTTATTACATATTTTGAGGCCACCTCTTAATAATAAATACAGCTTCCTAAAAGATTTGTTTTAAACACTAGAAATGTATCTTAAAATACTTCAAAGATAACAAGGCAACACATATATCCATGTATTATTATAATTATTCATGTTAATTAGAGAAACAAATGTGCTTAGTAATTAGATTCCTGATTTGTTGAAGTGAGCTATTCTAAATTCAAATGGCACTTGGCAGGAAAAAAATTCATGGATGTATTTGTACTAGTAATGGCATATGAAAATAGTTATGATTTCTGAATTTTGTAGGGTATTTTATAAGATTTTCTTTGAGTAATTGTGAGAAACTTATTGTTACTTAACTTAATCAGTTCTGGAGTATACTTTTTAAGTGATTTTATTTTATATTTAGCCATATATCTTAATTTTTTATTAATTTTTTAAAATTGAAATGCAGTAAATGTTAGAAAAGCGAAAATTTAGTCTCTACCAATTAGGCGTCTTTACTTCAGTAATAAACAATGTAATGAAGATTCTTACCTTATTTTCTGGCAGAGATTTGTTTTAGGACTCTTGCAGAATTTACAGTCATAGCACTGAGGAATGTAGAGTGGAATCACATGATCCCCTGTAGGAAGAAACAGTCAGTGTCAAGCAACTATGAAAAAAATATGAAGATTACTTCTCAATAAAAAAAATTATTTATGGACGTTAATTGTCTTGCATTGAATACTTAATAAGTGTGTATAAATATGTATAAATTATAAATAATGATTAATATTTAATCTGTGGTAGTCAATTGACTTCTTTTTATATAGAAAAAAAAATTACTACATGCTAAAAAAGTAAATGTTATATGGCAAAGATTGCTGACTAGATCCAAATTAAACAGAGCCCTCACAACTATCTCCACGTTTTCAAAATTATGGAAAATGGAAATAAACAAAGAAAAGTCAGTTTATTCAATCTTTAGCCACAGTAACAAAATAGCAAAAAGAAACTACATCCTAAAAATAGACTCACAGCCAATAAATAAAGAAGAAAATCCAACTTATCTTGGTGTAAAATTAGACCAAAGACTGTCTCTAAAACACTTTATGGCTGATTTAAAAGAAAAGGCATCTCAGAGATTAAACATAATGAAACACCTAGCAGGAACATCCTGGGGAGCTGAAAAAAAAACCTTAAGACAGTTATACACTGGATATGTCAGATCTGTCATGGATAACTGCCTCTCCATACAAGTAGCTGCCAACAAAACCTATCAGTCAGCTTTGGACGCAGTCCAAAACCAAGCCTTGCGTCTGGTCAGTGGAGGTATGAGAACCACTCCCACAGCTGCCTGTGAAATAGACTCAAATATTGAACCTCTTAAGTTAAGGCGCAACAGAGCAGCTTTAGAAGCCATTGAGAGATACAGAAGGTTGGAGGATGACCATCCAAATAAATTATTAACACAGAGAAATAGGAAAAACAATAAAAAAAAGCAAAGAACACTGATTCAAATTACTGACGAACTAGCCTTAAAACACCATCTACCCAATAACAGAGAAAAAATCACCAGATTCCCAAACATAACTCCTGGACTTAACTATAAACAACCAACAATTAAAACACATCTAATAAATAATACTCTGACAAAAGAATCAAATCCACTGGAGCTCAAAGTAGGCACGCTTGAAACAATTGAAAGCTATCCAAAAACAACCATCCATATATACACAGACGGATCAGCCTTCAAAGCCACCATCAATGCCGGTCTTGGTGCCTTCCTGGTCTTCCCCAAAAACATACACTTTGAAATAAGTGCACCATGTGGCGACTACTGCTCAAACTTCCAAGCTGAAATTGAGGCAATTACCATAGCCTTGCAGACAGTCGAAAATAAATTACATGAAGGAATACAAGCACCATCAGATATTGTTGTCTTTACAGACTCACAATCCACTCTTCAAGCACTTAACAGCAGCACCACAAAAAGCCCAAGAGAGTTGACAACACTAAAAATGATAATACACCAGATGATGACCAATTTAAACATCAACATCATATTACAGTGGATCCCTGGACACATTGGTGTCATGGGAAATGAAAGGGCAGATAAGCTCTCAAAGGCAGGATCATCTATGGAACAACCAGATAGACCTGTCAACTACCTCACCCTAAGGTCAATGCTAATCAACAACTACAAAGAGGAGTGGCTTAACCAATGGGCTACAGGAAACACAGGCAGAGCCATGTACAAAGAAATGAACATGCCTAACAAACTGGACAGTATTAACTTCCTCCCCCGCAAAGAGCAATGTACAATCTTCCAACTAAGAACAGGACATACACCACATTTAAATTATCATCTCAATAAAATAAATCCCACACAACTCCCACTTTGTAGACACTGCTCCCACCCTTATGAAACTGTAAACCATATCCTTTTTGAATGCCCCCTCCTAATCCACCTTAGGCAGACCCTACTACCACTACAGCCCAACATAACCAACACCCTTTATGGCAGTGCTGAGCAACTGAAAAAAACAGCACAGTATTTTTCCTTGGCACAGTCTGCAAAAGAGCTGACAGCTCAGCAGTAAAAAGCTGGCTAGAAGAAGAAGAAGAAGAAGAATATGGCAAAGATAAATAGAACAAAATAAACTGAATAGTTAATAAATACAATAGTTTTAAAAAATTTTCAACCAAAGAGTATAGCTTATAGATTACCTGGTGCAACTGTGGTGACTCCTTCACCAATACTTTCAACTATACCACCTCCTTCATGGCCAAGTACTACTGGAAAAATGCCTTCTGGGTCATGACCTTCTAATGTGTAAGCATCCGTGTGGCAGACACCAGTAGCTAAGATCTGCAATGTGTATGTATTGATATTTAAAGGACAATTTTTAAATGTACATTAAAACTGTTGATTTTTTTTTATCCCTTACACCTTTAATTTAAACAACAACTAACAATGATAGTTACCAAAAAAAAAAAAAAAGAAGAAAAATTAACTAATAAATTTAAGGACGAACAAATTTTTTCAAGTTCTAACAAAAAACAATAAATGTAAAACATATACTGATTATTATCTAAGTTATGTCTACATACCCGTATTCTAACTTCACCAGCTTTGGGTGGCTCAACTTCAATTGTTTCTATTGTAAGAGGCTTTTTGGCCTCCCAGGCTACAGCAGCTTTGCATGAGATTACCTGGTCAAAATTTAGAAACAAAGTGGAAAAAAAATTTTTTCATAAAAAATACAATTTCATACATAATGAGTAACTTCTAATTGACTTAACTGTTACAGTCATTCTTTAAAAAAAATTATCCCCTAGGTATAATAATAAGCCTTGTCTTTTAGTCAGAAGACTAATGAGGAATGCAGTATTCTGGGTAACTACACAGCCCCAGCCATGACCAACATATTTTGCCACATCCAGGGCAAGCATAACAATTGTCTGCCCGGGGTCGATAAAGATTTTTTTCGCCATCTTTGTCTGTTCTCGGTAGCAGATTTTCTTTTGGTCTTAAATGTGTATCCTGCAGCCTTTGTGAGTGACCTCCAGCTGTCTCGTTCTGAGGCCGCTTGCACAATAATGATTTGACGCTTCAGTTTCTAAGGGTGCGCTTTGTTGATGTCACTAATCCAGGTCTGTTAGTTAGAAATAGATCTAATATATGTTGTAAAGATAAGATTTAAGATAATTTTATTGATCCAAACTAACGGAAATTCAGTTTGATTACAATTGACAACCTCAGCGTAACTACTGTACAAAAACAATGTTGATGAAAATTCGAACATTCACATACGAACACACATACACAACCAGCGCTTTATGAATTTGACTTCTATGTGCTTCTCGATGACAGCTGACCTCGTAACACTCTGACTGAAAGTGGGACAAAAGAGTTTTTAAATCTTTCAGTTTTAGTCTTGATGGAAAGGAGACAACCACTTCGTTCAGATCTTATGTAACAGTGGTTTAATGGGTGCATGTTGTCTTTAAGAATCGTGAGTGATTTGGAAATGCATCTTTCTTGGAAAAGCTCTTCAAGAGATGGTAGCTGTACTTGAGTAATATACAAACAATGTTTTTTTAATTAGTCTATTTATAAATTCTAAGTCTTAGTGCCAGTGAAGTATTACCGTACCAATGGCTAAGTTAATAAGACTGCTGATGGTTGCTGTGTAGAAGAGTTTGATTATTGTTTTGTCTATGTTAAATTTTCTTAGCTTTCTGAGATAGAAGAGTCGCTGGTTAATTTTCGTGTGTATAGATTTTGACAGTGTTCACTCCATTTCAGTTTGTTGTTGATAGTTGTGCCTCTAGAGATATTTATATTCTTGTACTTGCTCTATGTTTTGGTTGTCTATCTGAATTTCTGCAATATAGATCTAGTCCTTGATAAGTAAATAGACTTATAGAGAATCTAGATTCTAGACTAGATCTAGATTATATCTGATGATAATTATTATAATGTTACTTAATGTAGTCTAGGTCTGACTCTGACTAACTAGACATAGATTCAAAGATTCTAGTTTTTTACTATCTAGGTCTAGAGTCTAAATTTAAATGTAAGCTAAAAAATGGCCAGATCATGCAGATAACTATTCAAGACTATTGTCACTATAAGTAGACTCTAGTATAGTATAAGTAAGTATAAAAAAGTGACTATTGTCATTGATAACTTACTTTACCAGCTGTTGACATGGTTTTGGTAAGGCGGTAAGGCTAGGTCTTATGGTTAGGGTTTGGTTAGATCTGAATAAAACTGAAATCTAAAGCAGAAATACGAAATCTATCATATGCCAGGTGCTGTGTGTGAAAATAATTCTAGACCTCTAGATCATTTAACACAAGACTAGATCTAGACTAATCGTCACTAGACTGGCTTGGCTAGTCACTAGATCTAGAATGAACCAATAGATGCACAGACCTATATAGATATAAAGATAGATTCTCGGAATAGATCAAATACATCTTTATTTTCAACTCAAAAGAATGGATATTCCGGAAATGTACTGCATTAGACTCATTTTGATAGACTCTAGAGCAGTGATTCTGGATGCAGTAGTCGAGCTTCATATTTCCCTTGTGAGCACCGCAGATAGGCAGAGGTCTTTAAGGTCTATGAAGCGATTGGCTTAGACGCAGACCCAACGTTGTCTCGATCAGTCCGGCTGATTGAGTTACTGACAACAGGAACAAACGCTTCGGGCACATAACAGACTGCAGTTTCTTCATTTCTCTCTTTCCGTTCGAGATCGTTGCAGCAATCGTTGTCACGTTTCTCGTCTTTTAAGTCACAACCACAAGACTTGCTCACAACACAGACACAGGTACGGCACTCCAATCCCCAGCGTCTCCGTCACCACTGTTTGTGCAGCCACAGTCATGACCATGCAACTTCTTCACCAACGAGTCCTTTTACTTGCGACTCAATTTTATCAATTTGGTCTATTTAGCCTTCTACTTGTGATACAATTTCATATATCTTGTTCCCCATCCTGTTAATTTGTTCACCAATACCTTCTATACTTCATGCATTTTGCCAATAATCTCATAAATCTCCGGTTTAATTTCAAATAAGTAGGCATCCGAATCTTCGTCTTCATCTACCAAGGCTTGCCGGAGACGAGCTGTAAGCACCTCCTTGGTACCACCAAGCTTCTCATATCGGTAACGGTTCCTGCCTAAGTTCTTTAACTGAGAGTTAGTCTAATTGCTTCAAAGCTGCCATTTCCACTCTCTAGTTTTTTGGGCGAAAAACGTTATTCTCTGCTCATGTCAACTAATAGTGCGCATTTCTGCACTAGATGGCAGTGTGCATGGCGAAGTCATAACAATATATATATGGAAGAACCGAACTTTAATTACTATCTACTTTAGCGTACGTAATGTTGGGTCACAAGAAGCAGCGTTTGCATCCTCTGTCTTCTTCTTCAAGGTAGCCTAATTTCTCCCGAAGGAAGGCTTTTGCGCGCCCCGAGGATCTATTGTGATGTGGCCATGGAGTAGGCCCCTATTGGCTATGAGTTAACGTTTTTTGACATTGGCAGGTCATCACTGGATCCAATTGCTGTATTAATTATGTTTTTAATCATTTGTGATCGGTTTTTGTAGAAGACACCTATAGGATCTTTCTGTAGCAAAGAATCTTATTTCCATTGCTAGGATCCTGAAAACTAAAAACCCTCTTTGGCTATGCTAATAGCACTTTTGAGTGCGTAATTTTTTTATATTGATGTATTTTTTGGCTTCAAGCCCCGCTGAAGGGGGGTTTAAACTTAAAACCCCTTTGGCAACGCTCATAGCATTTTGAGTGCGTAGTTTGAGTTTTGGCACATCAGCACAGTTTAGGCCATGACGTGCCCGTCGTAATACTTCAGGGATTACTCTCCCTTTATATAACAAGAGCTAGATTCCATACAGTTAAATAATTAAATGCAGTTTTTTTTTTTATATTGAAGAAGAGTTTTTTTTAGTTTCAAACCACGCTGAATGAGGGGGGGGGGTGTTGAAACTCAAAACCCCTTTGGCTACTCTCATAGAATTTTGAGTGTGTACTTTGCTTTTTTATAGTAAAGAGGGGGTATTGTAAATTTCGAAGGGGGGTTTAAAATCTAAATTTTCCTTATTGTCGTTTGCATATATTTTTTTGTTTGTTTTTGTTTTGTAGAGGAGGGGTGTTAAACTGCAAAACACCCTGGTAGGGGGTTGTAAACTTAATTAAACCCCCCTTGGCTACGCTGGGGCAAATGATGGTTTAGTATTAACTCTTTCTCTCCGTAATTATTTACCACATTCTAGTGAAATCAACGATGGTATCGTCAGTTAGGAGAGAAAGAGTTAAAATGCCACCTAAAATAAACTAAATAAAAGCAAAAAATCAGTCACTTAATTCCAATCCCCTTCTGCGGGGGGATTTCATTTCGGGGGGTGGGTCCACTCCCCTGGCTACACCAATGGCAAACTACGGCCCGCGGACAAACTCCGGACCGCCACAAGTATTATTATAATAATCGCAAAGTTAAAAGTTTGTATTATGAATTGAAACATTGGAGCAATATTGTGAATTTAATTTTTCAATATTCTCTATTGTTTGTATCAGCTGATTTATCCACCTTAGGCAGACCCTACTACCACTACAGCCCAACATAACCAACACCCTTTATGGCAGTGCTGAGCAACTGAAAAAAACAGCACAGTATTTTTCCTTGGCACAGTCTGCAAAAGAGCTGACAGCTCAGCAGTAAAAAGCTGGTTAGAAGAAGAAGAAGAAGAAGAAGTATCAGCTGATTTGAAATGAGTAATAGGCCAATAATATGACTGTACACAAAGTTTCGATGTAGGTCTACGTTAAATGTTGAGTTGGTGTTTAGTGTTCCTTTATTTCTGGATTTGTTGAGATTTTCAATCAAAGCTACACTGGAAACAATGTTATGTTCTAACACTACATTATACTTTGAGAGATCTTCTGTAAGACTGCCTTTAATGTAAAACCATCTCTCGATGTAATAGTAAATCTTGTAAATACAGTAATTTGGACTACATTGAAAGACCTGTTTGTCGTGTACATCTTATTTGTGCACATCTTGCTTGGTATTTCCTTATTTGTGCACATCTTGCTTGGTAGGCCTATTTCCTTATTTGCCCATAAGGTTATGAGAGTTTCTGTGTTTTGTTGTCATTCTTGGTTGCCTCTGTGTGAGTGTGTCGATGGCGGATCCTTTGTTGGTGTTGCTGTTTCTTTAGTGTTTGTTTCCCCCAGTATTGGGGACGCAGGCTTGAGATGCTGTCATAGCATAGCCTGACTAGTATTGTTTTGTTCTGAATGGTTCATGCATCCGGGGCACTATGTTATAGATTGATTCATGGCACCGAGTTTAAGGTGTGTGTGTGGATAACATTGGGTACTGTGAATAACTTGTTTAATGTGTAGTGACTATGTAAACGCTACAAATATTTATTTGTCATTGATGCTTCATCATTCCATTAAATCTTTAAATATTATATTGTTATGTTATTCAATAATCTACGTTGCTATTTGCAATGATCGTTCTTTGATACTCATATTCCTTTGACTAAATGATTTGCCAAGGCAGACGAGCCGCGGCTTAATTATAACCCCGGCAGAAAGTTTATCAACATCACTCAGGTGGGACCCGGCCTGACCCGGCATACCCAAGACCATTATCCATCACCTGACACTGTTGACTCCACGAAATATATGTGAAGCGGTGGCCTTGCTTAGGAAACGAAGGACAAAACAAAGCGGCAAAATCAAAACAAAGCTACAGAAAAAAACATGCAACTATTTTAATGACACCAGATACTGACGTGTGTAAAAAAATACACACATAAATGTAGTCAGGCGAACTAACAGGTGAGGCCCCTCCCTCTTTTTGTTTTCTGAGCCGTGCTGTCTGTCGCCATGATAGTTACGTACACGTAGGGCAACTCTAGTCCGACTTGCAGAAATGAAAGAGTTATCTTTCCATAACTTTTGCGTGGTGTCCCGCATGGTTGGGCCAAGAAGAGAATTATATATACATAGGGCCTATAAGATAGTGAAGTTTGGAAACCAGGTTTGAAGTAGTTTAACTCATTAATACATTGATGGATGAACACTCAGTTCATTCTTATGAATAACTAAATCTAAACTTTAACCAAATTATGACGAACTTTAGTCAAAACACTAACAGCATCATATAGCCTTCATCACATTAGTTTCATTTTGATATCATGCAAGTTACATGTAGGCCTAATACTAAATTAGACTACATTTTTAGGGGCCCCGTAAGGGGAAAAGCCGCTATTAGGTTTGAGCAAAATGTCCGTCTGTCACACTCAGGGCGCCAAAACTACAAGAGATACGAAAAATATTTTTTTTTACCATTAAATGCGGCTTGAAAAGTTTAGGTGCAACGGCTACTTTTAGTTTTCTAAAAGCAAACCGTTTAATTTATAAAATTAATTATTCAATAAGCGATTTTTTAATAACAAAACACCAATTCTAAAACAATTACGTAAGTGTAAGGGAGGAAATGTTACTATAAGAAATGCTCTCGGCATGTAGATATCACGCACAATTTCTAAAATGAACTTCTGTCCGTCTATCCGTCTGTCACACTCAGGGCGCCAAAACTACAAGAGATACGAAAAATATTATTTCACCATTAAATGCGGCTTGAAAAGTTTAGGTGCAACGGCTACTTTTAGTTTTCTAACAGCAAACCGTTTAATTTATAAAGTTAATTATGCAAGCGATTTTTTAATAACAAAACACCATTCTAAAACAATTACGTAAATGTAAGGGAGGAAATGCTACTATAAGAAATGCTTTTGTCATGTAAATATCACGCACATTTTTAGCGGCCCCCCTAAGAGGAAAAGCCGCTATTAGGTTTGTGCAAAATGTCCGTCTGTCCGTCTGTCACACTCAGGGCACCAAAACTAGAAGAGATACGAAAATTATTTTTTCACCATTTAATGCGGCTTGAAAAGTTTAGGTGCAACGGCTACTTTTAGTTTTCTAAAAGCAAACCGTTAAATTTATAAAATTAATTATGCAAGCGATTTTTTAAATAATAAAACACCAATTCTAAAACAAGTACGTAAATGTAAGGGAGGAAATGTTACTATAAGAAATGCTCTTGGCATGTACATATCACGCAAATTTTTTAAAATGAACTTTTAGCAGCGACTTTCGTGTACTAGCGTAAAACCCGGCAATGATATGATTCTAAACTAATTTCTTAAATTTAAAAAAAAATCAGATTAAAAAAAAAATTGTTTAGTGCCCCCATTAGAATGAAAGAAGCATATTTTTGTGCGTTTTGTCTGTTGTTTGGTCTGTCCGTCACGGTTAGATAAAAAAACCCACTAAAGGCTTTTGAAAATATGATTTAACCTTTACTTTTCTTTCAGAAATATTGCGATAGTTTAAGGATGGGAGCATGCAGGAATTGAGCCAGGGACCAACGATAAATCCGAACTACAGTCTAGTGCACAAACATCAAGATAAGGCAGGTTTATACCCTGCTCGCCATCCTCGAGACCGTTGTCCAGCGAGAAGTCAAATAGTTTTCAACTTAGAAGGAACATCCGTAACATCCTGCGAATAGGCGGATCTGACAGGGATCCGACTTCGACGGGGGCCGCCTCTGAGTTTGTGTATCACACAAACTCTCTTTGTAATCTTTCTAAGTTTTTGGCCACGCCTAAAATGTTTTCTCATAGTGAACCATTTCCTTCCCTTAATTGGCGTTGACAAGGCGAACAGAGAAAACGCTTTAGGGGCACCCTCAAAGCTTATCTGAAAGCATTCAGTATAAACCCAGCCATCTAGGAGACACAAGACAGAGCATC
>JADKLZ010003886.1:25275260-25294776 GCA_021533235.1 Biomphalaria straminea
AAAAGTGGTCATCATCAAACCACGATGGACGAACTAAAATACTAAAAAAAAAAAAAAAAAGAGGGTCATCACATAGCTTCGATCTCTAGATCTCTGTAGGCGATTGCGTCCATCTCACTGAACATGAGCTCCGGTGCGCTTAAACGAATGTGCGTGCCGCTTCTTTTGGTCTTACGCTCAAACTCGGAAAAACCCAAGTCATTTAAATGTTCATAAATCGCCCAATAAAATTAAATCACTGTGAATGGCAGCCCCCTCCCATCCCGATGTGCTAGATCACTTTACGGTATGACGTCACTTCCCAGAGAAAGAGATAACCGTGCGGCATAACTTGGCATAAGGCTGGTATAGCGCTTTTGGACGCCTTCGAATCAATAGATTAATGTGGCAGAATACATCACTTCATCGGCAAAATCAGCGTATAACAAGGTTACAAAGACAGTTTGTGTGGAAACACAAACTTAAAATCGGCCCCCGAAGTGATCCACCCAGGCAGGTTTCAATGTTTTCAGAAAGAACATCCGAAAGAAATTATATCAAAGACAAATGACAGATAAAAATGCAGATAGAAGGTTGACAGATCTTATGTAGTTCCCTAGCAGTCCAGCAGATCAAAGGATAGGTGTAGGCAGGTGCGGACTGGCTATATGGGCATTTGGGCAAATGCCCGGTGGGCCGGTACCAAAATGGGCCGGTTGGGCCACCGAAATGGCCACACTGATGCCACTTTGACACATCAAATTGTTAGAGGTTTTTATATTTTCTTATATAAAGGCCATCTAAGAGTCGTATTTAAAAATAAATCTTTCAAATACTCCACAGTTTAACACTATTTTAAATTTTTATATTTTTTCCCGAAATAATGTAACGCTAGCCTTCATACGTAGACAGTGCTACTAGTAGACTTCATCCTTTTAGGGCCTACATACTTAGCAAATAAAAAGCAGCATAAGGCCTACGTTTCTTATAAAGTTATAGATCTAGAGTTCATATCAAAACATTATCAAACTTAACATAATGATTTTAAGGAGAGATAGACCTAGAAATGGATGCCCATCATAAATATAGAACATGTAGGCCGGAGTGTATAGAAATGCCCGGGCCGATTTTGACACCCAGTCCGCCCCTGGGTGTAGGTGAAAGTTAAGTTAGATTCGAATTTGGACCGACTGATGTAATATAATTGATTTTTTAATATATATAATTGATTCGTTAATTTAATTTCTTTATTCCTTAGAGTTAAGTTAGATTCGAATTTGGACCGACTGATGTAGGCTAATATAATTGATTTTTTAAATATATATAATTGATTCGTTAATTTAATTTCTTTATTCCTTAGATAGCAAACACTTTTATCTTCGTACAAAAATAAACTTGAAATTAAATGAAATTTATAAAATTATTAATTGTCTTAAATTAGGTTTAATTTATAATGCATACTAATTAGGTTTCTCTATAAAAACTGCTTGCATAAATGATTTTTAAAAATTAGATTTCGAGCTTTTAGAAAAAAAAATTAGCCGTTGCATCCGAACTTTGAATGATCTATAATAATCTATATTATTGTGATGTCAGATTTTCATTTTCTCTTCTACTTTCTGAGCACTAAACGGGACGGACGGACAGACAGACAGACGGACAGACAGGCCACACAAAACTAATAGCGTCTTTTCCCCTTTTGTGGGCCGCTAAAAAGCAGTGAAGTGGTTCTCTCATCTGTATGGATCTGAGACAGTGATGCTTTCAAAAAGGCAACTAAAACTTCTGAAATGTTTTCACCAAAATCATTTTGATTCAATTTTTTTTCTCTTTTTTTAAACAAATTAATAATGGTAAGGCTTGTCTTCAAGTCCGAAGTTTAATTAGGAATGCAGCTCCAGCTTTGACCTACATATTTTGCCACACCCAGGCAAGCATAATAACCATTGTTCACCGGTGGTCAGTTTTTTAAAGATGTTCTTTCGCCGTCTACGTCAGTCCTCGGCAACGGATTTTTCTTCTGGTCTCAAATATGTATCCCGCGGCTTTTGTCTCGTTCTGAGGCCTGCTTTTGGCATACCTTCGTCCCCCATGGGGATAGATGCCCTGCCCAAAGTAACTGTCGGACCATTACAAGTCCTTCTATACTTTCCCCGTATGGACAATATAGGATTAGCAGTGCACTCTAAACACCAGGAGAATGCAGGTTAGGCCGGCACCTGCTGGTGTGAGTTGGCTGATCCATATTTATACAAAAAGCCATCATCGAGCAATACAAAAATTAATATATGAAGTTAACGAAGAATCTATAGCAGGGGTCTCAAACTCATATCAACATGTGGGCCGCAGTGGAAAGTAACAACCAGTCAGCGGGCCGCACAACATCAAATTTTACGAACATTACTGTCACTGCAGTTAAATGCTAAAATAAAGTTTTTATAATTATTAATTACATTTAGTGTAGTTTATTACATGCACAGGCAGTCTAGTTTACTAAAAAAAGTTGACGTTGTCTCTGTCACTAATAAAAAAGCAGAAACTGTAGTTTCCAAAAAAACAAAACAAAAAAAAAACTATAACTGTAACTATAACTATAACTAAAACTGCCTACTGCAGATGGTTAGTCACTCATGTTTCTGTCCACTCAGATGAGAGCGTTTGGCAAAGACCAGACCATCGACGTTAGGTCTGAAGTCGCGTGTAGCGTGACCTCCGTGACCCCAGGCCAAAAGACTGGTTTGTGACGTAGTAGGTCGGAGACCATTGTTTCTGATCGTAACCAGAGCCTGGCTGCGTGTTAACATTAGCGCTTAGGCGAAGTGTTTTAGTAAACTGTAACACAGCCAACGTGTAATTGTTGTCCTGATGATTATAAACAGACGTATTATTAAAGTAGACCAATTACTAGATCTAGACTTTATGTATTTACTATAGAGTATTTCCCGTTGGCTGTGCGTGTAGTGGCAAGCCGCAAGGTTGCTCTCAGATGCCAATCAGTCAGTCTTGATCGTAATGCTGTTTTTTTTTTCATCTTCATTCTGGACAAAAACTGTTCGCAAACTTACGTACTCCCAAACATCACTAGAGTTCTAGCAGCTGCGCAGAATAAGTTGGAAACTTCTCTCATATAAATGTGGAACGCCAACATCAGCGTATTTTTGCTTCACAACAGTGTCACACTGCAGGTCCTGTATTCCCATCAGGACTGCGAACGTAGTGGCAATATGGAAAAAACTGTAGTTCGAGAGCAGTCAATTGCTGAAAGCGAATTTCAAAATCTTCCAGTAGTCTGGAGAGGATGTCTAGTCGTTCAGGCGCTGTGGTTCAACCGTTATGCTCTGTAAAAAAGAGAAATGAGCCAGGTTTCCATCTGCCAGATGAGTGGCCCACAAAGTCAGCTTGCATCTGAATGATTTGATGCGGACAAACATCACGGTAATCAGCTGCTTTGTGTCCTGTAGTTGTGAATTGAGTGCATTCAGATGTTGCGTGATGTCAGTAAAAGAGCAAGATCCGACAAAAACATTGGGTCACTTAGCTGAGGTATTTCTGTCTTTCATGAACAATGCTATTTCCCGTCTCAATTAAAAAAAATCTCTGCAGCACTTTTCCACGACTCAACCATCCGACTTCTGTATGATACAGCGACTCTCCGTATTCTGTTTCTAAATCAGCTAGAAATGACACAAACTGCCTGTGGTTGAGACTCCGTGCACGTAAGAAGTTCACCGTCTTCACGACAACATCCATCTCGTTCTTCATTTGTAGACTTTTGCCACACAGTGCTTCTGGGTGCAGAATGCAGTGTATGGCTGCAAAAGGTCCCGCCAAGCAGAGCTGATTCCGTTTCTCTATTATTAATCCAATAACACCAACCTTCTCTGAACTCATTGCTGGTGCACCGTCCGTAGCCACTGAAACAAGTTTTTCCCACGGTAGCCCAGACCTGTCAATACAAGCTACCAGCTCTTGAAACACGTCGCGCACGTTGTGCAGTGGTAAATCATTTCACGGCTTACATGTGGTCATTGTAAATTTTTTCTAATTTTTTTTATTCGCGGACTTAGCCGCGGGCCGCACAAAATAGTCTCGCGGGCCACATGCGGCCCACGTTCCACGTGTTTGCGACCCCTGATCTATAGAGATAGTTGCTTTTTCGTACAAAAGTGTTTTTGCCAATACTCAGAAATATATTCTAAGAATTAAATGCTAATCTTAACTGGATAGTTAATACATTCACATTCCTTCTAATCTGTAACATTTGGGGGGGCTGTGGGTAAGAATCTTGTACATACAAAACTTTATCAGTGGTGAATATGTTTTTGGTTATAGAAAGATAGCTTATTGTAGGCATTTTTTTCTCTTCTTGTTTGGTTGAATGTAATTAGCTGATAGTAACTTTTGTAGCACATATCTAGCACAAAGCTCAGTTTCACTCAGTTGACTTTCAATAAACCAAGAACTCAATGAAAGGTATAACAGCAAAGCAGTTTATTGGACACAAAGAAATAGAACCAGCTAATAACAAGGCAAGTTCTCTACAATCAATCAAAAAAACACACTAAGTTCACCTTTGAAAGAACTTTCCAAGCTGAATTAACTGGTCAAATATGTGAACAAATTTGTAAAAAAGAAACAGTGAAATTATTCAGAATCAAAACACAACCATTATTAAAACTGTTCAACTTTAAGCTTTAAAAAAAACAACTTAAAAGCTGCACATTTATATGGAAAAAAAAAACAATGGTATCACTTTTACTGTACAAATACTTATATGTAATTGTAGCACAAAATATTTGTAAGACAAAATGTTTGAATATAAATTCTAACTAAATCTACCTTAATAATCTGTTACCCAATGATGTTTAAAATGAGTCAGTGTATCACTAATACTTTAGTCCTAGCAGTGGATCATTTCAAGCTCATATAATGTATACACCTTATAATGGGAGGAAAAAAAAATTTATAAATAGTAAGAAAATACACTTATTCCAAGTATACTAGCTAAATACAATTTTTAAAAAATATTTTGCATAACACAATTTACAAAACTACAAAAAAAAAAATAAAGCAAGAACATGTACAACTATTTGATACTTTGTTCCTAGTTCTTACTTGATTAATAGAAATGCAACAATGTTTGAGGTGACACATGACATAATTAAAAAGCTTTGTTATATAGCAATGGACACGAAAAAAAACATTCAGAAACATTGTATTATTGTATGTATACTATATTGTCCATCCAATACTACTTCATCTATCATGATCACCTTTGTAGGATAAGTTACAGTTACACAGACTGGAGTATACAAGTGTACAGTAGAACAGTTAAGTAGGGACACAAAGTGCTGGAGTGGAGATATGAAGACATAGAGTAAAAAAAAAGCCTTCTTTAATTCTCAAATGCTTAGAGTTAGATCTTTTCAAAACAATGAAGGAAATGGTCAAATTGAGTCCAATAGAAACAAGTTTGTCCTAGATCTCCAATGAATTAATCCAAATATTTAAAGTACCGTCAATGAAATTGATTAGGACACCAAAATAATAGAAATGATCCCACAGAGCAGGCAGAACAGTGCCTACACTTCATCTTCCTTTGACTCTGCAGGTAAGAGGTGAGCTGGTTGAGGGTCAGACTCCATGAACTGGTTAATGATTTCCTGCATAGACTCACGAAGTTCTTCTGGTGGCTCGTTGTCCTGCTGGACTTGGGAGTCTTCTCGGATTGTTGTGTGCTCTTGTCCGTCTAATCCAATGGTTGTCTTTTTGTGAACTTCTTTCTTCATCATCAACCTAAAAGTATTCAAGAACAGCAGAACATTGAACTAAGTGTTGGACTTCTCAAACAAAATCTTGAATTAATCCAATCCAACTTTCTGATGTACGCTTCAATTTGCTAATGTTAATATGTTTTTATTATGAGTAATGCACAAATGTAAGATAAATTTCCACATGGATCAAAAAGATAGCATTACCCACCTGCTACAATCATTGTTTTGTTCCCAGGCTATACATATATTGCTTATTCAGGATGGAACATACTTTCCTTTTTTTTGGAACTTCCAATAAACAGACCACCATTTAAAGACACCCCCCCTTTAAATATACTTTTAGCCAATGATTTGTAGTATCTGTTACACTGATGTTTTAAAATACTGGCACACTCTCCTAACACTGGAACCTCTTATTTGGTTGTGCATTGTTATACTTTTAGCTGTAAATTAAAATATCACTTTTACTTCTCATCCCAACCAAAAAGTTCTCTAAAGTTTATTCAGCTTCTCAATATAATATCCAAAGAATTAATCTACTCTTATGTTTCTCCTCTGATGGGCCACCCTCCCAAACCTGTTTCACAAATTTCATTTTTTTTTAAATTGCAGCTTTCAGGCTGCAAATCTGTCAAACCCATGTATTAGGAGGCACCTAAGAGATAAAATCAACCTGTGCACAAAATTTCATGCGCATCTGTGTGGCAGTTAATGAGATCAACTGATACATAAATGAGGCAGTTAGTGGTATCTTGCTATGTTAATCCAGATTAGGATTTTTTACTCTAGAAACATGCAAATATTTTTTTATTCAAATAAAAGGATTCAATTTCTCAATATAGGTAAATAATATTGTAATTTAGTTTTTTTTTTTTATAGAGGTAGACTACTTTCAACATAGTCTGAATGGTAACAGAGTGCTAAAAACAAACATAAACTAATAAAAAAGGTTTACTTGTATTCAATGAAGTGACTTCTATATGAAATACTTGTTAGGTTTACCTGTGTGTTTGCACATCCTCATCATCTCCATGAGCACCTGAGCTATACTGATCATCTCCTAAAGAAAACAAAGAAACTGTCAAATGCTTTGCTCAAGTCAGTTAAATGTAAACATTTAAATGAAATATTACATCAAAATCTATATTGTAGCACAGAATTTTATTTAGTTTCAGCATACAGTCTAAAACTATTTATTTAAAGAATCTGGTAGAAAATAAATTACTTTTTAAAGTTTAAATTTAAAATAAAAGACATCTTTAAAAATAAAAAGGCATTAAAAAACAACAAAAAATTTGTTTCTGTAATGAGAATAAGCATAATATTTTATATCTTTTTTGCTCTTCAAATGTATTTTAAGCTATTTATGTTTTCCTTGTGGTAAATTTTATAGTTTCTTACTTTACAATCTGAAGACAAATGTTATACAAATGTTAATGTTATTATTTGGGTTAGTGAAGATTATTTATAAGTAAGAGAAATTTCTAATTTTACTTTTATTGTGACCAAGACATTGTTGATGAAAAGTAGGCTCATTAAAAAATGTGACTTTCAGTGTAAAATGTTAATGTTATCAATAATAAACAACAATACATGGTGATTACACAAAAATAGTGCTATATATAAAAATAATATCACTAGTTGAACAGGCTCCTGTGTGTAATCTAGCATGACCATCTGCAATGTAAACTAAATATTAATATTATTTACTTGTGGCCTGAAGAAAAAAAACAGGTAAGTATTAATGGGTTATCTTTGTCATCATGAAGGCTCCTGACATCAGATTTTCCAAGATCATCACAAATATGACTGTAACTACATATTAGGAAATACAAAAAATTATTTAAATGCAAATATGCATATAAAAATACCCATTAGAAACAAATTTGAGACATTTTGTAATGACAAGGAGTAAACAAACACACAGACAAAGCACAAACACTAATCAACTCAAATAACACTGGACACAAATGTGCTTGTTAGCCTTTGTCCACCTTCTGGTTTGCCGTCTCCACCATCATCTTCATCACCGCTTGTTCTTTCTTCATAGCCACTTCTTTCACCTAGAAAAAAATGAAAGGAACAGATTTCATGTTTGTTTTTTAGAGAAAAAAACAACAACATCGAACAGAACTAGAAGTTAACTCCTTTATGAATAAATATTAACAAGAAACTAAATGAAGACAATCTTAATAGATTACAAACATACATAATATCTATGTCTATAAATAATAAATAAACAACAGTGATAAAGATAAAGAAGAAATATTCAACTATTTTACAGAAATTAAATAAATACAAAATTAAAACCAAATATAGTGAATGAAACAAACCAATTCTAACAAAAAATAAACAAGCCAATCTAATGAAGAATGAAATCACAGTCTTAAATGAGATCATGAATGAACCAAAAATCTCTTATCTAAATGTCAACTTTTGGAATGCTAAAAGCAACGTCTTACATTGACAAAAGTGAAAAGGAAAGCTTAGCCGTAGTGAGGAGAACATAAATACTGGAAATTAAAATTGACTTGAAGCTCAGACTACTCCATGCACAAAAATATATGGGCAGATATTGAAATGCTTGATCAAATGGTACTTTTCAGATATTTTATTCAAAATTCTTTTTAATGGTTTGAAAATATTTTTCTCTAGCTAAATTCAGGCCAACTTAAGCTATCTTTGACAAAAATATTAGAAAGTAAATTTGGAAAAAGTTGGAAAACAAATTATTTAGAAAAAACAAAACAAAATGAAGCAAACTAACATAATTAACTTAGAAGCAAATAGTTAAAAAGATTGCACCTACTGTTTAAGTCAGCTTATTTACAACAGCAACAACAACAAAAACCAGATCACATTAAGTTTGAATGGAAAACACATGTAGTTATGCTTAATAACTACAAAAGTAATGATAAAAATAAAAAGACTTAATTATACAAATGATCTGCAACAGATCACCTGCAGTACATAGGGTCAATATAGATTCAAAGATTTCATTTGGAATAATGTGGCATAGGTTTAAATAATTTTACAACTTGGATTTGTTGAGTTTATTTTAATCGTTAAGATTTTAACTAGTCAATTGTTATAGCTAACTTTATGATGACTATGTCAGCATTTCATGCAAAGATAACACACAACAAGCCAAGCACAAACTAATGCATAATATTAAAAACAAACAAATTAAGATCACATAGTTCCAGTACCTCTAGAGTATGTTGAGGTATAGGTTGAGGAAGAGGTCAAGGCCATCTTTACTGAAGGTGGGGACTGGGATGATGAGGACTGAAGCCTATCTTCTTGAGAGTCTTGAGAGAGTTCAGGAGAGGAAGAGCTTTGAGCTGAAGCTCTGGCTTCTTGTTCCTGTTTTTCTCGCTTGAGGCGCTTCATTTCCTCCCATTCCACCATTGTATAAACTTTTTTAGTTTCTTGGTAGGGACCCCAGCTCAGGAAGGGGCTTTCTTCTTTTACTGGGTCCTCTTCAAAGAATTTAGGGGATTCTCGTTTGGTCTTTGATTTCAACTCCATTTTGTCCTGTCTCTCAGTTTTCACAAACTCCTCCAGTTCAGATTGTGTTTTAGATTTCCTTTTAGACTTTGATTGAGAGTCAAACTGTGTAGGAAAGGGATGAGCACCTTCACTTACATACTGTACAGATGTATCCTCTTGACACCACTGAAAAGTCTCAGATTTGCTATAGTGGTGTGTCTCTTCTGTTATCATTTCTGATCTTTGTTCTACAGAGAAAGCAGATTTGGCATTAGCTTTAAGAATGTCAGATTCTGTGGAGACTTGCATGATATCATGTGACTGGCTGGAATCTGTGTGGGACTCAGACATAGACTGACCTGTTCCACCAGAGCTTCCCATGCTCCAAGCTGCTGATTCCATTGAGCCCATCATTAAACTGTCTTCTAAGTGACTCTCTTTGATAGCCTCCTCTTTTGTCTCTTCTTTACTATTGTCTAGTTCTAGGGAATCAGCAGATGTTTGCATTTGATCTTCTATTTGCACCATTTTTTCTTCACGTTTCTCACTTGAAGGTCCAGCACTTGAGTGACCTGAATGACCACCAGCACTTGAGTGGCCTGACTGAGCACCCAGCTCTAAAGAGTCAGCTGAACGAACCATTCTATCTTCTTGTTCAAAGAGTGAGTCAGTGTCGAAGATGAGAGAGTCAGTGTCAAATTTGGCAGAGTCAGATGTCTTCATTCTTTGTTCCAGAATGAGAGAATCTGAAGATAACTGCATGAGTGCTTCACCCTGAAGTGAATCATTATCAAGATCAAGAATAGGCTGAGCAGCTACAAGCTCTGGTCCAGCAAATACAACACTGGAAGCCATCTCTGTTATTTCAGAACTCTCCCCATCTAAGGAATCCCCATCAACATCATGGTAAAGCCTTCCTCCTTCACTCAAAGAATCATGGTCTATATCTTCCTGTCCACCATCATCTTCATCTCCAGCACCAACATCACTGAAGTCAGAGCTCCCAAATTGAGCTGAACCCATCAAAACACCTGACTCAAGGATGGAGACGATTTTTTGAGCTTCCACCTCAAGTTCTGAAGCGACTGCAATTTCTCTTTCAAGCCTTTCAAATTCATTCAGAGAAGTGTAGGAGGAGGCTTCACTTTGTCGACATGAGCTTTCAACAGAGCTTTTTTTCTCATCAGAGTCTGCTTGGCAATCCTGTTCAATTTTTTCAAAGTCTGCTAAAGATGATGAAATGGAATTAGAAGTGTTATCCCCTGAACCTCCAGAACTTTTGCTTTCAGGAGTTTGTTTCTCAACAGAGCTAGCAGAGCTTGAGACTACCAGTACTTGTTCTAAATGTTCAAACTCTGCAAGTGAAGAAGCTATAGAAGTTGAATCTTCACCTCGAAGTCTTGGGAAACCAACAAATTTTCTTTCATCATAAGAACCTCCAAAACACTCTTTATCAATGTCCCTCTCTAATGAGCTCAAAGAGCTTGAAAAAGGAATAGCCTTTTCCATTTGTTCAAACTCAGCTAATGAGGATGAAATGGATGCATCATCTCTATCTGTCCCTCTACCAAAAAATCTAAAGGTGGATATTCCAGGTGATTGTTGAATATTATTATCAGGAGAACTTCCAAATTGATCAGACAATCCAGCTTCAGATTCCAGATCTTCTCTTTCAATCATTTCAAATTTATCTTCATCTGACATTTCAGTGATAATGGATAGTGCTGCTCGATCTACAAATTCAAATCTATCGCTATCAAGAGAAGCATCACTCTCCCTGTCTTTCTCTTCAGACACAACTGATGTCCACTCTTGAGAAGTTTCCATGGAAGTGTCATCATCTTCGGTATCACCAACATCATCAGATGTTTCTTTTTGGCTATCTTCTGTGATAGGTACATGGATATCAGAAGTAAATGACGATGTCATTGATGCTATTTCAGCTAATCTATTTTCATCTGCCTCATAGTTGTCAGTATCTTCAGCTTCAGCAGCAACAACAGTTGCAAAACTATCCACACTAGAAGTATCAGCATGATCTTCCTGACTCATGTAAAGATCTACACTTTCAGAACCATCTTCAAATCCAAACTGAGGATCCTGATTGAAAAAAATTTGATCTTCAAGAGCAGTGGATTGAAACGCTTCTGTCAATCCTATTCCAGTGCTTGGTGTATATTGCTCTAAGAAGCTATCAAGTTTTTGGTCAAACACTGCTTCTTGACTAAATTCACTCAGTTTTTGCTCTGTTGGTGTTTCAGACTGACCTTCAGTAAATTGTAAGTCTGACTCTTGCAAATTTAATAACATTGGATGTGTTGTGTCTTGAATGTTTTCTTCCTCAGTTTGATCCAATTTACTTTCTTTATCGTCTAAACTAGTCTCTTGAATTTCTAGTTCTTCTTCATAGTTGTCTTCTTCATCTTCAGAAATGTTTTCATTCTGAGGAGAGTATCCATAAAATTCATCCTCATTCATTTCTTGGTGTAAGTATTGGGTTAAAACAATACCAGGAATGTCCTCGGAAATTTGCTTAACCAATGTAATGCCTCTCCTTTTTTCTGAATCAGAGAATTTGTCAAGAGATTGATATTCATTATTATAATCCTCATTTTTTGAATCGTCAATCACATATTCACTGCTGTCCAACTCCTCCATCTTCTCATGTTTCATCTCAGTTTCAGGTGAACATTCCTGGGATGAGACCTGTGTCTTAACATCTTCTAAGATTGATTCCACAAAAGTTGAGGCAGTTTGTTCTATCACAACTGCTTCTTCAGAAACAGTTTCATGACTTAAATGTGGAGGTGTCTGAATGTCACAAATTGGAGGAGTGAACATCCCAGATTGAGGAGGGGTAAAAGCTCCTCCTTGTGGAGGAGTAAAATTTCCACCAAAAAATCCCTGTCTCAGAGCATCTGGTGTTGGTGAGAGGGGTCTGTCTAGATCTGAATGAGTACCAACACGAAGAAAATCTGCAGATGAATGGTCAAAAGATTCAACTTCACTTTTTTCCTCTTTAATATTGTGACTTTTTACATTTTCTTCTGTGTCATCATCTGTTTCTGTTGGTGGTTCTTCTAGTCTGATAAGCTCTTCCTCTGGCCTTTCTTCAAATTCTTCTTCCTCTTCAATTTCTTCTTCTCCCTCCTGCTGTGCTGATTCATGTTCAACTGCTGGTTCAGCACCACCTACAGCATAATCTTGTTGATAAGTATCTTCCTGTTCTTCATAGGCTCCACTAAATGCCATATCTGCAAGATCCACATCTAAAGCTCTTTTACCATGATATACAGTCTCTTTACTAAATTCATAAGCAACATCTTCAAGCTCTTCTTTTTCAGCAGAGTACGGGCTTAGAGATTCTTCCTGTTCTGCTAAATTCCTTAAGTCTTCATCTTCACCAGATGACAAAGATAACAGATCTTTCTCTTGTTTTAAAGCCTGTGCATCTTCTTCATCTACAAACTCTTGACTTATTTTGTACCCAGAACCTTCTTGTTCCCAGAGAAATTGTGTAGGGCTCATCTGGGTGACATTTACTATTGAGCTTTGCACAGGATCTTCTACTATTGGATGACCATTGCCTTGATCTTCAGTTGGTTGCTGAATATCTGGTTTTGCCTGACTGGTTGTCATTATGGATGGCTGAATTATTTCTTCCCCATCAGGCACATCTTCCTTATCTTCTGGCTGTTGGATATCAGGCTTGGCTTGTGAAGTTGTCATGATTGTAGCCTGCAGGGGTTCTTCCATTTCTACACTGACCTCCTCTTCAGGTTGCTGGATGTCTGGTTTGGCATGCACAAAAGAAATGACAGTGGGCATGATACTGTCAGCATAGTCAACATTCTCTTCTTCATAGTTCTCAGAGTCTGGTGCAGTATGTCTTGTCAAGGCATAAGAGGGATGTATAGGCTCTTCCACTTCTCGAGTTTCTTCCTCCTCTTCTTCTGGCTGCTGTATGTCTGGTTTTGCTTCATATGAGCTTGACATTTCTGGTTGGATAATGTCTTCAAGTGATGGAGGTGAAGGATCTCTCTGTAGAAATGAAATGACAGGATGAGCAGTTGCAATGTCATCATCCCCTCCATCATACTCTGGGATGTAATGAACTTCTGTTGGTCCATTCAAAACACATGGAAATGCATTAACACTAATTGAAGCTTGAGTTGATTGATTCAAAGGCACTGCTCCATTATCAAAGTTTTCAAGTACACCATTTTGTATTGTTTCTGTTTCTTCATCCATTAGTTTGTCTAAATTATGTTCACTTTCTGGTGATGCTTCAGTTGACTGCATTTCAGTAATTGCAATTTCTTCTTCATGTGGGGAGCTCATATCATCCTCTTGTAAAGTGGTGTCTTCACCATCTTTAGAATCTAACCTTTCAGTATGTTTCAGCATTTCTAATTTTGAGCTAGCACTGAGAAGATGACTGCTGAGGTCAACTTTGTCAGAACTTCCTTCTCTAGGTGTAGACACTGGAGGTAATGGTATGGGAGGAGATGAGCAAATACCTGCTCCTGACAAAAGATGACCATACAAAATGAAAGCTGGAGGATCAGATGACAAAGAACCATGTGTTTTCTGAGGAGAAGTGGAATCTGTCTCAAAAACATCATCCTCAGGACTGGATAAAATGGACTTTCCAGCTATTTCTATGGGTCCTTGCTTTTCAACAGTGTCGGGGGAAATGTCATAGGCTGTAACAATATGAAAAACATGACCACTTTCTAGATCATAGGAAGCTGCTAACAGTGTTGGTTCGACAGAAAGTTCAGAAGAAGATGATGAGGCTTTGAAGTCATCCACTGATTGCTCAGAAGCTCTGGTAGTAAGACGGTCTGTCTGAAATGTAACTCTTTTCTCCAGTGGTGGTGTTGATTTTAAAGTTGTATCTTCTTCTTCAATGTCATCTATACCAGGAGTCTCTTCAATAGGACTCAATTTTTCTTCAGTTGAATCTCTTTCAGTTTCAGAAGATTCATAAATTTCATTGTCAGCCAGTGACTTCCCCACACTATGTACAGCCATAGGAAAATGAGTTGGGTGTGGTGGAGGAATCACAGATATTTTTTCTTCAAAAGTTGTACTTAGTTTTTTACAGCTTTTGTCCCTAGAAGGTGACAAAGATCTATCTTCTTCATCAAAGGATTCCTGCAGTAGCAACTCCTGTTGTGCCATTCTAGATTCTCTGCTGACTACACTAACCCTTTCATTTACTTCAGAGTATGTGTACAATTCCTGAGATCTTTGTACATAACTATAATCCTCTTCAGTCTCATCAAATAATGTCTGATGAGTGTATGCACTGGAGGCAACCTGAAATTGACTATCTTGTTTAGGAGTATCAGGATACTCTTGATCAAAGACTTGCCTGGCTATTTCATGCTTCACTTTCTGACGACTCTCTAAAATGGTGGAAATAACATCGGCTTCATGAGTGGCATCAATACATTCATAAGGTTCACAGAGTGACTCATCCTTAGGGTGGAATCCTTCTTCTTCATCACTGACTACAGTATTTCCAGACTCTTCATGTTTCAATTCAAATGTAACTTTTCGTTTAGCTACTGTAATAATGTCTGATGTATCTGCTTCATCATAAAAACTTCTTTCCATAAACTCTTCATCTTTAGTTCTATCACGCCTATAAAATGTTCCCAAGTCAATGGACTTCTGAGCTTTGACAGAAGCTTTTTGTTCCTCATTAAAAGATTCAGAGAACTGCCTTTTGTATTGGTGAGCAATTTCCCAAGGTAGTCTAGAGTATGTACCAGTCTGTTCATCAAACACTTCTACACCTCCACTATCTGAAGAGCTTTTTGAGGATAGATCTAAATCTTCATCAGGTGTTGCTGGTATGTCAGCTCCACCGCTTGCTTCCAGTTGTTCATCTTCATTTTCTGGAACAAAGTCTTCCAAGGATTGTTTATTAGTCATTCTTTCTTGACCAGCATCATCAGAAGGTTCTTCAATCTCCTCTTCTTCATCTAGAGTCTCCTTGATCTCATACATAGTTTTATATGTTTCATATTGTTGGGATTCAGCATAGGACATTTCATACTGAGTTTGAAAAACCAGTTCCTGATAATGATCTGTAGAATCTAGCATATAATCATCAGGAAAATCAGATTTCAGTGGTTTTTCTTCTAAATCCTCTGGTGAAATATCTCTTGTTTCCTGTTTTACTAATGTTCTTTTAGATGCTTGATCTTTGATATTATCAAATGTATGTATATTTTCATCATTAAGTCTTTTGGCCTCAGAAGAAGACACACCTTCAAAGCCACTTGGGTGCTCAGAGATTTCTAGTTCATCTTCTCTTTCTTGTTCATCTCCTAGAGCCAGCACACAAAGTTCTGGTTCTAATTCAGTGTGATCGAAGTCTTCCACCTCTTCCTCTTCAAGACAACATGTTTCTCTTTCATCTACAAATCTGTCTTCTAAATTTGAATCAAAAAGTAAATCCTTATCTGGGTGTTTTTCTGGGATAGGCTCATCTTGTTTGTGTTGCAAATGAACATCTGGTTCAAAGGAAAAGGAGGATTCATCTGTCTGTTTTACAACTGGTGAGAACTGGTCCTCAACATCTGTCTCTTCAGAGGTTTCTTCACTCGCTTCCCGGATTTCAACATCTAGGGAAAGAAGTGTTAGTCGATGTGGGTTTTTCTATCAACCATGTAAAAGCCTCTTTTTTTTTCAAGCTAATCTTGATATTTCAGGATTAAAATACAATTTAATAAGATTTTAGTTTTAAGTTGCATGATAATCCAATTACAAGATAAAGGAAAACATTGTTTAGAGTTGGAAAGTTTAAATAGGTTTCTCAGCATTTGGTTTAGTTGGGAATTATTTAGAAAAAATGCAGCCAATTATTGTTTAAGACAAGAAAACCATGCAACCAAACTGTATTAAGAAATAAAGCAAAATATTATTTACATAATAATACAAATCTATTATGACTGTGATTTCAATGACTAGAAGCTTTTCAACACAAAATACTAAAAAATAAAAATAAATAAATAATCTGAAACTAAAGATAACAGCTAGAGATATTATCCAAAAAATCTTGTAAATAATCAAATGGAAAACATATATAGATATTAAAAAAAACACACACAGACACACACTGAACACTATGACTACCTTGGTTGTCGAAATCATCCAATTGAGCAACTTCTGAACTAGATGAGCTCATTTTGTCTTCAGCATGAAGAGACATTCCCATGGCAGCATTTTGACCTAGTTCATCATCTCCTAATTTGTCATGTGTGTAGGGGAAAAAACAAACACAATTTATTTTGGAAAAAATAAAACATGGAAGAAAAAAAATAGCAAAGCAAAAACAAAAAGTTTATTTATACATTTTTAAGTCATATTGAATGCAACCAATTTGTATTACATGGTGACAAAATGATGACTATGACAAGAAACATCCAACACAATACAACACTTGAACTAGATCTCTAGTTTATGTTTACAAACAGTGAATACACACAAAGCAAAGTTTGAACTGTTTGAACAAAACAAAGTTTATTCAAGGATAGACTTGTCTAGGAAATGAAGTAGTTAGAAACAGAAAGGAATTGATACTATTTGCTTCAAGTAATCTGGTGGTAAGCATTGCATTGATTGAAAACTAAAGCTTAACAAAATCTATAAAGTCAATAAATTCCTTTTTTTTTCCTTCAGTTGAAGCTTTTAATTATGCTTAATTTAATGTTTTGAGTGTGCAAACTTGAAATTAGTTTTAGTTGTAATTTAACTCGTTTGACATAAATGTGTAGATATTATTCAATAATATAATTTTTGTAAAGACTTATCATTTATATATAATTAAAATGATATATTTACATCTTTTTACTTTTTAAAAAATTTTTTTCCCCTGACAAATACTACTTCTTTTACAGTCAAATCTGGTTAATTGAACCATAAAGGGACATGATCATTTTGGTCTTGATACCTAGCTGGTCTGATCAGCTGGATTTGACTGTCTAATAGGGTTAACTTTGGTACTTTAAAATTCAGTTCCAATTTAGCAGCTGGACTGATAAACTGAATTTCACCATACCTTTTTCATATTTATAGCAATATACTTAGCTGAATAACTTATTTTCTGAATAAAAAAAATGTAATGATAAAAATATATTACAGCTGTGAAAAAAAAAACATGCAAAAAGCATTGCATTATAAAAGTATACAGTACATAGATAAAAACATACTTTAAAAAGCAAAAAAAAAATGAAAACAATGAACTTAAATGAGTAGATTAAGTGAGCAAAGCAAAAAAGAGTTCAGTGTTTAAAGGATCTGGCCTGATTATAATGAAGAGATCAACAGAAGACTAGAAGTGAAAGATTTTATTGCTTAAAAAAACAACAACAGTGTTTGTTTCAATGAGTTCACTTCAATCAATTGAAGGCTAAAAGAGTAAGATAAGAAAGACAAAGTTGATACTACAGATGAGCCATGCAGCAGCAAATCATGCCTAGCACATTGTACAATATGACGGAAGAACGTAATAAAACTAAAACAAATGTGTACTGATTACATTGTTAGTAGCAAAGCTTTAAATAGAATGATATGATTGTGGACTAGCCATTGTATGCAAAGAACTTTCTGATCATTTTAAATGATTAGAAAAAAAAACTCTTATGCCACGATGAGCGACTAACTCACCTTCCATAAAACGGCTGGCAAGGTTGTCGCGGAGATCTATACGTTCAGTGGTGGACCAGCTAGCTTCATACTCAGAATTGACAGAATATTTTGTACTATTTAAATGATCTTCAGAGGTCATCAGAAACTGTTTGTTTAACTCAGACATTTCAAATGTTTTTTTTGAGAACTTTTCTTCACTCATCTCAAAGCTACTTGTAATGACATTTTCTGAATGAGTTCTATTTTCAAAATGACTTCTTGACTCTTGTTTTAAATAATGCTCTTCCAAGTTTTGGAAGTGACTAGATTCTTCTTTCATTTCTTGAAATTCTGCTGAAGTAGTCAATGTTCTAGGAGTTGATTCACTGGCCACTTGAAAGGAACTCTCCTCAACGTTTTTCTCTTCCTGGTCATACTCTTTAGAAACCTCTTCGAAATGAGCTTGAGGAGAGCCGTAGTCGGCTTCAGAATACAAAGTGTCTTTTGATTCATCTTTTTGGTAGAGTGAGATTTGAGAGTCCTGGGTTTGAGTGTTGTCAAGGTTTACATCAGAGTCTTTGCTCCTGTCTTCATTATCTTCTGCGACCTTCATGTATGCTTGGTACAGCTCTTCTGTATCTTTCCCATCCTCATCATCAGGAGTTTCAGCATACAACTGATCTTCATTGCTGTCAGGCTGCTGGCCACTCTCTGAGCTGACACCAGACATAGTGTTGTTATCTGTCCCAGCAGCTGACATACGATCAAGTCCAATCATAAGAGCTGCATCACTAGAAGCTGTGGACTGAGCATCTACATCCATCATTGCCTTTTCCAGTTCATGCTCCCATAACATAGGAGATTCTGTAAGAAAAAGTAAAAAAAAAAATGTTTACAACTCTAAAGACAAAATGCAAATGCATGAATATTCATAATTATTAGAAAACATGTCATTTTTTAAATAGCTACTGTAACAATGTATCTGCTTTATCCTAAATACTTCTTTCATAAATTCTTCATCATTTCCTTAACAATTCTAAAACGAAAACGATTTGCTTTGTATCCCAATAACTAAACTAACTTCTAATTATATAAATTTCATTTTAACTAGACTTTAAAAAAAAAAAATCATACAATAAAGTATGTTTATATATTTTGATTAAGATTGGGGGATTTCAAATTTTGTGACCTTCTAAAAAGAAAGTAATTTAAAGAAAATGTATGCATAACTTTATTTTAAATGAAATAGACCAAAAAAAATTTGATAAAATTGTTCATAAGGTACATAATACTTCTACTTTTTGGAGCTAGTAGTTATAATTATACTGTAAAACCCGACCTCCCCTCCCCCTTTTCTATTTCCAATTAAAAAGAGAATCATTAAATTGTAAAAAAGAAATTACTTAAAAATAGACATACACCACTCTGTGACAGAACGAGTTCTTACAATGATTATGTTAGACTTTCACTAATTTGCAATTGGTTGTTTACATTGTTTGATTTCTAGTCACAAAGCATGATATAATGGCACACCAGCATCATCTTGACATAGTACTAGATACACTATACCTCTAGTTTTAGTGTTATATATGCAGTATCTCTAGACCTAGTGTTATATATGCAGT
>JADKLZ010003886.1:25307878-25322394 GCA_021533235.1 Biomphalaria straminea
GAACTTTTATTTATGTTTGTTGTCAAAGCGCATCGAGTCTACACTGGTCTACAGAATTTGCTGACGGCGAACTTTTATGTTAGTTCTCAATGCACATTGAAATCTACAGTGATTGCTGACATCAAACTTTTTATGTTAGTTCTCAAAGCACATTGAAATCTACAGTGATTGCTGACGGCGAACTTTTATGTAAGTTCTCAAAGCGCATTGAGATCTACAGTGTTTGCTGACGGCGAACTTTTATGTTAGTTCTCAAAGCGCATTGAGATCTACAGTGTTTGCTGACGGCGCCATAAAATAACTTCTAATGGTAAAGTTTGGACCATTTAGTAATGTTTGCAGTTTTGATGCGGAGGACATGACAATCTGCAAAGCTTTAAAAGAGATGTGAGGACAACACAAATTTTTGTGATTACCTGTAGGCCTACTTAGGCTTTGCAAAGCCCTGGACCATAACGTGGAAATTTACAATATAGGCTAATACTGTCCATAGATAAATTTTCCAAACATTTAGGGTCTAGCACCTAACTCTCGTCACTTGATAGTGATGCTAGTGTGTACACATTTCGCGATTATTTTCCTAGGCCTGCTTAATGAGTCAGTTCAAACATTTAAGCGAAAGAACTGTGAGGACCTGAACACGACAAGCTTGTATATTGAGTGACAGATTTGGAGATGTGCATTCGTCAAGACAAAAACCTCCCATGACCTGCACATCGATGAGAAAAACCAAAAGGCATATGGTAAGCAACAAATGTACAGGATTTCATAGATCTCTAGATTCAAAACTGGAAGAAAGAAACGAATCAAAACTTTATCACAAGAGACCTGGCAGCGTCAAGTAGCTCAAGATCACTGGCAATGACAAAACAGAAACAACTAAAAAAAAATGGGATATCGATGTCTTCCTTAGTAATGGTAGCTTTCTTATTAGCCTGAAATAATGGAGTTGAAACAGTCAGATGCTTTAGTACTATATAAAGAGCTAGAGATCATCTCACAAAGGAATAGGTTTCTGCCGAGATTTGAACCTCCAGGCCATAATGTCAAGCAAAACGTAAAACTCATGTGGTACAATCATGTCACAAGATCTTTAGCAACAACCTTTCTGTGCAGGAGCCATACAAAAACAACACAAAGTTGGAAGACTTGCAAATTAAAAACAAATTCACAGCGCATTTATTTTAATTATTATCATATGAAATTCCTATTAGGCCTAAGTGCAGCACATTTCTAATCCTGACTGCGTGGTCTGGTCACACCCCAACACCAGAGGGAGACTACCCGTACTTACAATACAATAAAACAAAAACCTAAAAAAAAAAAAAAAGAATTCATTGTTTAAAAATCTCAGTTAATTTTAAGAGACCCCTGTGACTATTTTCTTTATATGCTATGCTAAATAATTAAAAAAAAAAAAAACAATTTAAAATTTCATAAAAAAAACAAAACCTTCTAAAAAATGAAACACAGGAGACACTAGACGACCATGTGCCCAACATTTCATTACTCCTGATACTATATCCAGTGCTTTCTTTGGTACAAGAGTGTCCGTGTGCTCAGGACAGATCTCTCGTTTTAGCGACATGCAAGAACATTGGTTTCCTAAGGTAGCTGTATGCTATCTAGTCTAGATGACAATGATGGTACTCACAATACAGATGACATATTAGTGTTTTAGAGTTAGTGTAATCATTGGAAAATGCTGCTATTTAACAGAGACTATAATCATTGCCTTACCAGCCTTCAAAAGAACACAAAATACATTTATTCTAAGAAAATAAAGCAATACTCTTTGATTACAAAGGTTTGATGTGCTCAGGTCTAGTGGTTTCTTGTGAGACACTTTTAAGCGTCAGTTACGTAACTTACTAAGGCATTGACATAATAGACTTGGTGCTTGATAGATATTGACAAAGGTCGAAGCAGATATTGACAGGTGGTATTATGTGCTGATACATTTATGTTGATACAAAGAAAAAGAAGCCAAAATAAAACAACTAAAAAGCCCAAATGATGTCTAATTGATGTAGACATAATAAAGCAATACACAGACACAACAGTTATGCTAATGGCTTGGTACAAAGGCTAATAATAGAAAAATAAAAGATTGAACTTGAGATTAATATGTCAAGTACCTTCAAGACTCTCCTGATCATCCACAGGTGTAGCAGCAATGAGCTCATTATTGGAGGTGTAGGCCACTTGGAAACCTACAGGCCTGTCAGGTGTCTGACCTCGTATCACCGTGACCTTCTGGCACTCCAGAGTTTCTTCAGACCTGTCTACATAAGTATCTCCAGCCTCCACAGTCAGAATAGCAACATCATCAACAATCACTTCAGGTCTCTCTTGCACTATAATAACTTTCCGACACTCTAAAGTTTCTTCAAATCTGTCGACATAATCCTGAGCCTCGGTTTTCACCAGAGACTCTGTGTCTTTATCACCTTCTTCAAACTCACCAGCATCACATTCTTTGTACACATCAGGCTCCGGCCCTGCGTCCTCGCTGTCTCTAAACTCTTGTTCATCAGCTTCATCATCGTAATTGTCTTTGTATTCGGCATCCACGGAGGAGCTTGCCAATTTGTCTGATTTGTCAAAAGATTGTTCTGGGGTTTCAAAGAAGTCACGCTCTGAAGACACATCTCCCGGCACCTCCTCAGCGCTTTCACATTTGACGCCATCATCAATGGCAGTCCTTTCATCGTCATCTTCTACCTTCTCATAATCAAGCTCATCAGCTCTGAAATCTTCTGGCAGTGTCGGCTCCGGAACAGGGGAGGGCTCATCGATGTAGGAGGATCCACCTTCCGAGACAGGGCTGACAATATCACTATACACATCTGGCAATGAAGGGCTGACTTTTGTCTCCTGGGCAGGCTCTTCATCTGAGACAATTTCAGCTCGAGAGTACATGAACTCATGTTGCACTTTGACCTGACCAATACTAACATGTTTGCCTTCTGAAAAGTGTACAGGACTTATGGCTATTTATAGAGTGAGTAGACTAACTGAATGGTAACATAGATAAAGAAATAAATAGTCACAAACTAACATTTGAAAAACAAGTGAAATCTCAAATAATTTTTGATTTTGAACTGGAAAGGAAAATAGAAGCCAGTGATTGAAATTTTATAACTACAAAAAATATACAAGTAATGCAGCAATTGTTTTTATGTTAATAATAGGAAGCTTCTTTGATATACATTAGTTAAAGCAATGAACTCAAAGAAATAATGTCAGTACAGTATACTTTCAACAAAATATAATCAAAATGATAGCTTCGACTTAGTCTATGCAGTCATACAAAACCTATTTCCACCCTTTCTTCTTTTTTTTTTTATTTTGACATCAGGGAATTCTTTTTAGTGGCATGTCACTACATGACATTCAGCTATTTTTAACTATAGAACCAAGTTAGTGCCATTGCATTGATATGTCTTAAGAATTTGAATATTAAAGAAACCAATTCTAATGTCTGTATTCAGTGTCTACTTTCATCAAAAGACCTTTATCTAATCATTGGTTGCATTGACTGCACAAGGCTTTGAACAAGAAAAAAAAAGCCAGTAAGCCAAACTGAAAACAATTTTGTACCGGCACAGCCATAAATGCAAAAGTTCATGCTAGTCAAAGATGCACACATCAACAAGTCATCAAAATTCAGATAAATGTTCGTGTTTTTTTTAATTTTACACATTTTGTTTTAGCTTTTGTTAGTGTCAAACTTTGTTAAATATTTGAAACACAGAATATAAAGTTCTGAATATTATGGGTATTTTTGTCAAAGTATTAAATATATATATATTATATATATAAATACATATAAATTTGTTGATGAAAATTAGATATACAATTTATTAATGGAAATATTATTTTTGTCATTCATAAATATTTTACATTTATTTTGATCACACAATGCAATAAGAATATTTGTTTTGATAGATAGCATGATGCTTCAATATTTGTTTGCTAGTTCAACACCAAGCTGTGTTTTTGTCAATGGATTAGTGAAAGAGAAAGTTAAAAACAAACAAACTCACAAACCCAAAAAATATTGCATGCTCTGTTGGATGCTGCATTGCACTATCTAACATGCCTGAAAAACTGATCCTGGTCTTTCCTCTAAGTGTTAAGTTGTGTTGTTGTTTGAGCAAATTGAAGCAATATGGACATTCAATAATTCTGACATTTAACAAAGAAACACCAACACTGTCAACATTTTTAGGGCTTTTTTTTTTATTGACTTCCTTGGTCTAAAAAAAGCATAATGCAAAAAAAAAATAAAAAATTCTACCAATAAGTACTACAGAAAAAAAAAAGTGTGTGTATGTACGGTAACATAATGGTATAAAAAATACTAAATGCTTCTAAGAAGAAATACTTGCATAACAATATGTGTGTGTATTGCAGACAAGTTCAAATTTGGCAGATTTACTAAGAGATTATGATATGACAATTTATTTTTAAAAAACAAACACATTTCATTATAAAAGATGTTTACAGCTATACAAATTGAAATCTTCAAGAAAAAAATTCTGAAACTCTGCTATCTACAGCTAGTGCTATGATTGGTTAAGGTGAATATATTTAAGCAGCAATTTCAATTTTAACAAGCTCTAGTCACTTATTCAAAGCCAAGTAAAGAGCATTGCAGAGAAAGCACTGGATATTTGAAACTTATAACCTGAACTGTTAAAGCAGCTTATGTGTATATAGAAATAGGTTCAGCCTACATATAATAAATATTTATTGTGTATATATACATAAACATTTGTAAATTTTTTTCAATTTAATTCACCCCCTCCCCCAAATCCTTTTTTTTTCTCTCTAGGATGGACTAATGATTTATGAGATTTATTATTCCATTCATATGAGAAAATGTTCAGTCATTTAGTGCATTTTTGAAAAAGGAAACTTGGGTTAATTCAAATAAGCCTGCACTAAGCTAAACTGTGGATTTTAAAAACAAAATGAACACACAAAAAAAGCTATTTGTATATTCTAATTAGAAAACACTTTATAAAACTACAGACTAGTGTGAACTTTTACTTTGAGCTGCTAAGGACAAAGGAAAGGTTGGCTGCATGAAATAGACAACATTGGAGACCAATAGTTCATCCTTACTCAAGGAATGTGACCCCAATTTAAAAAAAAAAATTGCAAACAACACAAAAGTAGGCAACTATGATGTTGAACTGTTTTAGAAAGAATTTGATATGGCACAGAAAATGGGTTACTGAAAAATTCTTCATAGAGATGAAGGTGTGAATAAGTGTTTTTCTATCAGGGTTTGTATGCTTCAATTAAAAGAACAGATTCAAGTTGTAGTTTCACACCCAATATTCTGTTTCAAATAAATTGGGAAATAGTGCAAGGAATAAACAAACAACATGATACCTAAAAAGAAACTACAATGTGAAACTTTAAAAGAAGCCAAACTCATGATAAAATCAAATTGGATAAGGATATAAAATAAAAAATGCAGCAACATAGCAGCTGCCCCCTCTCATTCAATCCTATCTTTCCTTATTTTTTCTTTTATAATTTAAGCTACCCATGATAAAAATAGAATTAGTAAACAGGAATATGAATAAATTAGTTAATTCTCTATAAGCTCACAAACCTAAAGTGTTATTTCAATAGAAACAAAGATATTTAAGAGAAATAAACATGAAACAGATTGACGTAAGAGAACAATACAGACTGTAGAAAATGACAAAGCATTAAAAAACAACAACTCTGAAATCAAACAAACATGAAAGAAACAAAAACTATTAAAAAAAACTACTCTGACATCAAACGAACATGGCCATTTAGCTGGCAGAATAAACTTGTCTTCAATAGCCATGCAGCTTTCCAGGAGCTAGACTTAATTACTCTGTCTAATTGATACAGTTTAAGACTACAAGCTAAATATTTGAAGAGAACAGAGCGAGTGAAGCACAATCAACAGATCACAAACAATTAGAATAAAAAAACAGTACTATTAGCTTGAGTTATAGAATCTTTTGACTGATGATCATCTAGTCTATTAACTAGTCTCACAAAATATTTTGCTACAATTTTATATTTTGACATTAATTCAATGTAACCTATAATTATTTTAAACTTGGATATGTTTAAATAGGGAAATAGTGTTTTTTTAAAATATAATTCTAAATCTTTGACACCAAGAAAAAGTCAAATGTACGTATTTAAAAAAAAAAATAAATATATTAAAAACACTTAAATTGCAAATGGAAAAAAATGTTAAATAAAAAGATTTAAAAAAAAATACACATGCCAAAATTGCATAGACATGAACAAGACAAATGTGAGAAACATGAGAAGAATATTGCATCTACACACCAGAATCAATCTGATTTGCTGCCTCAGACTCTAAACGAGTTGCTGCTTCAGCTATGCTACTCTCTGCTGCTAGGACAGGCTCTTCTGAAAACAAAAGATCATTTTTTTTTAGTTATCTAAGAAAATAATTTCCATAATTGTTGATACACAATAATGCAATGTAAAACTAATATTTTATGCTCACTTATTCTGGTCACACTTAAAAATAAATTTCCTTAAATGATGGTTAAGGTGTTTCTATTCAAAATATAATTAATATCTTTTATTTGTTTTGTCTACACATTAATTGTGCTATATAATTAAAATGTGAAATGAATAAGACAGATTGTAACTGTAACTGATAATTATTTTTTCAATATGCAGAATTGTTGATAACTTTTTCTTTTTTACATAAAAATTAAAAAAAAAAAATCCTTAATCAATAAAAAAAAAAAGGTAGCAATCACCTAATTTTTATGATAGAAAACAAAACTGAAAATACCAGAATATAATGTATTAAATGTGAAACATAGCAGTCAATGAAAGTCAATACAAAATGACCAACAAGAATATAATGGCAATGATAGGAAGTGTTCAATGTTTGGTTGCCTTTACACAACACAAATTAAGAAATGTTCTGTCAGTGATTAGATTGGTGTTACATAAGATACAACTGAATCTCATCTACAAACATTACACAACAAGGATGCTGGTTTTAGGAAGCTAGACAAAAAATACTGGAATTCAGCCTCAGGCAAGTTACATATATCTTTACGAGCTGAAAGTAGTTTTCAAGTGTTAAAATGTGTATTATATTAAGGATGTTGTTATTTGTGAATACATATGAATGTTTTAGGATAGAGAACTGGACTTATGGACTTTAATTTAATTTACTAGATTATCTTACACTAGTTTAGGATATTTAAAGCATCAGTAATATAAACAGGTTTATAGACATGGTTACAATTTTAAATAAATACAAATAAACCATAAAAAAAAAAAAATAAGTAAAAAAGCTGAAAATAAAATAAATAAATAAGCAGTAAGAAATAAAAAGGTGAATTGTCAATTTTTTTTTGCGAAGATCATTTTAGAAAGCAAATAAAAAAAGGAAATAAAACGAAATGCCAGTGGTTCACATGAAGGCCAAGTTACAACTGAAGTGCGGTACCTTTCAGAACTTCAACCGTTTCAGTTGTTCCTTGCGCTGTGATAATGGTTGTTTTCTTAATGGTTTTCCATGTGCGACCATCCTCAGAGACACGGTATGTCTCCACAATCTCCGTCACCTCTTGTTGGAGCTCATCTTCACTTTTCTCCTCTTAGCAGCCAAGGAGATGAAGTGAAACAAGTTTTGAGCAACAAGTGACAACTAGAATTTCTTTCAATCACATTTAATTGGGGCAAAGAGGAAAGAATGCAACAGCAGCAAACAAATCATTGAAGAAAAACTTAAAATGAAACTTAAAAAAAATGTGCAAATTATAAGTTAAAGAGAAATAATAATGTGAACTTGTCTGTTCAGAACATGGGAAACAGAAATACTGATTGATATACTTTTTTTTTTTTAAAGTTGATTTAATACCTACTTTGACTATCAATACAGTTGATTTTAATTGAAAAGTTGATTCAATACCAATTTTTGCTACCTATACGTTTCTTGTTACAAGGCTTATATCAACTCACTCTATCTGATACAAATTTTGAACATATTTCTCCCACTTTCCATTCTCAGAGAAGTTGAAACTTTACACAATTATTTATTGTCAAAGAGTAAATATGAATAAAAAAAAAACAAGATTACAAAGAGAGTTTGTGTGATACACAAACTCAGAGGCGGCCCCCGTCGGAGTTGGATCCCTGTCAGATCCGCCTATTCGCAAGATGTTTCGGATGTTCCTCCCTTAGATTTACATAATTGTTTCAGAATTGGTGTTTTGTTATTAAAAAATCGCTTGCATAATTAATTTTATAAATTAAACGGTTTGCTTTTAGAAAACTAAAAGTAGCCGTTGCACCTAAACTTTTCAAGCCGCATTTAATGGTGAAATAATATTTTTCGTATCTCTTCTAGTTTTGGCGCTCTGAGTCTGATAGACGGACAGAAATTCATTTTAAAAAATGTGCGTGATATCTACATGCCAAGAGCATTTTTTCTAGTACCATTTCCTCCCTTAGATTTACGTAATTGTTTCAGAATTGGTGTTTTGTTATTAAAAAATCGCTTGCATACTTTTATAAATTAAACGGTTTGCTTTTAGCCGTTTTGGCGCCCTGAGTGTGACAGACAGACATTTTGCACAAACCTAATAGCGGCTTTTCCCCTTACAGGAGCCGCTAAAAATCCAAATAATTAATTAACTAGAGGTAATTAATTATTTTGTTTGATATTGAAAAAGGGAAATATATCCAAATGAGATATATGGCTATAAATTGTGAAGTTATTACACTTAGATAAGCTTTTGTTTTAAAATTACCATTAGGTCCATATATTGTTTATATTCTTCTTGCTTAAAAAGTTAATTCAATACCTAAGTTCACTACATTTCTTCTTTTTTTTTTAAATTTTCAGCAGCCTCAAGCATTAGTACTGATTCAAGGCAATACTTCCAAGACATAGAAACAAAATTCTATTTGTTAATGTTTCAGATCAAAAATTGTTAGAAGCTCAAACATAGTGTAAAAAAAAAGTATATTAACAACTCGGGAGGCAAGAAATGTGCATAAGTAACAAAAACACTTCTTTTGAAACAACATAAATCAAAATGCTTTGAAAACTATTAGAGGTAAGTTAAAACTGTTCACACTTTGTTGTATGTTTGTCAAGTGAAATGAAAGAAAGTGGAAGAGAGAACTCATCAAATTATGTGGGTCAAAAACTAAACTATTTCCTAGGTTGCATCTTTTGAGAAAGAAAAACAACTAAAACTTACTGATGACTAGTTAAACCTAAAAGTTACATCTTAGTGCATAATTAGTAGAAAACAAGATGAAATATAAGAATGAACAAATAAAATGTCAAAGAATGTTGAGTAATTACTAACAAAACATAGTAGAGAACAAAGTCAAACAAGGACTATTTCTATAAGGACTCACACAAACAGAACATAAAAGTTGTAGTCTGATACATAATCTGTTAACAAATACACAAGATTATATCTGTCTACCTGAGTCAAGTTTCTCTGTGGGACTAGGAGGAGGTGTCTGCACCTCTTCCTCATCAGCATCAAACCTTTCCTCTACATCCTTCACCTCTGAAAAGGTTTCAACATGCATAAGGTCACCAGATCAAAATACCAGGTTAGGTCAAAAGAAAGGCACAAGCACAAAACTTTAAACAAAAATAAGGTGATAGATAAAAAGAGCAAATCTAAAATGTAACCATTAAATGTGTGAATGTCCCATAAAAAAAAATATTTCCACCTTGAGGTTGGCAAAGCTTAAGTTGTGTGAAAAAAATGTTGGATTGGATTTCTAATTGATAAAGAATTATGAAATATAATAATCAGAACATTTAGAATAAACTAGAGTCTACTCTTTGAAATACACTCAGTATGATTCAAATAGAGATTTGTAGTTAATCATATAAATCTTCCCAAAGTTCACTGCATTATCTCATCAAAACATAACAACATATACAAAAAATGTTATTGTGCACCTAGGGAACAAAATGTGTGCTATGGAAGACTTCATGCTAAATATCTAAGTGAAACATACAGCAACAAAAACTTAAAGATATAATGAATAAAAACAGCATAATTAATGAAACTTTAAAAAAAAAATAGGTCATTTAAAAAAAGGGAAAAAAAAAAGATTTTTCTTCATTCGAATTCCAAAATTGAATTTCAACACATTCAACAAATTATAACCAGTTCCTACCCCCAAAAATAAAAACAAAATGTGCACATAATTAAAAAAAAACACAACATCATAAAAATGAATGAAAAAGCTAATCACTAAAAGACAAAATACTACTGCTGGATATGTAAGAGCAGTGTTGTGTAAGAGCTGTGTATGAGAGAGAGTGGTCTAAACAATAACTGCGCACATGCAAAATAATATTCACAAAAATAATGATACAATCCATAACAACACAAGCCAGAACAAAATAAAAAATTGTTTACTAAGATAATGTAGTAAATAAAATCATGCTGAACCAAAGTCACTACACATCAGATTAGGCAAACACAAACAACACAAAGCAATCACTGCAGTCTATCTACCTGCAAATGTGACATGTGCTTTGGAAGTTTGGGACACTTGTTGGTAGGACTTCTCTGTCCAGGTTGGGAAAGCATCTGTAGGGCTGGTCTTGGTAGATTTCACAATTTCTTCCTCTTTGACAGACTCCACTGATTGCTCATCAGAATCTGCCCACAAGTTTGATCAATATGAGACTCCACTTAGGATCCAATTTAACTTAAGACTTACAACATATCACATGATTCTAGATAATATGAACATCTTTCATTTAGTACATCAAAGTGATGCCATTAAAAAGAAATACTGGAAGAATGAATTGTTTTTAAATAGAGTATAACATACAAATAAAACACAATAAATTTGTCACTGATTTTTTAATCATTAATTAGTAAATCAATAAAATAATTGATTTGGCTGGGTACAAAACTCATAATCTATTTACAAGCAAATCAAAGTAAATGAAAATAATAATTTTAAATAACAGAAAAAACAACAACAACAAAAGGAACTGTAGAATCTGACAGAAAGAAATAAAACCTAGTGTATAAATACAAATACAACACTTAACCAGTGTAACAGGAAACAAGTTCCAATCCTCAATTAAAAAGCCTTACTACATCATCAATAGCCCACTATCTCTATATCTCTGTCTCTACTGAGCTACTTACTTTTGGATAACCAATACTTTTGCACCAATGACTTGAATGGTACCCAAATCTCAAAGTAGAGTCTCACAATAGTGGGATAAGACATGTGTGCTTATTTACCCTGGCAAGTGCATGCAACATTTCATGTGCTAGGTAAGTTGATCAACTGCCAATTGATAGCTCCTTTTCACTCAGTATTTTCATTGTGTTTATAATAAAGCTATGATAAATCACTCTAATGTTCTGTTTTCTAAAGTCTTTTATACTATAATAAAGGACCATAACATATAAACGAGACTGTGATATATACTACATAGACTGACTGAACACTACATGCAAGGATATCAAGTACACAGCAGGGAAAAAAAACTTGAAAGAATCTGTGATAAATCTGGACACCTTATTGACTCTAGCCCTCACCCCATCCAGAGAGATGTGCACATGTAAATGCTTTTAAGAATATAAATAGGCCTACACATTTATTTAGTCTTTGCAGAATAATAGGGGGCCAATTAATACGATGTTTTTTTTGTTTAACTTTTTTTTTTCCACATATAACATTAATGTAAAAAAAAAAGTTCTGCTGCACTACATTTAAACAGTAGCATGTGTGTGGTATCTGCGTTAGTGCGCGTACTTAAGTGTTGCCTACACACTCATCATACATCGTAACGTCACCACATGTTTACCCCCCCCCCCAATTGACCTAGTACACACAAGTCCCAGTCACCGCAACAACGTGAGTGCACTGGATAACTGTAGGATGCCATTGATTACAGACACAGCTGCGGTCGCTAGACATAAGATACAATGAGCCAACTCAAGAAATATCGTAAGTATAGACCTAGATCTGGGCTTAATGTTAATATAAGAAAAATGTGTGAAAAAAAAAAGGGGGATCAAGAAATGTACACATAATGAAAGAAGATGCAAAGAAAACACGATTGTGTTTGCTACAAGAAAAACAGAGCAAATGAAGGCCAAAGTATTCAAACACACGTGACCGCCTGTCTCCACCACACATGCGTGACAATATTCAAGTTTATTAGCACGACTCCCTCCGATACACAAGGACAATGCTATATATTTTTTTAAAACCCCTGTTATAGATCTAGTTGAGTGGCATCCTTTAGTTACACTTTAGTAGATTTAGACATCTAGATCTATAAAGATATTCTATAATGTCTATACAATCTTTAGTAAATCAGGAAATGTATGTTACAGATCTAGACCTACAAATAATAATCTATACATAAGCTCTAATTTCTAATAAATAAATCTTTTGTTAATCACGAAACTAGATTATCAAGACATCTCTATAGATCTAGATGCTATACACACTGTTTTGAAAATCACGTAATATTATAGAGTATTCTAGACCTAGATCTATCTACTATCTAGATTCTATACAATCTTTTGTAAATCACGAAATCATCTAGACATCTAAATTCTATAATTATTTATTACTTTTTTTTTTTTTGTAAATTGAAGTGTAGGCTATGTATCTAGATTCTACATCACTGAGTGTTTTTGTTTTCACAGAGTTCTAGCACAAGAACACATAGGATGATAGGCACATAGATCTAGATGTGAGCTACCATGGCCCACGGCTGTCCTGATGTTAACACTGCCAATGACACACTGACACGCACGCGGTATCTCTACGGGGAAATAAATCGATATTCGATGTGAAATCAATTTCTCTTCAAATCAATGTCTCCCACTCTTTTCCTTGGGATTTTTTCGCATTGACAAAAGAAAAAAAAGGAAGGGGGGGGGGAGGACTTAAAACTATTATCTAGCTAGTTAAAATGTGTGTGTACATTAGTTTCACACTTTGTCTAGGGTAGTATCTCTACACTGACATGTATATAACATTTATGAAACAAAGTTTAGGCTTTTTTTTTTAAATTTTCAACTATCACCTTATTACCTGGAATATTGATTAAAAAGGGGGAATAAGTTGGTGGTGTACATCACAGCTCAATAAATACTGATTTACACAGATGGTGGAAAACCATGCATAAAAGTTATAATGATAATATGAAAATAACTGATTCAGTTAAGTGTTTAGGGCTATCATCATATTCAGATGAAGCAAAATAATTTCCTTGTTACAACATAAGCTCAGCAATGGAAAACTAACCATGTACTAAATTAATGAGAAAATAAAAAATGTAGGAAGAAAAAGTTAAGAAACGAATGAATACTAGTTATTCAACAAGTAGACCTATAAATTGTATCAACCAAAGATGGTGATGTGAATTAGAATTTCTAATGGATTTTGTTAAGCTATAAGTAGAGTTTTATTTTTAAAACTATATCTCAGAGTGAGTGAGAGGTTTGAAAGCACAATAGAATCCTAGTACAGTAAGTTTAAAAAAAAAATAAGCAGCAAATACAAAAAAGAATTTTATTTTATAAGGAAGAACTAGTCCAGTGTTTAATGTTATTTATGCATTGATTTGATCTGCATGCTGGCTACATGCTGCTGAGAAAGAATACAACAGCACAAAGTAATTTTTGTCCAAACTAATGTACACACACACACACACACATACATGAAAAGCATTTCTTGAAAAATTAGCAAAACAAATCTCATGCCCATAGAACAAAACAAAAATGTGCATCATTCAAGCTGGTGTCAACACAAAATCTGATTACTGTTAGACTCAGCCAAATCAATATAAAATAAGTTAATAAACTTTGTGATAGGTACTCAGTTAAAAAAAAACTTTCCATTTTGTGTTTATTTTCCATTTTATAGCATCTATAAAGATGACTTTGCTTCATCAAAGTAAATGTAACAGATAAATGTGCTTGGCTTTATGATTAATGCAGCTAATGTTGATTCTCTACTGACTGATGTTGCAACAATACCTTGATGTGCTAGACGAGATTCTTTCAGCTCTGCATATTGATCTAGCTGTAATGCAAAATCTACAAATGCTTCCTTTCTGCGCCTTGATTCGCCCTCCTCATCAATGGGAGGCTCCACCGTTGGTCTTCGCTCGTCAATAGATGCTTCTAATATCTCATCAGTTAAAGAGTCTGATCTTGGTGATGTCACTAATTTGAAGGAGTAGTAGGGGACATGACAAGGTGAAATGATGAGCAAGGAATGAAACAAAACTTGGTCTGAATGTATGGTCTCCTTTTGCAAATATGTCAGCCTCATACAAGCACATATCAGCAAACATTTTAATGTGAGCATCTCAACACAGTGTATTCATACAAAACTATCAACCAAACTTTAATAAGAGCATCTCAACAAATTGTATTCATACAAACAGAACAGCAAACTTTTTAATGAGAGCATCTCAACACAAT
>JADKLZ010003886.1:25322404-25335288 GCA_021533235.1 Biomphalaria straminea
ACTTTTTAATGAGAGCATCTCAACACAATGTATTTATACAAACAGAAAAGCCAAACTTTATTGAGAGCTTTTCAACACAGTGTGTTTATACAAACAAATATCAACAAACTTTTTAAAGACTCAATATGTTTAGTTTCAATCATTATTATTGTTTCTGTTCTAGGATAATATATTTAGAAAACTGTAGCATTCTCAGGCATTTCAATGTAATGTGGCACAGACACCACATTCAGTAAGTTACCTAACAAGTAGTGTTGCAAATGTACAGCTTACAGTTACAAAGGCATTTCAAATCATGATTGCCCACAAAGTATATTAGGCTAAAAGTGCATGTAGGTGTGATTGAAATAAATATAAAAAATGTAGGAATCATGAACTTGTATTTTTTCATATATATGCAAGTCATAAAAGTATAACATTGCTTGATCAACAGAGTACTACAGACATTGCTATATCAAGTGAATCTAAGCATCTCTACTTTTATCAGATTAATGAAAGCAGATTAAAAAAAAGAATTTATTCTACATTTTCAAGATATTATTCAATAATGTCCTTGTTGTAGGGGTTGTACTGATACCTGAAACACTACTGTTAGACTACCACAGCCCACTACATCTAGAATACAAAGCCTTATCGATACAATGTTGAGTATATAATCATAACTTACCTGCAATGGTCGGTGTAGGAGGAGGCCTTCTTTCTAACACTATTTGTTCTTTAACAGCTGTGGGACTCTGCCCAGCAGATTCTGATTCCTGTTAAAATAAATAGGATAATTGTAAAATTATGTAAAACCTGTAAAAGGTTGAACACTGATCTCTAAATCAGTATAAAAATAATTAAAAAAAAAAAAAAAGATGAAGGCTTGAAGGTTAACCAGAGACCTGACTGGTTCACAAAAAACAAACAGAAAAACTAGAACTGTGCTCACAAAAGACTATTTTAGTACCGGTATCAACAAATATCATCCCCTCAATCTACCTCATAATCTTATTGACATCAAGAACAGAGTGTAGGAATTCAACCCAGTGTTCAAACATGCATTATGTAAAACAAAATGTCAGGTGTTAATAGATATTTTATTTCAACCTAACAACCCCCTTCCTCTCTGACAAATGAAACCAAAACATCATTAATGTTTGTGGGCAGGGCATGGGAAACAACCTATGAGACCTAGGTCACAGATAACCTAGAGGACAAGAGTAGACCTTGGTAACAGATAACCTAGAGGACAAGAGAGTAGACCTAGGTCACAGTTAACCTAGAGGACAAGAGAGTAGACCTAGGTCACAGATAATCTTGAGGACAAGAGTAAATCTTGGTAACAGATAACCTAGAGGACAAGAGAGTAGACCTAGGTCACAGATAACCTAGAGGACAAGAGTAGACCTTGGTTACAGATAACCTAGAGGACAAGAGAGTAGACCTTGGTAACAGATAACCTAGAGGACAAGAGTAGACCTTGGTAACAGATAACCTAGAGGACAAGAGAGTAGACCTAGGTCACAGTTAACCTAGAGGACAAGAGAGTAGACCTAGGTCACAGATAACCTAGAGGACAAGAGTAGACCTTGGTAACAGATAACCTAGAGGACAAGAGTAGACCTAGGTCACAGATAACCTAGAGGACAAGAGAAGACCTAAGTCACAGATAACCTAGAGGACAAGAGAGAAGACCTAGGTCACAGATAACCTAGAGGACAAGAGAGTAGACCTAGGTCACAGATAACATAGAGGACAAGAGTAGACCTTTGTAACAGATAACCTAGAGGACAAGAGAGGAGACCTAGGTCACAAATAACCTAGAGGACAAGAGTAGACCTAGGTCACAGATAACCTAGAGGACAAGAGTAGACCTAGGTCACAGATAACCTAGAGGACAAGAGTAGACCTAGGTCACAGATAACCTAGAGGACAAGAGTAGACCTTGGTAACAGATAACCTAGAGGACAAGAGAGAAGACCTAGGTCACAGATAACCTAGAGGACAAGAGAGTAGACCTAGATCACAGATAACCTAGAGGACAAGAGAGAAGACCTAGGTCACAGATAACCTAGAGGACAAGAGAGTAGATGATGAATAGATGAATAAATGAAAAACTGTCATGGAATCCCCATATTGATGAAACTATAAAAAAATCAAACAAAGCATTAGGGTTTATTAAAAGAAATTTCTATAAATCAAAAAAGGACATAAAACTAAAATGCTATTTAACCTTGGTTAGGCCAATAATAGAATATGCATCCTCTGTTTGGGACCCCTCAACTCAAGAAAACATTAAGAAACTAGAACAGACACAAAATAGAGCAGTACGATTCATAACAAACGAATATTCACATTTCACTAGAGTAACACCTTTAGTAAAATCACTAAATTTAGAAAGCCTTCAGGATAGAAGACTTAAGAGTAAAGTAGCAATTATACACAAAACACTGAACCATAATCTCCAAATACAAAAACAAAACTTAATAAAATACTCAGAAAGACACAAAGATAAAGGCACATTCCTCATCCCATATGCTAGGACAAATCTGTACAAATGCTCTTTCTTCCCTAGTGCCATTAGAGCATGGAATGGTTTGCCTGAGCTAGCCAGGAAAACCAGTGACTTGGCAGAATTTAAGTCACTGGTAAATATGCATGACTTAATGCATGACGCGTAGGACGTAATCATCTTCTTTTTTGAAGTAACGTCTGTATTATATAAGATAAGATAAGACCTAGGTCACAGATAACCTAGAGGACAAGAGAGTAGACCTAGGTCACAGATAACCTAGAAGACAAGAGAGGAGACCTAGGTCACAGATAACCTAGAAGACAAGAGAGGAGACCAAGGTCACAGATAACCTAGAGGACAAGAGAGTAGACCTAGGTCACAGATAACCTAGAGGAGAGGAGACCTAACAGGCTAGGCTTGAAGGCTTGACTAGACATCAAAGAGAGTTACTTTAGGGTACTGCTTCATTGACATAACACATTCTAAGGCAGATTTAATATCTTTTAAACTACATCATCCCACCACCCTTAAAATATAAACAACTATCAACCAAAAGATAGTCCTGTTCCAATGCTCTTATTTCAGTCTTCATGTACCAACATGGTTTATTCAACTTATCACATAATAGAGAAGGGATAAGAAGGCATCACATAATTCAATTAAATTCTTATATGTTAATACCATTTCAGAAAAACAAAAGTTAATACTAGATGAAAGATTAAAGTACTTTAAAACAAAAATGAGCCAGGAATGGTGGAACATGCATGAAGATATCAACCAGGATATACACACATTCAAATATCTTTTTCAACAGAATTACACTCCAATTATAACTTCTCTGAAAGACTAAAGCATGTTCCAGGTAGAAAGCAAATAAATGTGAAGAGACATATGCCTCAGTATATCCAAGGGCTGAATGAGTGTCCAATTCAGACATGGCATTACCATGCAATTTAGGCCACAAATTGCAAGCCTTATTTCGAGCATCCAATCCACCTGCTCGCATATGTAAAGTTTAATAATGCTTTAAAAAAATTAATTCATGCATCAATGACAAATACATGTATATGTAATTGTAAAATGCAATTAATTAATAATATTAAGCTCCTATGGTCTAGACAGAGTAAGATATTGTATACTTTTACTTGTAGGTAAGCTATTTTATTATTACTGAAAATGTGTCAAGTTAGTATTAATCTGTGAAATCTTTAATAAAAGGTAAGATGAGGACCAAACCCAACACTATATGGGTCGCTTTTACAAAAAATTATAAATATCTTATGTGGCCCATTTATGTTATTCAAAGAGGAAAATTCAGCTGTGGCCTCAAGGGCTCAGAAGGCATTATAGCCAGTCTGTTCCTGAGAACCAGTTTATCAGTAGCATCAGAACCAAACAGTTAGTATGAATTAGTAAAAGATGTACTCTAATGATCACCATTTCATGGAATCAGATTTGACTGAAACAAAAAATTATTTCTGAGTTGTTTTTTCCGTTGTCTTTTGTGTTTATGTCCATGCATGCATGCTATCTCCCATTCACAGACAAGTCAACATAAATGAAAGAGAAACTACAAAACTGATATCTTAGCTGGAAACAATGCTGGCAATAAGACTACACAAAAAATACTGTCAAGATTTTCTTTCACAATATTTTTGAACTGTAATGGATCTGTTAAGGTTCATACAACATAGCTTAAATTTTAAACCCTGTCAGAAATTTGAAAATGTTAGATTATTTTAGCTGAAAGTAAACTAGTTCTTTGAAGAAAATCTATTTTAATTTCTTGAAACATCCTAGGGAAAATTTTAACAGTACTTCTTGTAGTTAGTCTCTTTTACAGGGAAGACACTTTAATGTCCTCTGACAAAATATTTCACTTGAAATTTTTCTTCTATCTACAACAAAGCTTTTGTCAATAATACAAGGCCACCAAAAAAAAATATAAAAAAAAGCAAATATAAGAGAAACTTAAAATGTGACAGACATTCAAACAAACAGAGTAAGAAATGAAAAAATGAAATGTAGAAAATGTGATCAGGTAAAACAAAATGTTTATGTATTAAAAAAATGCTTTAAAATTTAAAAAGTTTCTTTGCAAGTTAAAACACAAAATCAACAACACCAAAACAAAGAGGTGAAGCCAATGCTACTACAGAAGTCCTCAACCAAAGGATGCAGTACACAACACCAAAACAAAAAGGTGAAGCCAATGCTACTACAGAAGTCCTCAACCAAAGGATGCAGTACACAACACCAAAACAAAAAGGTGAAGCCAATGCCTCAACCAAAGGATGCAGTACATCCAGGCTCACCTTTATCTCATCAAGGTTCTAGCAGACAAGGAGATGGCATGAAAAGTGAAATGCATGCACAATAATTAGGTGGCCAGGGAAACAGAAGCAAGGAATACGCACAACTAGTTTGTTTCTAGAACATTGGTTCAATGTTTTCAATTTACAAGAACATTTGACAGAATGGTAGCTCCAACTAAGATATGGCGTAGCATATCATTCTACATTATATAACTGGTAATTTAAAAAAAAAATAAGAAAAACTAATTTTTTTTTAAGTTCAAATTCAAGATCTACTATTTTTTTTTAGATATTTTATGAATAGAAATGTATTCCATTTAGTCTATGTCAGCAACTAAACAGTTGACTTGGATTGAAATTAAAGTTCCACAATTTCCACACTAGCATTTTGTTTTCTTTGACAGCACAGATTTTAGGTCCTAACTTAAAACAGTGTATTCAACTGTGGACAAGACAATAACAAGGTGATGACTACACATTGAACCTGATGACAAGACTTATGGAAACAAAGCTTGCCACATTGACTAACAATAATGTTCTGAGCAAGATGTATCACGCTTGTCACATTGACAACAATGTTCTGAGCAAGATGTATCACATGAATGATGACATGGAATGATACAAGGGTGCACCACAAAACTAATCATCAGACTGGTCTTGGTATAGATATGCACAGATTCTAGCAAAATGATGTTATGGATACACAGCTTTATATAAACTGCAGTGAAGACATTAAGATGTTTAAACTCTAAGAAGAAGAGAATGAAAGTTCAAGACTTTGGATGAGAAGAAAAATATAAGGGAAAAAAAAATGAATATCACATAGAAATCTAATAAAAAAGTATTTTTTTTTTCTGGTTAATTGGGTCTATTTAAGGAAATATTTGTTAATTATTTACAAAGTAATTTAATAGAATCATATGGTGATTAGTCATTGAAGGTTTTTTTGAGATACTAGTGAAATTTCAAATCTAAGTAACATAAATCATTATTGGTGAAGTCTTTTATAATTGAAATACAATGGAATGCACTTTGTGTTGCCAGAAGTAGAAGTGGGGAAGCACCAAAAAAGAAAGCAGATCTCCAATGAGCATCAAAAAACAACTTGACACAATAAGACACTGAGGTGGTCCTGCAGTAAACATTTTAGGACAAAGAAAATTATCCTAGAAAAAAAAAACATGACAAGAAATTTACAGCAGCTAATGAAATAGGGTTTTTGTCCTAGCCAAAACCTATGCAGGGTTTGACAGAAATCAGGGTTGAAATCAAAGGCCATTGTGATGACAGAGTAAAACACATACTATGTGGCCATTCCTTTATAAAATTCTATTCATTCTAGTTTTGAATAAAACTGATTGAAAAAAAAATGATGTAAGAGAAATAGCAACATTATTCCTTGAATGAATGACTTAAAAATGTTTAATATCCTTTGTATTATTCCTAACAAAATCTAGGTAAAAATAATATGTTGAACTGGACCAAAGGTAAACTTCTGATATTGTATAAAGCTCATAAATAGCTTAACGAAAAACAGTTGAAAGTCCTACTTATTATATTTCAACAACCTATATTCCATTGCATTACTTCATCTTAATTAGATTTAATTCAATGGACAAAAATTTACCAAGAATTTAATTGTGTATAGGTTATGGATTAACAGTATGAATTAAATAAACAAAAAATTCAAAACAGCTTTTTAACTTGAAACAATGACTTGGAGCAATAGTACTGGCACAAATCAAAAGTATAAAAAAAATCTTGAAACATTTATGTTGATTATAGCTAAAAGTTTATTTTCTTTACAAGTAAAATACTAATGATACAACTGAGCTACCTGAGGCTTTGTCAACACAGAAATATGGAACAAGTTAATGCTCTACAGAAACTGTCAACTGACCTTAATCATATCTTGTTCATCATACTGGACATCTAATGACATACCACGCTTCAGAGAATCTTTGGAGTCCAGACCTGGTAAACAGATACACATGTTATCAATACTGAAAGACATCAACACGTGTCACTTAATGTCATCTCACTTCAAAAATAAAAAAAAAGTGTCTGTATCTAGTCTTGAACCTGGTCACTCACCTGTCTGTTCAATAATGGCTCTGGCCACTTCTACTTCTGCTTCGTCTTCAACCCTTTCAATATTGTACATACACTTTCTGACAACATCATCTCTGTTGATTCTACGCAGAGCATTCTCCAACTCATTTCCTAAAAAAAGTCAAAGTTTACATGCAGAAGTGAGAAGCAGTGATTAAATTATTACCTAAACAGTTTCCAAAAGAATAAGCTAATTATTTAGAAGGTTGTGATTAAATTATAAACACTTGAATAAATGGAATTTTCTGTTAGAAAATCACTAAAATGTAATGTGGTCTATTTGTTAACTCTTTCTTAACTTTCATAATCATTTGACACCAGCATTTCAGTCAAATCAACGACATTAAGTCGAATCATTAAAACTGTTTTATTTGTTTTTTTTTTTTTTCCTCCCAAAATGTTTTTAATTGCAGCTTGAAGAGCTTCCTTTTGTAGAACTTCTTCAAATTTTTCCCCTTTCCACCTATTCTTAGCAACAACAATGTTTTTAAAGAAACAAAGTTTCTATTTTCTTTAGACTGATGTTCCTGATAGTAGCAACATGGGATAATGACTTTTAGACTATCATTTTATGTTTTAAAATATTTTTTATATTAAGTTTTGTGAAAATATTAAATATGGACACATTTTAAAAAATTGTTTTTATAAATTTGAATCTTATTTCCACCAGTTTTCCTTGTTTAAATAATGCTGACATGATAATTAAATTTCAAATTTATGTGTTTTAAATGTGTTATATATATATTACCTAGATCTAGATACAGTGAGACTTGTCCACAGTCTGTAAGTTATAAATCCAATTTTGATAATCCTCAAATAAATTAATGTTGGTTTTATAAACATTAATTTGTTTTACAGATAAAGGGCATACATTCCCCATTACTTCAATACTTTTTTTTAGTTTTTAGGCACATCGGCACAGTGTAGGCCATGTCGTGCCTGCAGTCCCTTAAGGACTACTCTCCCTCTATAAAAAGGTCAAAGTCCATACAATTAACTCATTAAAATCAGGGTCTATTTACAGTTAAAATAGTACAGGTAAGAATTTAAATATTTGATAAAAATCTAGTGTAAATAGTATGTGTCTACAGACTCACAAATCAGATCCTCGCAGACAACCCCACCTCCCGGACAAAGCCCAGTATCTTCCCAGGGTCGACAGTATTGAACAGTATTTGTAAGTCAGTGGCTATAAAAAACTTATCCCTGACATCCTGGTATCCATTACTTCAATACCAGATATAACATTTTCTGATAACAAACAAAAACATTATTGTGAACTTTGAATGGACAAAATGAATAATTTTGTCTGAACGTGGAAAATAATTAAGGAGAGAAGGAGTTAAAAAGTTCTTGGAAACACTTTTTCACCTGTTGCTTTGTCTCCATTCTTTTGTAACCAAAAGTGAAGCATGGCTAAAGCCTGGTCTCCAACTGTCTTGTAATCATTCTTAAAATGATTGATGTCCGAGATGGAGATGTGAAGTTGTTGAGCTAACATGACCCAGTCACCCTGAACCGTGTCTGCGATGTCCGAAAGTTTCATCTCAGCCCGGTTCACTGTGTCCTGAATTACTGGAAACAAAATAAACCAAAGATCTTAAAAAAAAAAATGAAGAGATAAAAAAATAAATGGACAACTTGCAATTCTTTTTCTTTTACAATAAGAGTAAACATTCAGTTCTGTGAATTGAGAAAATTTAAATAAATAGAAAATTGAAATAGGACAATTTATAAATAGGTTAATTTGTATATAACATGTCCTGTTCTCTTCAAATTAATAAAAAATGTTCACCAAACCTGTAGTACTTACCGAATCCTTGACCACGCAAGAATTCATGTCGTTTTCTTATTTCTGCACTTTTGTCAGGATCTAGTTCTCCTGAGTCAGACTAAAAGAAAAAAAAAAAAAAAGAGATAAAATTTTATACTGATAGCAAAAGTAAATGGAATTTATTGTTCATGCCTTGGGCTATATTAACAAGAAAGTCACTCACCAAAACCATATCTGGAAGTCTAATGTTAAGATTACAGATGGGCGTCTGTGGTGCCTCACCCCTTGCAACTTTAGGCTCTTTCATGAAGGCAACACGGGCACTTGGTTCTTGATCCTGAGTTTAAGTAACAAAATTAGTTTTCAATCAACTTTTAAACAATTAAATATATAACAACTATTGTGAAAACAAAGTTAACTAATTAAACATTATTTGTTACTTTCTCACAGTGTCAGACCTGCACTCACTTTTCACTTACAGTCTAGGAACAGAAGGCATTCACAACAGAAAGATATTTGATGTCATACTTAACAAACAATTTTAGGTGCTACAAAGAATAAACTAACTTGGAGAATACATTGGGGGCACAAAGCAAAGTGAAACTCCAAGATAGGCTGATAAAGTTAACCCTTTTGAGATGACGTGGCTGATAAAGTTAACCGTTTTGAGATGAGGTGGCCGATAAAGTTAACCCTTTTGAGATGACGTGGCCGATAAAGTTAACCCTTTTGAGATGATGTGGCTGATAAAGTTAACCCTTTTGAGATGACGTGGCCGATAAAGTTAACCCTTTTGAGATGATGTGGCTGATAAAGTTAACCCTTTTGAGATGACGTGGCTGATAAAGTTAACCCTTTTGAGATGATGTGGCTGATAAAGTTAACCCTTTTGAGATGACGTGGCTGATAAAGTTAACCCTTTTGAGATGACGTGGCTGAACTATCGTCCCAGTCTGGTTTGGCGACAAAAGGCGAAAGGCCGACCTATCAGGCATGATAGTTCCAAACACAGGATTGGCTACCTACTGTTTGTTATAGCCAATCAGATTAATTCTTACTATTTTTACACCTTTGTAAACTGTAATGGCGGATCCATTCGATGTTTATAATAAGATAATTTGTTTGCATTTATTTTTTGAAGTTAGCTAGTGATAGGTGAAAATGTTGTCAGATGGTTCAATTGATGAAAGCTTACTCACTGACTCTGATTTTAGTGACTCTGATAGTCCTAATAATAATGAGGGCAGTATTTAGGAGGGCTTTAGAATTAGATCTACACTAGATCTAGCGATAGTCGATTTTTGAACAATTACTAGTGTTGACAATGCCTGTCCATGGTTTAGAGTTAGGAGCTGGACAGAGAATATGTACCAAAGGATTAAGAAAAGAAAAGTAGTAAAATAATGTGACAGAAGTGTCTGAAGGGTCTCCTTGTTTCCCTAAACACAAGTATTAGGACACGAGCCTAAAACTTCATACAAAACTCTAAAACAAATTTTATTCTGTTCAGTTTTGAAATATTTTGTTTGTAAATTTCTGCCCATAAATAATGCAAATCAACTGGCTTTTTAAAATAGATGTAGATATTTCAGTTGGATTTTATGGGATTGTATTTTCTTATTCATTTCTCTTCAATAATATATATATAAATTTGTGTATGTAAAGTAATTAATTTATTTATTATGAATATTTTTGTTACAGAAGTGTTCAGTTTGTAAAAAGTGCTCTGTCTTCTAGGCACCAAAAGTCACTGTCTCAAAAGGGTTCTAGAAACTCTAGAACAAGAAGGACTAATGTTTCTAGCCTCAAACTAGCTACTGACCCTATGCTACATCATCATCTGACTCCTCTTCAATACAAGAAGAATGCAAGAGTTACTTTCTCTTCAGCTTATAGGACAAAACAAAGTTTACAAACTATCTTGAAGTTTATTCTATTTCAATAGAATGCATTAACTATTACACTTGACTTCACAGTTCTAAATCTTAATCTCTTATTTAAACAAAGCAATGCCTAACTTCTATCTTATTTTAACAAAGCAATGCCTTACTTCTATCTTACCTTAACAAAGGAATGCCTTACTTCTATATTATTTAACAAAGCAATGCCTTACTTGATCTCTTATCTTAACAGTGCAAGGCAGTCTGTTTTCTCTAAAAGCTCGAAAGTTAACGTGGAGCTGGTCACCTGACTTGGTCACAGGGATCAGATTTCCGGCCATCTCCACAAATTGAGGTCGCCCTTCAAGCACCTGAGAAATACAAAATGTTAACATGATGACATGAATCATTTCATTCTGTTCTAGTAAGTTACGGTAAAGTGAACTGCTGCAACACAGCTCTAAAAATGAATCAATGTCAAGCCTTTTCACCTCAATGTCTCTGCTTCTTGCCACTTCATAAAACTTTTCTTGTTTTTCCAATGTCTTGTCATCCTTATCATCTGTCATGCAGAATATTCTCAGTTTGCCTTCCTCTGGAGAGTCTCGTTTGGCAAACACCACAAATTTAGCCATATAGGGCACAGTGACTGCTTCTTGATACAGTATTGAAGCCATCTGAGCAGCTTCGGCCACATTCTGACAGTCAATCAACCAAAACCTAGAAGGGGAAATCAAATAGTTTTACAACTACAAGTAACTGAACTACTTAGAAAGTCTTGTTTTCATAGGAAAATGTCCAGATTATTAAAAAAAAAAACATGATGGAGATAGGGGGATTAGAAAATGTCATAAAAGTGACTAGAAAGTATCATATATTAATGACATTTTTTTTTTAAATTTTGTCCAGCTTGTGACCCTATCATATTAAAGATAATAATAATAATAATCATCTTTATTATCCATAAGGAAATATGTCTTACAATTTGTGTATTACGCCAAACAAAACATTATAATCTTGAACATTTAATTCTAAAAAAAATTTAATGTAACAGTCTTTTGTGTTTTCTACTAACAATTGTTATTTCAGTTTTTGTAGGCTTAACACATTTTTCAAAGAAAAAGTGAAAAGTGATACAAGATGTAAACAAAGTAAAAAGATTTTCTACATAGGCTTTGGTCATTCAAACACACACAAAAAAAGTATCAATCAAATTGTTATATGACCATCACCGACAAGAGGTTGTCAACAACCGAAAGAAATGATGAAAAGCTCTAATTCTACTTTACTCTAGCAAATATGACTAAATGAGACTGAAATTACCTGGCTGAAACTTTGGTAGTGAAGGAGACACAGTCATCCACCAGAGTCATTGGCTTGCTATCAGTAACATCTTCCCAAACAGCTGGATTTGGATCAGCTGAAACAGCAGACAACACAAGTATGCAGTGAAAGAAATAATAAGTTGACAAACAGGGAAGTTTCAATTTCTTTTGCTTTATTTTTCTCTACATCAGATGATGTGAATAGCAAGAAGTTTGTTAATAGCGGAAGAGAATGATTAATAAAAAAAGAGTTTTTGAGGACAATATTATTTGGAGAAAAGAGGAAATAAATATAAATGTTCTTTTACTGAGCTTAAAGATTTACAGAGTGAATCTATTCACAGTTTACCACAAGTAAGTTTATGTTTAAATTTAAGGAATCTTAAACTATTGTAATTGACATTGTAATTCAAGGCCTAAGAAAATGAAGAGAGAATTAAAATCCATTTTATATTTAATCAGTACAAAAAAAAAACAAAAACAAAAACAACATCAAAAGTATTTATGCCAATTGTTTTTTTTTTCCCACTTTGAAAACAATATAGAAACTTATTCTTTATAGGCATATTCACTTTTTCTAAAAAAAAAATTTAAATACTTAAATCTTAGTTGTACAACATTTTAATGTAAAAACTGATAATTTAATACATGAAAGAAAAAAGGAAAACCCAAACTAAACCGAACTTTAAAACCTAGCTAGTAAAAAAAATATGCTAGCTCTATATAATACATATAGTAGCAGATATGATACTAGCTCTATATAATACATAGAGTAACAGATATGATGCTAGCTCTACATAATACATAGAGTAACAGATATGATGCTAGCTCTACATAATACATAGAGTAACAGATATGATGCTAGCTCTACATAATACACAGAGTAACAGATATGATGCTAGCTCTACATAATACATAGAGTAACATATATGATTGCTAGCTCTACATAATACATAGAGTAACAGATATGATGCTAGCTCT
>JADKLZ010003886.1:25343632-25359000 GCA_021533235.1 Biomphalaria straminea
ACATATGAGTCTTTATACTATGTGTATCTCAGTAAATATTCAAAGAACAAAAAAGTTTGGTAGAGATACAAATGAAGTGTAGCAGAACTGTGAAACCAATCAGTGCATTGTGTGTGTGTGTGAGCATGTGTGTGTGTGTGTGTGTGAGTTGAGACCCTCCACCTGCTGACTTACAGGTAAGTCAAGATAACAGACAACTGTTGCTGCTACTCTCACTGGAGTTTCAGAACTACACAAGGAAAGACATTTTTTTAAGTTAAGCCTTGATACACTGAGCACATTTAGCATTTGTTACTGATTACTGCATTGTGGGAATAGAATTCCAACAACATTCTTTTTTAATAACTATGTAACCTACAAACAAGTTACATTATTGTATTTTTTATATTTATAAATTATATAAATAATAATCATCATTTGTATTGTTTATGCTCATATTTTTTTTTTTACAAAATACAAACACTACATAATTAGTGTATTTGTTTTAAATCTAAAATTTTAAGAATCCATATTAAGAAAAGTATGATATCATATCCAAACATTTTGAATGAATCACTTAAGATCCAAACTTTCAGTCAAAATGTACACATACTGCAAGCTCTAGACTAAAAAGCTTAATTACTTCACAATTGCAACAATTTATTTTCAATTTAAATTTTACATTAATTTCTATTTAATAAAATGAGATTCATTTACTTTCCTACATGTAAAAACTAAATACACCCCCATTTAGAAATGCATATATCATATTTTTTTTTTTTGTGATTATTTATTAATGTTACATATATTTTTATTTCTAAAATACTATCTAGAAAATTTCCTTTCAATACACATCATGTTTTGTTTCAATGCACATCACATTTCGTTTCAGTGCACATCAAGTTTCCTTTCAATACACATCATGTTATTCTTACCCAATTTTACATCTCTCTTAACTTTCATACACATAATGCTTTCATTCAGAAAATGATTTTTTCATTCACAACTTTGACATGTGTGTAGACTCTATATTTGATCTTTTACAAATAGTTGCTTCACGAATCTTATACTAGAAGGCTAATTAGCTCAATGTCCACAGATGCATTATGTAACAATATTGCCAGAGATTGTCTACAGAACTAAGTGCTGAAACTCACTACATTGGATTTGTATTTTTAGCAGTCAGACTGACGGTACCTTACATTCTATATATCAAACTTGTATTGTTTGTACTATATGGGGCAGATCCTTCACTAAGTTCACTTGATTGTCCTGCAGACAGCTTATTGAAGCTCTTTTGTGTTCCAAATGAAAATGAAGGTCAGAAATCATTAAAACTGAGAAGTCTCAGGGACATCATGAAAATCTAGAAATTAGCCCCAGCCTGCGGTGACTGAAATTAAAGATCTCACAGATTATATGTCAATGGGTTTCCACTAGGCCATAATTCACCCTATTTTATTGTGCTTGAATTGTAGACTCATTTTTTATGTTAACTATTTTAAGGCCTTATGTTTTCTACAAACTATTATTTAAAATCTCTTTAAGAATTGCATAATTTGTAGGCCAAGTACTAGAGTGTGTGACCAACCACTCTCAATCTAGATTAGAATTTGTAACAGCACCATGCTATCATTGAACAAAATGTAACTAAACTATCACTGAACACAAAATTACAAAATGATCCTATACTAATGTATTGTCATGTGTGATACACAGTTGAAAAACACATTTTTTCATGGATATTAAAGATTATTATTATTTAAGCAAGATCTCAGACTGAGTCTAGAGCGAACTAGAAATTCTAGATCAAAATAAAGATCTAAAATAAAATGTATATAACAACCTGCACAACAAAAAAGTTCAAGCATCTGCCAGACTTCAATGACAGAAATGTACATGATACAAATGAAAAATTTGTTTTCTCCTTCGTATAAGATCTAGAATGAGATAAGATCTAATCTAAATCTCTTTAAAGACATAAAGAATAGATTAAATCTTAAGTTTTTGTAAATTGTACTCTACCTACTATTAATTATTAACTGCGGACAATGGCTATGCTTGCCCCGTATGTGGCAAAATATGTAGGTCATAGATGGGGATGCACAGGCAAGGGAAATACTACATTCCTCACTAATCTTCGCACTCAATACAAGCCTTATTTTTTTCCTCTTAAGTTTGTCTTCATAGATCAGATCAGAATATATTTTTTTTATTTATTGTATAGATCTAGATGACTATAACTATAAATAGATGAAGATTACTTATTTCTAGATTCTTTATTAGATCTAATAATCTAATATAATAATAATATATATAGCATTAGTTTAGAATTATAATAATATAATCTATCTATAGTCTGTAACTGTAGACAGTATTATATTTATAGATTTGGAAGACAAAAATCACTGTTTCTATATTACAAACAAGAAAAAAAGGAACATTTAAAAAAAAAAAAAAATAGATCTACATCTAGATAGATCGTTTCGTTAAATAGCCTACTCACTTAGCATTTATATCCATAGTGACCATTGTAACGACTGTAGACTAATCCCTGTGCTGTGTCTGTGTAATATCCAACTACAGCACACACGCGCAGTTGACTTAGAGGCACAATAACAAGGTAGATGAACCGGCAAACGCACGAACAATGTTTAGTGTGTTACACGTTACACGCCCGATGACCTGCCTAACACCTTCCTATGTGTCAAGGCTTCAAGTAGCCAACCAGGAAATGGACGCGAAATCTATCGGCCAGTACGTGATAACAAGTAACGGGTCAGCGGGCCAGTTTGAACAAGACAATAACAATCCACTGCCGGTAACAGCAAGCTGTGTTCTGCACTGTGTAGCTTAGACCGGCGTGTTGTGGGTTACTAATGATCACACCGCTACATCAGACATCTTAGCATTACGCCGCCACCATATCATAATCAGAACTTTTCCTTCATGCCTCAATCCACAGTGCAGACACCACAGCCAGTCTACTTTGGTTTTACACACGCATAGCCTGTTTTATTTTTTTTTTTTTACATTCTACTCTTACATTTCAGTTGGGGTTCAAGTAGCTTGACCTTTGTTACGCTAAAATGCATAGCAGGAAACGGCCTGTGAAAATAATAAATCGTTAATATTGCTAGCGGTCAGAACATACCCACCCCAACCCACCAAACATTGGCTTATAGTTTCCCCCCCCCCCCCCATTCCTCTTTCCTTCTACACACAACTTGATCGCGACGTGCACTTCCTCCTCGTGAGCAGACGCTCGATTATCGTGAGCAATGAGAGATGTTTGCAAACAAAAAAATCTACATAGAGACTAGCAGGCCTAGATAAAAGTAGCTTTTCAACATTTATTTTCTTCAAAACCACATAGATCTATTTATAATGTGTAGACTCCAAGCCAGACCAATGAGCTTAATAAGCGTCAGTTCAAATAGGAAGTAAATGATGTATTTTGAAAACATTTGGGGTTCAGCCTGCTACTGTATTAGCATGTAACTGAGACGCAATGTGTTGCTACATTAAAAAAAAAAAAACAAACGAGGATAATGTTTTTTAAAAAAAAACCTGTTGCCTCACAACCTTGACAACTGACCCAGTGTCATTCAGCCGACAAATCCTGAAGGTGGCCTCAATATTTATTCAGATACCTGGAGTCACAGGTTGAATGTTTTCTTAATTACTGATCAGAAGAGAGCAAGAGTTGATGTTAATTTTTCTTAGTAACCAAACTTTGTTATCAACCTGGACTAGTTCAACTATCTCCACGGCAAGCTGTATGTGTGACTCATGTAGGTCTTAGCGCTGACATGGATGCTTTGATAGGGAAACTTCCTATTCTAAAGTACTCGATGGACTCGTTCATTCTAGTTTTAGTCTAGTGTTTTTTACAACTGTCATTTTATTTCCGAGTCATGTTCAAGTCCAGAGAGGCTGGGTTTGTATTGGGTTTCTGTTTGGTCAATTACAAGTGACGCAAAGTCAAATTTGGATATAAACCAGAGAAACTCGGTACGTCAGTTACCACTAGTTTAAACTGGAAGACATTCGGTTCTGCCATCTGGTAAAAATGTCCTTTGGCTTGAATTGGTATGGCCAGCATTTGCCACTTTTAAAACAGACCGACGAATCCTAAGGTATGGCTGTGTAATAGGAACTACCCCAAACAATCGCCTCGTCAGCTCTAGTTGAATGAAAATGTCAATAGTGACAAGAATGTCACGAAATGATACGAAAACAGCAAATGTAAGAGTGCAGGAAATGGTTGTACCAATATTGAAGAGGACAATGGTCAGCATAGACGTAGTATGTCAACACTGAACAATAGTTACCACCGGCTGTCTTTGATAAGGAGTGAAAGGGGTGGTTACAATTAAAATACAACATAGAAGTCTGCTTCCGCCCCGATGAGAAATGAGATCTTCTGGGAGAACAAGCAGGCCGGTGGATGACAAGTTTAGACTAACGCTCAACGAGTCAACAAGAATACAATAGCTCCAGCACATCACACTATTATCTCCACAGATCTATGGTCTTTAGTTGGAATGGCAGTCTAGGCTCTCAACACAATTTCGTACTGTATTCTGACCTTTTTGCAGGAGAGATCGTCTGCTCTTGTTTCCACACCGTACCCCACCCCTCTTTCATAGTCCCGCGTCAGGCAGCTCCAATGTATTCGAGTACAATCCATCAAGTCACATAAAATAGTTTAATATCCTTAAAAAAATTATCAGAGGAAACAACTCCGCATGTAAACTCTCAATAATGTAGAAGTTATTGTTTCTTTATTCAATTCAATATTAAACAAAATAATCAATTACCAAGAATTAAGTAGGCTAATGGTTAATTTGTTCATTTATGTTCTGTTAGGTCCAATAAATAAATGTTTCACGTTTGATCTGAGAATGGGTGTGGGAGAAGCTGTTCAATTAGGCCATCAAAGGGGACCATACATACAACTATCTGTGAAGATTGAGGGTAATTAATGAACAGTAATTAATTTGACTGATTTGTTAATTTTGTAAAATTGATTCATGTCTTGTCTATGCCAATAAATAGTTGTGCAAAGTGGGTGTGGGAGAAATAACGTGTATAAACCTTTCTACCAGATAGACCAGACACACACAGAGAGAGTTGTTATAAGACTTGTAAAAAGATGTAGTAAAGTATGTGAAGAACTAAATGTCAAAGTACTCTGTTATAGTCAACTAAAAGTACTAAGTGTCAACATACTCTGCTATAGTCAACTAAAAGTACTAAGTGTCAAATTACTCTTTTATAGAGAACTAACCATTCATCTATGGGTGCTAGGGATGCTGACTGTATCTTGAGTTCATTGTATACATTCAAGGGAATATCGTTGCTAACACTCATGTATGTTTTACAAGATCAGAAGATACCATGTTGAAACAAACAGGACAGTCAGCCTTTGTCAGAACCATGACCTATTGCTACTTAGAATGTCAACCAACTAACCAGTGACTGACACTGGCATCGCTGAGTCTGTCACTAGCATAATGTACACACACACAAATACATAGCCTGGAAAATTACTTCTACAAGATACGTTCTCAGTAGTATTTCAACGTAAACCTTTACAATATACAAGTAGATATGTACTGAGAGCAAGACACAGATATTTTTGTTTGACTGAGAGCAAGACACATATGTGTATATGTACTGAGAGCAAGACACAGATATGTGTTTATGTACTAAGAACTAGACACAGATATTTTTGTTTGACTGAGAGCAAGACACACTATGTGTTTAGTTAGGGAGGTATGTATGTTAAGTGATAAAATGAAATGATGTCAGAGAAAATAAGAGATTGAACTAATAGCAAACAGTATGTTGTAGAGCTCTGTGTCCACTAGAAGTTGGATAACCATCCACTGTGTACGTTGTATTCTGGTTGGACCACATGTTTATATAATAGATAGCACAACAATAATGGACATATAGGGAGGAAAACAACACAAAAACACTTTTTTTTCAATGGCTGCAATAGATAGAACAACAATCCAATGTACAGTTCAATCACAACATAACAGTTTACCTTTTCCATTTCAGTTTGCTAATTAGCAGGTGAGACATACATACATAAGTCAATTAGCATGGATAGATTATGACATTAGCACAGACCTGAAAGCTAATAAAGGTAAGATACATAGAATTGAGCCTGTTTACTTACAAATGTTACTTTAGATAAAGCAGGCTATTTAAACAATTCTGAGGATGGCCATTTTGGGCTACTATTTTATATTCCAAACATCATGACTTTGTGGTGTTAGTATTGTGTGTATTTTCTGAATCACTTTTTTAAAAAAATCTGGACATAAGTTTTTATTTATTCACACATGCTATTCAACTTAAGCCTGATAAAGTTTCTCTACTTTCTTGCTAATTGTATTGATAAAATGATCAATAAGTTTGAGTATGTAGTTTGTGTATTTGTTGTTAAACTTTTTTTTTACAAATACATTTGTTTATGATTTCCAGGCACATTTTGTCTGCAGTTCTGTTTTGTGAGTGCTTTGAGAGATAACATGTAAACAACTAAATGTTGACCAGTGATTTCAATTCAGTGGTTATCTCGTCTTATCAATCATTAGGCAATGATCTCTTCCAAAGATTAAAATGTTAACTGTCACAAACATAGATTGTAGTTCATTAACTTAGAGAATACTTTTGAGACAGGACTTTGAAAGAGAAGCTATTTGCAGCAAAGTTCCATTCTTCCTCTAGTCTAAGTCTTGGCTAGTCCTATACAACAGAAGGCAAACAGAGACCACATTGAAATCCTGAGAGCTAACATTGGGCTGTAAAGCACACACACACACACATACACAAACCTTACTCTTATTTTTGATGGAAGGAAAGATTTAATTTCTTTTTTTCATGTGTAATATACTGACTAAGCCAAAAGTAAGAACCCTTCTTAACTATTTTCTCAAAATAGTAAATGGGCAAAAGTAATTGGAGGTTGATTTGAGTGATTTTTAGATACACTTTTCATGACCTTTTACTTGTATTTGTTAGAAATTTGCAGTTCAATTCTAGCAATACGAAACATGCTTTTTGTAAAGCCAAAACAGCCATCACCAAAACTCCAAACTAGGGTTGCCCAAGCATTTTGTGAGCTTCAAAAAATTTAGTTGGGTAAAAAAAAAAGAAAAACTACAACTAATACTAATGCAATGAAATCAAAGAATATATCAGAATGCAACTATGAACAAGCACACTGGCCTAAGAAAGTTCAACTAGAAATAGAGCACATAGTCTTGGTGGACACAGTTTTCATAAGAATGTTACACTTGAAGTGACTGTTAGTAGAGCTCATGTTTGAATATTATATTATACTCAATTACTTGATGAAGAAAATGAAACAAAAAAGTGGAAAGCAATGTGTCTATGGATTATAGCCTAAATAGTGAGACATGGTAAAGCCATTAACAGATTATCAGAATGACTGATGGACTACAAGTCTTGCAGTCGCCCAAAAGGACACTGAGCTAAATACTTACCCAGCATAGACTGGTGACCGATCCACAAGGACATTGTCAGGGTCAAAGCTAGTGCTGAATGAAGAGCCACTGTAGGAACTGAAGCGGTTGACTTCCCCAGTAACTGGCAGGCGTCCTGTGATAGGCGGAGCAGCTGTGTGCATGGCGCTGAAGGACTGGCTGGTGATCTGGGCATCCATGTAGTCCTATCAACAAGGTAATACAGCTGGTCAAGTCATTATACACACATTAGTGGATGAGTCTTTATTTTAAGACTCTCATTGTGATTCTAGTGTACTTTAAATATATTTAACTTTAACAATTAGGGTATTTTTTTATTATACAGAACTAAGAAAAAAAATTATTATTGTATTATAATAAAAAAAAGTAAATGTTCAAATACAAATTTATAAATAGCATAAAATTAAATTTGTTTATTATCTCAAACAATAAGTTTTTCTATTAATTTAAAATCTTGTCAATGACTGCCATAATAGAATGTGTTAATATTCATTTAAAATCTTTATTTGAGGTAGTCTAATATTAATTCAAGGTACAGACAAAATCTATGCATGAAATTATTGTATACTTATACTATTGCATTAGTAGTAAACTGTTACTCAAAAAAACAAACCAAAAACCCAAATGAGGTAGGTACATTTGATATATATAGAGAGAAAGATGCAATGAAATCAAGCTGTGAGAAAACACTGTATAGGTAGCACAAGAATTCATTAGTCTTGTATGAAACTCTATTAGTAGGGCATCTTGAGGCTAGCATTGGATAGAACTTCTGGACTCTTTACTAAATGATAACACTATGAACTAAGCTTGTATTTCAGTACAAACATCATTGAATACAATCTGGCTATGATGTGATGGTGGTAACTAAATAATGCAGTCATGGGACACACATCTACTAGTAGCATGGGGAGGAGCAAGCAACCCAAGCATAGAACAAAGGTAATTAGTGTACAGCAGTCATTTATAGAATATAGTCAAAGTAAGTTTTGTTAAAATAGAATGCCATTATATGGAGAAAAAAGCAGAAATTGTGTGTAATAAGTTTGAAAAAAAAGGCACTATTTATTGATAAAATATGTGTTTCAATAAGGTATGCAGACTACATCATCTTTGCATAATGTAATCAATGATGCTACATTTTATTATTGTTAGCGATTTCTAACTTAGATATTGTATAGACTAGTTGAAATTTTCACAATGTAAGTAAACAGCTTAAGAAAATCTTTTTTATTGTAAGGTATAGTTCCTAAATGAACACTTGTAATTATTTCAATATAAAAAAAAGGAATGGTTTTAAAAAAAAAAGCCTATAGTAAGTATTTTATTCATACACACAGCAAGCTATTTTGCTAAATAAGCTTTGTCCAGGAATATGCAAATTTAAAAAATGGTAATCTACAGCATAGATACTAAAATAGATCAAGTTCTAAAACTGACTGGGCAGCTAAGAGTTAAACTAAATAGCTAAATGTTATTGAAGTTCCAATGTCCAAAGAGTTAAATCAAAAAGCCATGAGGATATTGGATAAAATATTGAGATATTTGGATAATTGAAGGCGAAAAAAAAAAAGGCTAAATAAAAGATCAGAGGTCATTGTTTACTTGTATGAACTCTGAAGCATCAGCTGCAGTGATGGAGTCATCAGGAAGGTACTTGACAATATTGGAGTTTTGATCTGGGGAAGAGGAGTACTGTCCCTGGTAGATTATGTGTGGACGTTCTGTTGAAGGCAAGTTGGAATCTTTCAAGTCTACAGACCTCTGCTTCTGGATTGGTTCCTTTCTCTTTTCTGGTGTTGGCTTTTCAACATTGAATTTCTCCACTCTCTCTGATTGTTCAGCTGATGTCCTAACAACTGAAGTGACTGTTGTTTCTGTGTATTCTATCTTGTGAACTGTTTCTGTCACTTCTTTCTCCACAGAGGAATTCAGAATAATGGTTGGAACAGCTTTTTCTTTAAAGTCTACGGAGGGCGATTCCAAAATGATAGATGCAGCAGTTTTCTCTTTTAACTCCACTGATGGAGACTTCTGAAGAAGGAAAGTTTCAGTTTTGGCCTTGTACTCAATTGATGGTGACCTTTGGTAAGCAGTCCTCTCTTTGTATTCTGCTGATGGCAACATCTGGACAGCTGGTGCTTCACTAGCTTTCTGGTCCTTGAGTAGTACCTCAGAGCCTTGTAGACTATCAAAGGACTGATTGGCACTCCAACGGCTGGGAGATGTCAACTCCGGGGCTTTTTTACCATAACGGAACGATTGTCTGGCATACAAATCTTCACCAAAGGTATCTTCAGGCTTATGCTGTGTCCCAAAGTTCCAGAGATTGGAGCAAAATGAATGTGTGTAAACAAATAGATTAGAAATTGGGAGTGAATTTAAAAAAATCTAAAGAAGATTGTCATAAAATAAGATCATGAATAAATATGTGACCTAATGTTTTAAAATCATTGTAAAATTGTGAGAGATAATCATACACACTAAAACATGCCATGACTATGGATACATAAGGTCAAAGTTCAACTAGTTACACTGACACACATAAGACAAGCTTAAGACATGCAGCAGAAGTTTAAACCAGTTCAAGCAATACTGACATACAAGAAATTCAATAGCAATGCTGACATACAAGAAATTCAATAGCAATACTGACATACAAGATGAAAAGGAATGGTAGACTGAACAGCATTTAATAAAAAAAAAAAACAAATTTATACTCTAAAATAACATTAAAAGTAATAAAAATAAAACATTGCATTTACTATGACAAAAATATTTCTTTGCTTTAATTGTAATTTCAGACTATTTATATAGCTCTAGATTACTTTCCTATCAAACTATGCTGTTCTATTTGGTTGATGACTGAAATAAAGAGTGAAGGAAACAAAGTCATCTCCCTTGTTTGTCCCTCAAAGAAGAAAGTCAGTGAGAATTACACAGGCTGCGTGTTTCATCCATTACCTTCTTCAGATAGGCCTCATCAGCCACAACATACTTCAGGTCGTCTTCCTCCATAAAGTCCCCGGTACTATCTCCCACAGAACGGTCTCTCGTCCCTTCCAGAGTCAGAGAGTCCCGGTTGGAGCCTAAGGTAGAATAGTCTCCGGAATAGAAGACGCTGTCTGTCCTAGACTTATCCCCTGCAGCCTGCTATATAGCCAAACATGGGCATGGCAAAATAAAATACTTTCATAAGGGAGCAACAATTAAACAATCAAAGCAAAAAACTATAAGTTTGCCAAAACACAGTATCTCCATAATTAGGACAACTAAGTGTCAAATATTTTTGTAATAAATAGTCATTTTACATTTTATTTTGTTCTCAATGGACAAGACTTTATATTGGTATTTAAAATGAGAATATGATTGTTTCACCAAATTGGCAGATAATGTGTATTGTCAGAAAACATTTTAGATAGTACAATGTTTAAATGTAAGCTTCTATATATTTGTCATTGTCTTAGACACTGAAACTTTTTTTTTGTTTCATCTCAAGCAGGTAAAAAAATCAAAATCATGACAATTAAACAGAGTTCTTTTTTTTTTTTAAATAGTTTTAGGCTTTTATGACCAAATTGTATATTTAGTAAAGGTTGAGATTTTTTTTTTAGCTTCTTTCTGTGTTTGAGACATTTATTTTTTTTTATATATCCATAGAAGTAGTAGTAGTTTCAGTAAATAAGACAAGACATAGCACCTCCAAGATCAAGTCTGTAAGAACAATGTTCTACAAAGGCTGATTTTGGATGCTTTCTGTTTGAGGACAGATAAAGGAAGTGATCAAGGCATGGGGTAGGTTAAAAAAAAAAGCTGTATATCTAAAGGTGTGATTTAGATCAACATGACTTTGTAGCTATGGCCAATCCACTAAAAACTTGATTCACTCTAAACCAATGAGAGTTTTAACTCAAAGACATTCTACCTCGTAGAATAACTGAAAAGGTTTCAAGTAATATTTTATACCCCAATGTCAAGGTAAATCAGTTGGTCTGTCTATGTACCATGCACTGTGAAAAAGAGGACCAAACATGCCATTATGTCCATTCTTAATGTAAATTGTTCTATTATGTTGACATGTCCAGTTAATGTTGGTTATTAACATGCTAGCAGCAAGGTGCAATCTATTTCTCTCATTAACATTTTTTTTTTGTTGTTGTTAAATAGTTCTGGGAGCAGCGATATAGAAGATTGCTACTCCAAAATGTAATAGTAGCTAAAGTATGCAAATATTTTTACCCATTATGGGCTACATCAAATTTTAAGAAAATAAGCAGTTTTAAAACTGATGTTTGAAACTTTTGATTGTAGCATGAAAGACTTTTTAGAATACACCAGAATGTTTGTATTCTCCAAACATCTTACCATTGAATTTTGTTGATCAAAACATGTTTAATTTCTAAGACTAACTTTACTAATCATGTAAGTACAAAATGATTGCCTATTGAGGGAAGAAAGTATTTGTATTTGTTGACAGGCCCAATGTCTATCTGATGGTTACATAAGTGTTGTATCTGGAGTTGTACAGTTTACCTTATCTTTAGGAGACAAGGTGTCCCCGTGGTAATATCTCATCTCTTCCTCATAATCAGGCCCGTTCTCTAGATAGGATGGATAGTACATGGTGGCCCCCATTTGGCTAATCTGACGGCCTCTGTGCTCTGTTGTCTTGTGTCTCATGTGAATATCCTATTGAGGTGAGTAGCAGGGAGTACAAGCACTGAAAACATGGGTCTGGGCCAGCAAGCAAAACAAACAAAGCAAAGCACAACACACACAAAACACAACACACACACAGACTGCACACAGATCGGAACAGTTAGACATTTCAAATCTACAGCAACAAAAATCATGAAAAATGACATTAAAAGTAGGTAAATGAATAACACAATAGGTGTAGAAAGCTAATCCACCAAATAATAACAAAAAAAAAAAAGGTCAAGTTAACACTACACATGCTAATGGCCTAATATCTGAGTTTTCTAGTTGTGAGTTCAAAGTAATTCAATTGAGCATGTTAGATGTAGTAGTCTTGCACTGCCATCTTAGTAGGAAATATTTATGGAGGAAATAAATGCCTGACATTAAGACCATGTCAACTTAAAATGTTCAGCTATTATAATGCCATTAGTATAGAGAGGTGTGTATATTAAAAAAGAAATCATTACAAGTAATTGTCCTAAATGTGCCTGTTCATTAATTTTTATAACACCATGCTTTTAAAACTATCCCATATTCTTCTTCAACACAAGGTTGAAATCAAAGTTTCAAGAAACAAACGAAAATATACAGAGGGACAAATTGGATTCCAATGACTTCATAGTGATGTCTAGGAACAATGCAACTGGTGGTCCTATAACTAGTAGTCAGAGTAGTCACTATGTGACCTCCAATACTGAGTACAGTCACATCTAATATCAAAGAATAACTAAGTAGATACAAGTGGATACAAGTCTACAGTGACCATAGAAATCAATGAACACCAAAAGCAACATACAACTTTGTTGAAGACTCAATACACTGTTAACATCTATATAGGGCAGTGAGAAAACATCAAGAACAAAAGTGTAGCCCTTGGCTCATATTGATCAACAACACAAACAAAAAACATAGATAAAACATTTGTAAAAATGTAACAAATAGTGTTAACAAAGTAACCAATGAACACTGATATTTATTGTTGGAAATCAAATCTGACAAGCAATGAACTGTTGTTACCTTATCAAAAGATGTGTCCAATGGTGAAGCACTGCCTCCTCTCTCAAGAGAGATACTGTCTTCTCCTAGAGAAAATAAGGAGATTAGAACATGATTAGAATATTTTCTTTTACAAACAGAATTGACACATTTTAGTGTTGCTTTAATAATAACTAATTTTTTAAAATCCTTTTATTGTTAAGTATTGTAAAGTAAAGAAACTCAGACTTGTTTTTATTTTTTTTTTTTGTATTTTTTTTTGTTGAGAACTCTGATTCTGACTAAAAATAATAATACCAATTAATATGGGTCGTACCATAAGAACAAAAATAAACATTGAAGAAACTGAATGATTGAAGGAAACAAAATGTAAATAGCTCTAATGAATAGATACATATTTTTAATAATACATTTAGTTATATAGGTTTGAATGTAAGTAATAACTTTAAAAAGTTATCTATTTGTTAACAAAAAGTGCTCAAGGAAATTTGAAACAAATGTCTTTAATTAAATATAAGTAGTAAAAAATTTTAGCACACATTTACTTCAAAAGTAGATTCATTTCAATGAAACTAGAAGACTGTACTATTTCAAAAGCAGAACAACAGTAAAACAAATAAAAGCTCAATAAAACTTGTTAAAGCAGTGTAACACTAACATCAACTGTATACACACAACAAGTTACCACTGTCACAGTCATCTATGTAACTCAAGTCTGGGACATTGGAAGAAGACAATGAAGCTTCAAGTATAAGTAAAGCACTGACTGCACTACATAATTCTCAACTATTGGATTTAAAGACTCTCTTTGTTACAATTGTTCTTGATACACAAGGTGTGGCTTTAATATCACAAGATGTCCTCAATTAGTTGAAATCAGAATTAAAATAGCTAGGCTTCTGGTGTTGCTGCTTTTACAAAATGTTTGGGGGGTTATATTTTTACTGAAACTATTTTGTTAATATTTAGTCCAATCCAAATAATATGTACAATTTGACCAGTGATAATATGCTGAATAAGTGGTTCAAACTTGATTAAATTGTATACAAATTAAACATACTAAAAAAAAAGTAGCTTAGTCTTTAAAGAGCAAAGTTCTAGTTGAACAAGAAATGTCTTATATGTAAGCCTAGAGAATAAACTTCACTAAAGAAACAAAAAATGTTATGTGAGTATTCAGAGAAGCCAGTGTGTTAATTCTTCACTGTTACAATGAGAGTGGGTGCAACTGAAATAATGAAAACATTCAAAGTAAACTCCAAATTTTGCTGTAAAAAAATTAGCCTTGGGAGAAGGAGGAAAAACTCAAGTAATCACATGGGGGAAAGAGCAGTAGTATTGTAGGGGAAGATAGAACATTATTTCCTCAAGATCAAGTCACCAACACAGAGTGTAACAACTTCATGACTTACTGGCATGAAGTAATGGGAGACAACAACACAGTTAAACCCAGACACCTAGCTCCAACAACATAGTTAAACCCAGACAACTGGTTCCAACAACACAATAAAACCCAGACAACTGGCTCCAACAACATAGTTAAACCCAAACATTCTATTAACACAATAAAACATAAATGACCACAAATAAACATAAGCTCTCATTTATAATGCCTGCAGTCTAGGCTCATGGAAAGCTAAGCGTTCACATATATTTTTATGTTATTTGTATAATTAAATTTTCTGAATATTTCCACACCTCTGGAGACACTGACACAATTCTAATCTATCCCAAACTTTATCTAACACCAACACAAGCCTACTTTCAGAACTGGCCAATGGTAAATAGATTATCTGGCCAACTTCTGTAGTTCCTGTAAATAATGAAGCTCAGTCAGCCAACATTCTTTTCCTATTTCCCTACATCCACATCTCAAGTTAAAACCTTCTTTACACATATCTCTCTACCTTTAAATTTTCTTAAAAATTAATAGAAACTTCTTTTTTTTTTAGAAACATAATTGAAAAAATTGAATAATGTCAAGTTTTTCCTATTTGAACAATGCAGTGTATGTACAATCAATCATCAGTTGACAGTGTGCATAAGTTTAGCCCCAAGAGAAGGTCTTCATTTCAATGAGTATTTCCAAACTTTATGTAAAAATGAAGCCTGTACTATTTACAAGGATAACAAGATTTTTAAAAGAATTAATGTATGTTTTTTTTT
>JADKLZ010003886.1:25365797-25377217 GCA_021533235.1 Biomphalaria straminea
TTAACAAATTTAAAAGCAAGTAGAAACAAAATTATGCTCATTTGACACAAACAGAATAAATATCAATGACAACAGTACAAATCATACATTTATGAGACCTGATTTATGAGCTATAAATTTCTATTATTTCTGAAAAAATTACAGTGCATATAAAATATCTCTCCATCTTTATAAAATACCATTACATTTGAAGCATAGATAAAGTGATAGAACTTACAGTAGCTGTAGCATTGACATTGGCTTGTTTCTCTAACAAAAGGGACACAATGTCAGTGTGACCTTCCTGTGCAGCCAAGTGCAATGGTGTGAACCCGTTCTTGGATTCAGCATCAGGCTTAGCCCCGTACTCCAGGAGCATGGTTGCAATGTCCATTTGGTTCTTCTTGGCAGCAATGTGAAGTGGTGTATAGCCATTCTATAAAACATAAAATGCATCTTGACTGAAAATTAATTAAGACAAGAGGAGCTCAATCTAACAATATTGTATTAACACATTTCTATAACTAGCAGGTTAAGTCCATCTACTTCATTGATTAGCAGGTCTAATTGATTTACCCATTTTTAAGATTACAATGATGTAATTTAGTTAGTATAATAATTAACTTTGTTTTAAAACTGATTATCCTCATTTACAAAGAAGAATTCAACCATCCTTCTCTACTAGACATTCTGGCTTCAAAAACTAAGGTATTTATTTGCACAATACCACTGATAGTTAATTCTTATGCTAGTTTTAGTTTAGAGACTGTCCACTACTGACCTTGGCAGTAGCATGAGGGTTGGCCTTGTTTTCCAGGAGAAGTTGGGCTACATTGGCATGGTTGTAATGGGTGGCCACATGCAGAGGAGTCAGGCCATTCTTGCCACTAATGTCTGGGTTGGCCTCTTTTTGTAGCAACAGTCTGGCAACCTTGATGTTACCATACTTGGCAGCAATGTGTAGGGGAGTGAACCCTTTCTGTTTAGAAGAAACACATTTATTCATAGAATACATCAGGAAGAAATCATACAATTTAAATAGTGGTAAACAAAACAAAATATTTGCCAACTCCATTCAATGTATAACTATGCATAAAGTAAACAATACAACGTTTTGTAACTAAAGTAACAAGCATAAAATCTGATTAGATATTCTACTTAAGAATAGAACAGTGAAAATATTGCGTACAATGTAAATATTGCAAAATTCAGATTTCGAAGTTCAAGTTTTAAATAAATGTTTAAGTAAATGTTTGAACCAAATCCAAATGACAGTCCAGCGCGCAAACTGTACGACCAGGCGGCCATCCTATCTTTGGGGCAGATCATGATAAGGGTATCCTTTTTCTGTGGCCATGATTAACGAGGATGTCATGTGACCCAATTAACCAATCGCCTTTACTTTTTCCCCAACTAATGTCAGGTACCCATTCTAGCTGAGTGGACTGAGGGAACCCTAAAAATACCCAAATTAAAAATCCCAGTTTTTACAAAGAGTCAAGCCTGAGACCCTGTTCTTTAACCACTCAGTCACCATGCCATCTGCATACTTTTATTACTTTAATATCAGAAATCAGGAAACAGTAGTATTTAATATTCAATGCAAGTAAGTAAATGGGGTGACAGACCTTGGTGGTGATGTCATGCTGGGCTTCATGCTCTAGAAGGACTTGGGCCACTTCTTCATGACCTTCCTTGGCTGCAATATGGAGTGGGGTGTACTTGTCCTTGGTGGTAGCATCTACTGAGGCCCCATGCTGCAGGAGGAGCAGCACATTGTCCACATTGCCCAAGCGGGCAGCAATATGGAGTGGAGTTTGTTGTTCCTGAAGTGATGGGAGAATAGTTGATTGAACAAAAAGAATGTACTACAGAAGTGTTGAGATTAAACAAAGTAAAGCTTAGAATAAGGTACAACATTTAATAGTGAAGAATGCAACAACACAATGACTCACCCTAGCTCTGGCATCCACAGTGGCTGAGTTCCTCAAGAGAATCCTGATGATGTCTGATTGGTTGGCTCTGGCAGCTAGATGGAGTGAGGTCTCCCCCCTGACAGTGGCTGTGTTAGGGTTTGCATTGTGTTGGATCAAGTAGATGACAATGTTCATGTGACCCATGAAAGAGGCAACATGGAGTGGAGTCAGGCCAGACTGGAAAATAGAAAATCAAAACTTATAACTTTCTTTATGAAATAATTTTTTAAATTCACTACTTTAGCAGCCATCTTCAATTTTCAGACTTAAATAGCTTTAAAAAAAAACATTGCTTTTTGTATGGGACCAAAGACAGATTAATGCACCTTAATAAATGTTCGGGTTAATATTTGTTCAGTTATTAAGATGTTTTATATGTAAAAAAAAAAACAACTTCAAAGAGTATCAAAAACACAGGTTGAAAGTCATAACCAATGATTCCTAGACTCACCTCAGTTTTACTTTCAATTGAGGCTCCATACTTCAGTAACAACTCTACTACCTTGATACGGTTCTTTTTGCAAGCAATATGGAGTGGTGTAAAACCATTCTGTAAAATATATATGTTGGCTGTGATAAACAAGTTAAACCTACACTGCTTTGATTCAAAGTGATATTTGAGTCATGATTCAAATCTCATATGGACCTAACAGAAACAAGTTATACATACACTGCACTGATTCAAAGTGATATTTGAGTCATGATTCAAATCTCATATAGACCTAACAGAAACAAATTATACATACACTGCACTGATTCAAGGTGATATTTGAGTCATGATTCAAATCTCATATGGACCTAACAGAAACAAGTTATACATACACTGCTTTGATTCAAAGTGATATTTGAGTCATGATTCAAATCTCATATGGACCTAACAGAAACAAGTTAAACATAAACTGCTTTGATTCAAGGTGACATTTGAGTCATGATTCAAATCTCCTATAGACCTAAGAGACCAACACTTACCAAAGCTCTAGCATTGGGCTCACATTTCCTGTCCAGTAAAAGTTTAGCTGTCTTGACATTGCCACAGTGAGCAGCCACATGAAGTGGAGTCAGGTAATCCACAGTCACTTCATTCAGTGATGCCTTATGATAGAGAAGTAAACGAGCACAGTCTTCATGATCTCCTTGGGCTGCCATGTGAAGTGGAGTTAGACCATTCTGAACAAAGAAATAACATTACATTATTTGACTTTGACTAAGAAAAGTAAAGAAAATATTTCAAGAGTTTATAAACTAATTGTATGAATTTAGAAACATTTTTGAAGATCAAATTTCATAATTGAATTCCTCATCTTTCCTCCAGCATTTATAAAAATACTTTATTAGCTATGTAATATTTAATATAAATTAGTAATTTATAACATTTTTAAACTCCTTTATTTTTCTTCTCATGTAAAATTGAGATAAAGTGATAAAGTATATATAGTTTACCTTTGTTTTGGCTGAGTGAGGAGCTCCCTTTTCTAACAGGGTGTCCACCACACTCTCATGACCACTTCTAGAGGCACAGTGGAGTGGAGTCAAGCCATCCTTTAGACAGTGGACAAATCAAAAGAAACAAATTTACATGCTAGTAGCATTCAGTGTGTATATTAAATCTATTAAAGTATGTTTAAACATATTAACTAGATATTGTATTGATACTGTATTGATATTGGCTACACAAATATTGTATGTCTCTATTACCCTAGTCTTTTCATCAATGGTAGCATTGTTGTCCAATAGAAGATTGACCATGTTTAGTTTTCCCCATCTTGAAGCCACATGAAGTGGTGTGATATTGTTCTGCAAGACATGAAAGACATTATTAGTGAGAGAGCATGCCAGGCAACATACAGTCATGCCAACTTAAGTTAGGGTTGAAACAAAGTGGTACAATGAAAAATGTTACCTTGGCTCTGAAGTTCACGTCTGCGTTGCGCTGGATCAACAAGTTGGCAACATTGATGTTCCCATAGTGGGCAGCAATATGTAGAGGAGTGAAGCCACTCTGTGAATCAAGAAAAACATCTACGGTTATAAGAGTGGTCACCAATCTTATATCAACTAACTTTAGAAATGTAGAAAGTAGGAAAAGTGATTCACTGGATAAATGTTGCACTTTTATTTTCAAATTTTAACAAATTATTTTGTTTCTCTTATATAATAGCTAATAGGATAGAAATTAGTTTATAAACTATTAATATTAAACTACTAATACTAAAAAAAAAAATAGAGAGAGCATACTGCAGTCTTGTCACTTAGAATAGATACTGTAAGTTAAAGATAATGTTGCAAGGCAAAGTCACTAATAGAAAAAATTCAAATAGGAAATATATAGTTGAAATTAACAAATAAAAAAAAAAAAAAAAAAGGAAACTGCAAATATTATTTATTCAAATATTTACTCAAACCCAAACAAAAAAGAAAAAAAAATGCAACTCCTCAATTTTGTGTTTCCAACTAGTCCAAGAAAGAGTCCAAGACAGTGCATGAAAGAGAGCAGAATGAAGTAATGCATGCATCAAGTTGTATCAACTACTCAAGTACAGTGTGACATACAGAAGATAGCTCTAGAAAACAAACCTTGGTTGTATCATTCACTAATCCTCCCTTTGGTTTAAGTTAGCAAAAGAAAAGGAAATCAATTCATGGTTAGTTTACTTTTATTCTACATGATTATACTTAATTTAAAACAACAACAAAACATATCTTGTAATTGGTGTTTGATGTAATTAATTAGCTTTCTTGAATTAATTAGCTTTCTTGAATTAATTTCATAAACAATATTCATTAGCACCTAACGTTTGTGTCACCAAACAAGCTAATAATCTTAAGACATGTTGATTTGAGGTGTCTACATACTCAGTGCACATTTACTGAGCTATTTCAAATCTTCCCCACCCCACTTTACCCTAACCCCTTACAGCCCAAAACAACAACATATTCAATTGACACAATGTGTAGAATGTTGAACTGGACACCACGTCTTACCTTGGTCTGCAACTCCACACTGTTCTGTTCATTCTGCAGCAACAAGGCAGCAGACTTGACATCATCTTTCTTGGCAGCAATGTGCAAAGCTGGCAGCCTGACTTTACCTTTAGCATCATGCTCCAGGAGCACTGAGACTACCTTGTCATGGCCTTGTTGAAGGGCTACTGCCAGTGGTGTGAACCCATCCTAGAAAACAACAAAACAAACCCTAAATATTAGGATGAACATTACATTTATTAGTAAACTTACAAGTGTCAACAAATACAATATAATCCTTTTAAAAGAATTATTTTAGTGACATTATTAAGACTATTATTCCTATTCTATGTTTAAGATAATTATTTTTAAAAATTGTCTTTCTGATATGTGAGTAAAATAGGTCTAATCCAAAATCAATTCCTAATGCTAACCAAATTCGTTAGATCATCCACAACTTACTACTTAGTATGTATACAAAACTCAATAATGTTCCACATATTTATTTACAGAGCTCACAAGCACTTGAAATAGGTTCTCTGTCGCACCTACTCAGTTTCCATGTGATGACCAACAATTTTTTTTTGTTGTTTTTATGCTCACATTCAATATCTAAACTTAAGGAATTTTAACTTGTTTCATTAGCAATATTGTGTTTTGTGTAGGCTAGATTGATTGAATATGAATCATACCTCAGTAGATAGTCCCTGATTGGCTCCAACTGATAACAAAAACTTGACCACATCAGCATGCCCTTCTTGTGAAGCCATATACAGTGGGGTAAAGCCAGCCTGAAAGTACAGAAACAAAGTAAACAACAAAATTCAAAGACCTGATATTTGTTAGAAAAAAAAATTCATAGAAACATATGATCTACCCATATATTGCAAGGTCTGAAAGATAAAGCTGGAGAAATTTTTCAAAAGCACACATGACACACATTTGAGACCTTATTGAAAAAAAACCCCTAACACTGAAAACAGTCTCAGCTATATCTGCTTTATATGTAACAAAATATTCTGCACAGCTAGATTTAATCATATAAAATACTGCACATTCCTAACTTAATCTTCAGACTTCAAGACATTGCATTCATTCTATTAGACTCCTCAGACTTCAAGACATTGCCTGTTTATTATTAGAATCATATAACCCATTTATTGAATCCCACCTGGTGACACTACCATAGTGACCCTATTTAGGATCAGAAGACATTGAATGATGACCCCTAGATCTAGATTACCTGGGCCTGAAGATTGACTTGGGCTCCATTCTCTACCAATTTCCTGACTATTTCCTCATGTCCTGCCAAGGAGGCGATGTGCAAGGCAGTGTTGCCCTTTTTAGTAGCTGCCTCTACATTGGCACCACGGCTTAACAATTCAGTGACGATGTTGATGTGTCCTTCTTTTGATGCCAAGTGAAGGGCATTGAGTCCATTCTGAAAATGTTAAACATTATATGAATAGATTGTACCTGTCTATAAAATCATAAATTAAATCATTTAAAAAACAAAAAGTATAAAAGTATAATATTGAGATTTCAAGATGGGAGACAGGTCAGTTGTGGTCAGAATAATTGAAATAGTCATAAGAGCACACACAAAGATGGGAGACAGGTCAGTTGTGGTCAGAGTAATTGAAATAGTCATAAGAGCACACACAAAGATGGGAGACAGGTAAGTTGTGGTCAGAGTAATTGAAATAATCATAAGAGCACACACATGAAGATAGGAGACAGGTAAGTTGTGGTCAGAATAATTGAAATAGTCATAAGAGCACACACAAAAAAATTTTTTTTAAGGTAACTATTATCCACCAGTCATCAGTAACATCTACTCAATACACCAAAAATTAATTAATTAATAATCGACCCACCAGCTAGCTCTTGATGAAAATGGTAATTCTAAATATGGACTAAACAGTTCAAACTCTTGAGGATCAAACCAACGACATTTGCCTTATTAGCATAACGCTCTATCAACGTACAACTAAGTGCAAAATTTTAGCTTAAAATAAATGTCAAAATTTTGTATTTAAATTTCTGGTCAACATTCAACCATTTCCTTTCATAAACAAAGAGTAAGCTAGTTGTAGGAATTTAAAAAAAAAAAAAAGAAAATATGTAGTATTTCAGAAGAAAGTCTTAGTTAATTACAACATTCCCTGCATTGTAAACATTTGTTAGTCACTACTTGAAATTGAAGTCCCAAGCAATCATTATATCATCTAGTAAATTAGTCAAACAATCAAGTTACAGATCCTACAATATCCTGACAAAAACTAGTGTAAACATTTAATGCCCTCCCACAACTTGTTCTTATTGAGAGCCACACAGAAACACTTCTAGATTTGGTAGATGTGCAAGATTTGGTACTCACTGGGTTGCTGGTATTAATGTCTGTACTGCCTTTTAAATAATCCAAGACTTCTTCCAAGTTTCCATCTCTTGCTGCTCGCAGGAAACCAGCGTTGCCATCAGTCTGGTGAACAAGAGAACAAAATACTTAGTCAAATACAACGGAAACTTGGGAGTGTATAGATAAATCTACAACTATTTAAATGCTTGGAATAATTTATTAAAGATTGAACAGAATTGATGATCAGAATAATTGGAGGTTGAACAGCATTGACTATAAAAAAAAATTCATTATAGGTTGAACAGAACAGATGCTCAGAATAATTTAAAACAGAATGAACAGAAACAATATTAACTAGAAAGTATTTATAAAACAAGAATAAATGACGACCCATTTAGACTCCTACAATTGGGATAGCAGTTTTGTGAGCTAGCAAAATTCATGAGTCAACATTTTCTTCTAGCAAAATTAGCTTTTAAAGCAAGGGGGAGTAGCATAGCAGATGACAAAAATGTATTTCAAAGGTTAGCTGTGTCCAGTTACAAAAACTTAGTCAATAAAAAAAAAGTCTGGATATTAGCTATTGTTTGTTTGTTAGAAGGACATTTGATTTGTTTGCGTTTATGACAAAACCCATTTCCTCATGCATGTATGAGTCATGTGACCCCTACATGAGACATGCTCAACAAGCTAACCACTACATCAATACACAAGTGGTGCCAAGTCCAATGGGGAGGCCAACTTATTGATTTCAGCTTCCAGCCAAGATGATGGGAAGAACTATTGTATGAGTGTGTGAGAGAGAGGACTCTGCAAGTCTGACCCTTGGTTTGGGCCATACAATTGATTTCTGTCAAAGCTAAGCTCTGGCAAGGTCAGCTCTTTTGGATCAATGCCTGGCTGGATGAACTGAAATAATAGTGTTGAGCTGGTCAACAGGTCTGGCTAGTAGTTTCTGCCACTGGTGGCTTAAAGAATTTCACTTCCTCAGCTCCAGTGGTTCACACAAAACTGATAACTATATAGACTGTCTCCCCACCACTCATATTTCATTCCCAGCCATTTGTTGATCTGGGCAACAATGTGCAAGTGTATAGCTTGAACTGAAATGACATCTGTAAAGCTAATTGTAAACATGATAAACACATACCACGTACACACACTAGATATGCTCAGAGATTTAATATTTACCACAACAGAACATTAGCAGATAATGTAGCCTTTCTCCTAGAGAAGGAGAGCATAAGGTAGCCTGTGCAATGTGACTTTAACTTACATTCAAACCAAGGCACTAATCAAACAATAAACAATTATGGGTTAGACAAAAAGCTAAGTGTCAACATTGACAAAAAGTACACACACACACACACAATACTATGCTAAGTTTTTAAATCTTAGTACAGCTAACTATTGTATTGGTCAAGACTAAACTATTGTATTGGTCAAGACTAAAATGTTTTGCACAAGAGACTAGAAAGATCTGAAATGTTGACATTACCCTATGCATTGTGTTGTTCCTGGTCACAGATGTGTGTGTGTGTGTGTGTGTTGGCTTGGGACACACGCACATTTAGGAGATACTGATGACACTGTGGTATCACACACCAGATAACATGACCCCATCCTCGATTGGACTATTTCATGACGCATAGTTCACACAGTGCTTCGGTACATTTCACTAAAACGTATATTTCCTTAAGTAGACTATACAATACTATTGGTAATGTCTTCGATTCCGAAGATTAAGGATGAGTGCAGTGTTTCACGTGACTACGCAAACCCTACATGCCACTAACAGGGGAGGTAAAAGTTATCTCCATATAGGACCCAGTGCTTCATGAAGCAGGTAACGTTACTTGGTTCAGTGGCCAACCCTTAACGAAGATGACGTTAACTACTTCAATTTTTCTTATTAATTGTTAGGTTCTAAAAGAAATAGGTTGACTCATACACGCCATAATAATAATAATACTAATCTGTATTGTCCATAAGGAAAATACAATTCCACTTTGAAAGTCTTGGGATCAGTTGTTGTTTTCACTCGCCCATCCCAAGTGCTACTATGGAACACTAGCGGGTAACTAGTCCCGTAGATTTAAACATGTGCGCTGTCCTAAATAGACGACTGGCAATACAGAGTAATTATATTGATGAATTCTGTCTTTAATGTAGTCACTAAGAAGAAACGAAGACTATGTGTAACAGCCTCAGTAATGTAGAAACGAAGACTATGTGTAACAGCCTCAGTAATGTGGAAACAAAGACTATGTGTAACAGCCTCAGTAATGTAGAAACAAAGACAATGTGTAACAGCCTCAGTAATGTCAATGTCAACATATTCTTACATCTTTTTGATCTAGAAACATACAAGCAAACTTGAATACGATAACGTTCAAGTTTTAACTAATAACCTCTGACACTGAGCCCATGATGCAACGCTTTAGTTGACATAAGAACTAGTAAACTCTGAGGTCTACAAAGTCTAGTCTTAAGGTTCTTCTCAGAGTTGTACTCTAAGCTCAAGAACATTTGGGTCACGAACTGGAAGCTTGCTTAGTTTGAACTATTTGCTATTGCCATGCAACCTCACTGGAGGTGAGGAAAGGTTCGTTAGGGGCACCTGAAGACTTCACTTGCTTTCTTGGAGAAATGAGAAAGCTTTGTTTGAAAAGATTTAACATGCACAAACATTACATGTGCAAACAACTTATTGAAATGATGTTGACGGCAAACACGAAGTCTATTCCCCACTCTTCATTAGATATATTAGTAACAAAGTCAAAGAACATGACAATTTCTTCCTTGAGATCTCATATTCCTCTCAATATCTTGCTCATGTTAAGTTAACCTATACTATTGTGGTATCTAACATCGGAATGTTGTTTTTTTTTTATATCTTCAAGTACTTTTCGGAACTGCCAGTGGTAAAGTTTGATCACTTATATAATTGGGTCAATAATGTTGGATAGGCAAACTTTTCCCATTTATAGTTTATGGTTGGGAAATTGTTCTTTAATTCATTACAAAACCGTTTTTTCATCAAAGCACGGGCTCCATCAGTTGTTACTCTTGCCATCTTGTTCGAAGCCAACCCAACACTTTCAACACAGTTCTTGATAACATTGAACAAATAATGGCCTGAGTTGCCTTTGAATGAATGTTTCGAAATACTGTCAACAACAATAATCTTCGTATTCTTTAAACTTTTTAGAATGACATGTAGAAACAATGTTTCTTTAGTCTCTTCATTAACGTTGCTAAGAATCAGAAGTTTCAATACCGGTAATTTAGATTTTATATATTTATGTTTTCCGTAGGTGTTCGTGTGCTGCATAAAACACTCCGCGTGACGCATGTGGCCCGAGGGTCGTAATTTGCCCACCCCCTGCTGTAAGCACCCTTTTTAATTTTTTTATTTACCTGTTATCTCCATCCCTTGTCTTAAACCTGATGATGGTCCGCCAGTAGAATCTTACGGGACTGATGCTACCGAGAAATCTAGATCAGAAGCTTAGGGTAAATGCCAGGGATAGTTTTCGGGAGGGGGTAACGGTGGAGTACATTCAGTTTAATCACAAAAAATGTTATGTACACGAGTACGTAACTCTTGTTATAAAAGCATCTCTTGGATACTATAAGGCAGCCTAGTAATAGACCTTCAAGAGCAGGTGATGTAGAAGGTGACTTGAATCCAAGAGCCCCTATTCACACCCAGTTAAGCCCTTGCAAAAAAAAAAAAAAACAACAACAAGTAAACGCTGTATTAGACAGTGCATTTAGACCCTAGACAAAAATCTGCAGTAAATTGTACAGGTCGACATCTGACATTTGCAAAGGTTACACAATACAGCAGGTCAACAACTTACAAGGTAACCATTAACTACACACTTCCGTAGTGTAAACCTTTCATACGACACAGCTAACGCGCCAGAAGCAAGATGTAAAACTCCAGCTCGCCACACACACACACATAATGTATAGCACCAATAAGAGAAACATGAACTGAAACAATAAGTCAAGAGATGACGCAGCTGATTCTGGTTCAGGTAAAATAGACTAGGTCTACCTCAGAGCAGCCTCGAGTAATTGCTGTAATAAAGAAAAACTAAAATAAAACCTGCAGAGCACACTCACCCAGCAATAGG
>JADKLZ010003886.1:25386891-25401696 GCA_021533235.1 Biomphalaria straminea
TGTCAGAACACCAGACAACAAAGTCATGTCAGAACACCAGACAACAACAAAAAAAAACAATACCAGGAAAACAATTGCTACGTAGCACGCGGTGTTGTATGAACCAGTAAGTCACGTATGACAACTAACAACAACAAATGTGCAGACAGCCAATAGCAAAACAAACAAGTGAAGGTCGGCCAAGTGAACACACTAGTATGATACCTAATGAGATGGATTGATGTGGACAGCAAGCTACGATCATCTTGAAAGATGAGTTTTAAAAAGTAATCACTGGGGGGGGAGGTAATAGAAAATATTTTCATGTCTACAATTCACATAACAGCAATATGAAAATGTGCATTAAAAGAAACGTTTTACTTTAAGGTTTCATAGATCTGAGAAATAATGTTCGACACTTGTTTTTTTTTCCTTTTTAATTATGTTTTGGTCAAACGCTGCAATGAGGGTGTTGTGAGTTCAGCACAACGACAAACTGCATTCCCTTCGTCCAGCTGAGTTAAAACAAACCTTGGTATGACCATTGTCTTAGGAACTCTATAGAGTCGGATGTGTACACCCAGGATGAACAAAGATCGATAGACCGGTACACAATAGAGAAGGTAAGGCGGCCAGCGCGGTATGTGCCACTGGTATAAATCAATGGAAGTCGTGTGAGTAATGGCGTCTCGATGAGTACAGCAAAGCTTGGTGACCTGGGCTGACTCATGACACACGTTTGTACTTAGTGTCAACACAAAGACCTGCATGTGTCGCTACGAACACTACTTTGACTTGTACAACGTCAAGACGTCAGTCAACAAACTAGCTAGATGTAGATTTAGATGTTTAAACTTGACAAACTCTATATTTTGAAGTTGTGTGTGGTTATAGAATAGAAATGTTGAAGAAGATTTATAAAATCATATTGCAAAAAATATATTTTTTATTAACCGGCAAGGAGACGAGGGGGGTATGGGGGAGGGAGGGGAGCAAGTGTCATAAAATGTTGAACTTTAAAGGAAAGAAGCACAACAATAATATATTCAGTCTATAATGGTGTTGGCATAGCACGTAATGAGATATTAGGTATAAATAGCTTGTACCGGTACCACATTTTTGTTCATGTTCATCAGAGCGATTTTCTACTTATCAGATTTGGGACAGCCGGGTCTTCATACTTGAATTGTTCTTTGATGAGCTCTTCAGACAAGAAAATGCCCTCCCACTGTTTGATGTCAATACATGCACATCAGTTTCTAGTATTTAATGTGGCACAAAGAATGTTATCTGCATGTACTTCTTTGGCGGGACTGACTAAACTTCATTACCGGTACTGGACGATAGATTTCATTCTAAAGTTTTATTTGCCCCTAGAAGTGACTCAACTTCGTAGCAGTTACAGGAGAAGCTTTACTGACAACTGAAAAGAGCTCTCATCACTGAAGGTTTATCTAGTCAAGGTTGTTTTGACTGCTGAATGATGAATCAATATCATTCAATGTGTTTGATTGCAACTTTGACTGTTATCAAATGAAACGTAAACTGTCCCTATAGAAAGTGTACAGTGATTAAGTAAAACTATCAACTAGACTAGAACGACGCAGTAAGTAAGGGAATGCATTACCTTGTGATGTTTAGGAGGTGACTGAGGCTGATCAGCCATCTTACTGTTTGTGCTACAGCCTATTACTTCAAGATGCCGCTACTACGATGGAAGCACTCCTTGATGAGATCACTCAAAACGAAGGTAGACACGAATAGCCTTCACAACAACTACGCCAAGGACTTGCATCAAGTGTTAAGGCATCTACCCGACGCCTGAGGTGCTTCACTGTCCTACGTGAGTAGCTATGGCGGCATTCTGACGTCCAGGTTCCTGATTCTATTTTTTGATCGTATTTTATGAAAGACACCCGTTGATTGGTTGGTCTCGATATTATGTCTGCATAACTTATCTCTTCCTGGCACTACCAGAGTCCTGGCTGTGAATGGAAGCAACAGTAGGCAGAGGACAGTCCCTGCCAGTTACACACAGGCACACACTGAACGTGACTCAGCCACAGCGAGATGCCCCCTCTCTCTCTCTCTACGTCTGGGCGACTCACTTCGTATCGATTATCGGCTCACGTTAATGGTCGTGCAAGCTACAGGCAGGACGTGACGTCACACAAAAGCGTCTTGTCGCCAATTTATGTATAGAATTAGAGAGAAGCATGATTAAAAACAGAATGATAACAGTACATATAACAACATTGAGTGTATACAGAATTCCAATGATTACTATTTCAAGTGAAAGTCATATTGCTCGAAATCAATACAGCGAGAAATACTTTTCCTTTCTATTAGGTACCATATAAATGTGACAAGTTTAAAACCATTCGTTTTGAAGATGAGAAAGTTACAGGTGGAGCAGTAACCCTGATACCTCATTGGAAAGCAATGCTTTAAAAGGACTTATCAAAGCTACCCAATTCTAGACCGTTGAAACCAACATGTTGTATTCTCTAGGCTTGGGTTCAACAACTTTCTGTCTTGACGCTAAACACAAACACTTCGAATGTGTAGATGTGAGTGGATGCTGATGAGATGAAGGGCTTCAGAGTTGTCAGTGACTTCTGCTGCCCAATACAAACTGAAAGTCAAGGTCAAGGTCTGAATGTACACTAGATCTTAACGTACCAAATAAAAGATGCAACAAACTTGCCACTAACAAGCCTAATTCCTATCATACAGGAACAGTTCTCAAAATGTAAAACACGGTCCTCTACCTCCTTCCCATTCCTTTAAAAATAAATAGAAAAGCTGAGATGGCCAGTAAGTGCAACACAATAGAGATGGCATTCATAATTGGCTGCTTTTATTTCTACTGATTTGATACACACGCCAACGAACATATTCCGATACGAGTCATCAGTTTTAGTTGTAGTTCTAAACGCTGAATGAGGACTGGACATAAAGTAGCCAGCAAACATTGCAAAGACAGCTAAGCATTAATGACAATGTCATTTACAATCGAAAAATAAAACACAAAAATAATTGCGTAATTCTTAGCATTTTTTTTTATTTGAGCGCCAGGGACGATAAGAGAGATAACTCAACAAAAGAAAATGATGGTAACAACATAGTTATGTCCCTTCCATGATAAAATCTATTATGGGGAGTGATAACTGGTGAGAGAAACATTTGTAACAATGACAAAATAATGTCGAGGAGAGATAATATATTGTTAGCAAATTAAACACAAGGTTCAGGGACAGATAATGAATGTTTTTGATAAATAGCATAACCTTCCGGGAAATCGACAACTTTTATATACAGTAAAAAATATTTCCCACTACCAAAATATTGTGTCCTATTCTAATTTTAACAGGTAAACTTTAATTTCAAGCTGAAATACCATTAAATGCCTACCTATATAAAGATAAACATTTAGGGGAGGATATCGTTAGATGTTCAGTGGGTTAACATGTCGGACACAGCCGCCCAAGGCATGCTACAAGCTATGCAACGCAAACTGATTCCCACTACAGCTCATCTTTGCCACATATATGCAATGTCGAAATGTGAAACAGATCAAAGAATTGAGCCACTTAATAATAGAAGTGAATATAAATTATACATAAATAAGAGTGAAGACTTAAAGAAAACTTCCACCATGAAAGCTGATACATTTCACGTAGACAACTCCACAACATTTGTTGAAAACTCTTGAATGTATTATTTAGCTCAATCAGTTTCTTAAAGACAATTGAGACATTAGGTCAACAGTACAGTAAGTAGGAACATTAAAGACTTTCAAGAGACCAAAGTATATAAAACAAAATTACAATGAAAAAAAAGGGGAGTTAATGTTTCAGTAAAGTAAGTATTATTACATCGCTTAATTCCCTCTGAAACTGCTCTTACTGTGTCACTATGACTGTTAGTGCTGTCTCAGTACCTTGAACCCTTTATAAGGTTATCACAAAGGACCTAGCTACTACAATTTGGTAAACCCGCCATTAGTGCACAATATGGCACCACATATATGCTAACGAATCACTAGAAATGGTAAAGTTCATATCCAAATGTTGATTTAACGTACTCCAAAGTAGGGAAGTCCCTTCAACCAACCAACAATCAATAGTTATAGTTTAATTTGTATCAAACCCCTTCTGAAGGATAGTGCGCTCCATTAGATCTATGTACCGGTAAGTTGCCTAACTAAATATGCTTTACTAATGGATTACGAGGACAGAAAAACAGTCTTATGATGGTATTGAGAATGTCCTATGTAAGGTTTATTCTTCAAATATACTTCTCAAAGCTGTTGTTGATGAGGTTCGTGTAATAAATTAGCAGCATGTCCAATTATTTACTTGACAAAGAAATGGCGATACCTCTCGACGGGTAGTGCTTATGTTTGTATTAGAAGCCAGAGGTTGTCAAATAAATCAATAATATCAACGTCTACAATAATCAACCTGGCAGTACATTCAACTCGTCCCGACAGTTATTTTTTTGATAGGAAGTTGTTTCCCTTGACTAAATGCATCATTTCACGTTGGTAGATAATTTGTTGAACACATAAATGTTGACTTTTTTTTTTACATAAAGAATATATTTTGAAGTCTAGTGTGACGACGAATTACAATGTTCAAAGGTAAATGTCTGACTGCAAAGTTGTATTATAAAACCAATAATACAGAAGATTTGATACGGGTATTAATTTATTTATAAATAAAATAGAGTGTAACAGTAACATGTACAATATTTTAAAAAGGAAGACTATATTAGATTAACTAAATCTATTGAATTATAAATATATTTTTTTTTTACCAATAGTTTCTAAAACTTAATTCATGCTTTTAGCTTTCTCAATATACTATGATCCTATCACTTGTCTGGACCAGTTGTTTCATTTCATGCTACGTCCACATTAAACTTGTAAGGCTGTCACAGAGTTATCTCACTTGTCTTCTCATTGTGGTCTCGGTCTTGTTCCTCTCTGCAATACTCCGTCATCCATTTGTCTCTCCTGAACTTTGATTATTTGTTATGTCTCTAGAGCAGCCACAAAACATTGGAAATGGGAAATATGACTGCTGTGTTCAAATGGGAATCGAATAAGCCACAACCATTTTGATATGAAGACTAGTTTGTATGGAACCCCAAAGTTAAAATTCAACATTGTATTGATTACACTTGTTGTGGGCGTGTAAGTTTTGTTTGTTCTTTGCTTTGTTTTGTCCATGAAAAATCAAATATCTACAACTAAAAAATAAAACATGTTAAGAAAATCAATGGATATATGGATTATTACATTTTCATATTGAACAATGAAGTGGCTTTAATACACATTGGGGGTGGGGGGGATGCAGCAATGTTCCAGACGTTTGAGTGTGTGCGTGTGTAGCTTTATGGCCCTCCTACAACTCTGCCAGCTCACTAAACAAACGCCCACAAAACTGTGCAGGAGGATACCTGGAGCAGTGGTTTAGTAGAGCCAGTGATAATCTGTCTCTACGCTCCTTAGCCTGCATCATGCAATGGCAGGATAGCAATGAAATTATGGAAACAACGGGAGACAACTCACTGCTGACACCATCCGCGTAAGATGAACTTCGTTGCTATAGCAACAACTGGGAGGCGCGATGAATACCCATGATAGTTGGGTGTCAATTATTAAAGCACAAAAACGTTTTAACCTAATATGACAAATAACTTATTTGAATATAGCTATAACAATAATGTTTTAATTTGAAAATAAAGAAAAATTTCCGAGGGATATAGACCAAATATTTTGCTAAGATTTTTATTTTTATGCAAATTTTTGTGGAACAGTATTACAGGCATGAAATAAATAATACCAATATATCCAATACAGCAGCACAATCTCTGATACAGACAGTACACTCCAATACGATACAGTGTGGAGACAGTATGGAGCACGCTAGACAGCCATGTACTGGAATTCGCATCAAGCGAAACTTGAATACAGAGATGAAAAGATATGGGTAAAAAAAAAACAGTGTTTACCCAAAGCCTGGTACATAACTATGGTACTCGAGCAAGGCGTCAACAACATTTCAAAGAGAGTTGGTGTTGTGATAACAAAAGCATGCGCTTCTATCAGTACGATATTCGGTAATCAATGAAGATGTTAAACTATATTTTTAGTTATGAAGAACATGAGGGTGAACTTAAATCACACTAGCGTTTTTAATTTTTTTTTTCAATTATTATACTTTGGTATCTTGGAACACTTTCTGTTATTTACACTTTAAGACTCCACTCAAATGTCCAGCTTCCATAAATAGTCACAACAAACTCAGCGACATAGTTTTTTTTTTGTTTGTTTGTTTATTTGAAAATTGAAAGTCAAATTCCGACAATGTAATAAAATACTGCATGTTAGAAATATCCGCAAATGTTTGAAGGAAAAGGTAAATAAGTGAAACACAAAGATACAGTGAGTCCAACCAATTGTAGTGCAGGAACAACCTGAAATAGAACAGATTGTAACAAGATAACCAACAAGACTGATATTACTCCCGTCAATGTGACTCACATTCGTTAGCGAAAGGTAAATCTACTTTCTGAATTTAAACTGCGACAAGTGCTGAGCCAGTGCATCGATGGAGCTGGTGTTGATACAAGCCAGGATATAGAAGATGATGTTAAGTGCCGAAGTGTGTTTAAATCGCTTTAAAAGTCCGCGTTAAAGAAAGCTATTGGCACATGCTCTTCAATTCCTACTATAACGCAACTGCGTTTAGTGATAACTTTTTTTTTTTGTAAATTAGGGTAAATTTAGACAGCGAAAAGGAATTATTATATCACAGTATCATCGTCTAATTTAACTTTTATAGATTGTATCATCGTACTCAATACTAAAGGCTCGCCAATGGTTTTCGTTATGTTCAATGTAGGCCTACTACCAGATCTTATATTCTTGTCAGAGGCTTCTATTCTTATCACATTCAACATAAGGATTATCGAGGATTTTATCATCGTCCTATTCAAGGTTCTCAACTTAAAGTTGGGGTACCCCCAAGAGAATGGAGAAACTAATAAGAACAACGGCACTTGTTCAATTGGATTTGGCACAAAGGAAGTGCATGATGTGGCGATGTATTTAAAGCAAGACAATATTCAAAACTAGAAAGGGTAGGGAGGGGGAAATGGCGTAACTCATTGATCCTTGAGTCGCTAACATTAAAATATAAACGTCTACATTCTAATGTGACCATAGCCCGTAAGAAAAATTGATACCAAATCTATTGTAACGAATTTGTCAGAATGACGTGCGTTTATCTTTAAACCTCGTCACCTAACCCGGGCTGCACTTTGTCAGACAGCATAGAGGGAGATAATGTCAAAACATTGTTCCCACTAAAGCGGCTAACAAGTCGAATTCTGGATCGAGGTGTCGTACATATCAAAGCGCTCTGTTCACGACCAGTCATTGCACAAAACCAAATTCAGAAATATATATATATATGGTATATACACACACACCTATGTGTCTAAGTCTATGAGTATTATAATAGGATTTAACAGTTTAGAGATCAAAGACATGTATTAGGCTCGAAAAGAAATTTATTTCTCCTTAAGATTAACTGAAGATCAGATATAGTTTGGGGAAGGTGGGTTACTTACCAAAAAAGCGTCTATTGTTTACGTCCATCAAAACAAGTGTTCGACCAGAGTTATAAAGTACATCAAGTTTGGCCGATTCCCGACAAGCTTTGAGTAGGCCTTAAAGTATGGAAAAGACTGACGACCTCCAGAGAGAATTGATCCGGAGACGCTCAGTTCTACACAGCCAACCTCTTCGCCTCTCTATCAGTTTGTTTCTATGAACTCACGCTCAGTAGTGCGTCCACGCGCCGCTGGCAGCCACAGTTTATGATATCGTAAGGAAATATTATGGGGAAACCAAACAAGTCAAGATACAATGATATTACCGAGCACCGCTATTAGTTCTAAACGCTTGGAGAAATAGTAATAGGGTTGTTGAGTTGGCCGGTAGCCTCCCTTTCTTCATCTTCCACGTACAATTGTACGTGCTAATGTCATCAACCCCACCCCCTCCCACGATATGCCTCCACTCCTCTACAAAAATGTTGATTTTCTCATTGTGGCCAAACTTAAAAAAAAAACTTTTAAAAACCCGGAAACCCCCCCCCCCCCTCAACTATGTCTTAAGATATCCGCGTGTCACATCTGCTAAGGCGCACAAAGCGTTCACTGATGGATGAATCTTTGACCGAAGCACAGGCTTGGGTCTGGAGAAACAAGAGAAACATGCATCGATCCTTTGGGAAGTTTTTCGTATACAATTATTATTATGAATACAAAGTTGTCAGCACTAAAGCTAGACCAAGAACAAAACTATTACAGCTGGGTCAAGAACAAAACTATTTAAGCTGAGTTAAGAACAAATATATATATACGCTAGAATAGCTAGATCAAGAATAAAAATGAACGTGTCAGTATAGTGCTAGTATTTGAAATTATAATATTTGAGAAAAACAACTCTAACAGATACGATCTATTGTAGACCAATAAAAAGATTTGTATTTTGTTTCACTGTGCTCTTTGCTTTAACCAAACATAAAACAGTATATCCACATGACTATGTTTAGAAATCTGACTAGATATTGGGGAAGAGATTAATGTAAACACACCTCTAGTACTGCGCAGTGAGAAAAACGTGCGCACGGGTCAAGAAACTTTATTCCCCCCCCTTTTTTTCCCATTTTTCCTGGACATCTCACATAGAAATATACTTTTTTAAATAAAAAGTATTTCATTGTAATATAATACAAATAACATTACAATGTATTACCTATTAAGTATTATCTACAATAATTCTTTGGCGCCTCTCTGCGTGTGGCGTCCCCACCCTTGTTTTTGAGTGTGGCCCCCGGGGCATCGTTCCCCTTTACCCCCCCCCCCCCCACTACGCCACTGAAGCACAAACATTCAGTTATTAAAAAATAAAAAAAACATGATTTTATGCCCGGTAACAAATGTGTTTTGTTTTAAAAAGCAAAAAAAAAAAAAATATAGGCTATATAATAAAATCAATGTAGTCCCTATCACAAAGGTACAAGATTTCTTAGATCAAACACATACACAAAACAAATCGTTATATCTTTGCTTAGAAATTAGAGTAACTTTACAGTTCTAAAGTCAAGATTTCATTGTTCATCACAAACCTGTCTAATTAAAGCACCAATGGAGCATCTGGTTATCATGCAAACTAAAGGCACAGGTGTAGGCAGACTGTCCACACATCAACAGCAGTTATGTCATCCTGTAACAATGTCTAGTATGACTTGGTGCAATCTAACTCCAGGCACTGCCACAATCTTGCCTGCCATCACATAGGCTATCATGTCAGCAGAGTCTATTATTAGAGGACTTTCTGCGTTTGGCAAGGGTGAGATAATCAAACCCAGAAGGGTGTCTGGCCTAGGCCAGGAGAAATTAGCCCGCTCCTGTTTACAACCAAACTTACAACTAAAACACATCGATGTATTGGTCCGGCTCACGGAGCAGCAAGTCTGATCCTAGTCAGTGCAAAGTAGTCAGAAGGTATGTAACATTGGCATCAGAGAAGAAAAGAAGGCAGAACAATTCAAACAGAGGCGTAGCTAGCCACGTGAGTGTGGTGCGGGCCGCAAAGGACATCAAGTGATGAGGGGCATCAAACTAAAGAAACAACTTTCTCATTGAAAACTACACAAGAGACAAACACAAGCTACCGTATTCGAAATGTAAATGAAACAATGTATTTCTATAGCTACTTTGTTGATTTCCTCCACTATTTCTGCTATATAAAACAACATTTTTTAATTAGTACTAAATAAATAACTAATTGGTTAATTTTTGGATTGATTCGCCTATTATCATCGACTATGAATAATTATGTAAAATTTCAATTTGATCCAACGGAAGTGGGAGAAGAAACGTATCAAAACTTAATAAGAGGACTAACTTCATTGAACAAGAATTGCAGGAAAAAAAATATTTCGATAAAATTATTGATAAAATAAAAAGCATTGAAGATTCAATTGTAGCATTTTTTATTTATTTATTTTTGTAAAGTTGAATACATTATATTGAATAAAAAACGTATTTTTGCTGTTGTTTTTCGTTTTATTTTTGGATGGTATCAAATATCCTAGCTACGCCACTGATTTTATATAGATATGTAATTTCTAAAGCATTTGAAAAAAATAAAATAAAAGATCAACTAAACAGCCCCATTGTCTAAAAAGTTGACAATACTGTTTAGTGACATAAGTAGTACAGTTGACTAGAAATAATTCGTCTGATTTTTTTTTCTTTCTTTCTTTATTGGAACAAAAAGATATCCAAAAAAAAAAAGTCTGAATCAGGGAAAATGTCAACAGGAAAGCAAAGATGGCGCCGGGATGTGAGTTATCCCGCGTCTTTCAAAATTTGCATTTATTCATGGGAATCTTTACGGTGAATGGCTTTCCTTCCCTTCCTTGTCCATCTTACCAATGTTGCAGAGGGCACCATCCCTACCCCATAACATTTCTCCTGAACGAATTGGTGACTTAGAGCTTTGCAGACGGAAGGGTGCTTCTAAATGTGTGTTTGGAGAATTAAGAATAGAACAAAAAAAAAATAAGTGTATGAGTGGGGTAGCACAAGAGAGGGACAGACTAGATGTATGTGAGGCAATACCTCCACACATACGGGCTGGAAGCTCATGTCGATTTCAACATAAGACAAAGTCAGTGAACAGCACGTTGGTCTCAGGGGTCTCCAATTCTTGTTTACTATCAGTTGTTGGAAGGGAGAGAACCTGTGTATGTGTGTGTGTGTGAGTAGAACAACAAAAAGATGGGATTGCTGTACTTTTGAACAGTGACAGCAAGATACGATCTCAAAGCCTACTTTGAAGTCAAATGCGTACTAGCATCATTGCTCTAATGACTTGAAGGTTAACGATGTGATTTATTTTAGATGCTGATCAATTGTGTTCTTGTAAATAACTGCTCGGATTGCGGATCTCTTACATCTAGTCTTACAAAAAGCATGTAGTATATACTCCCATTGTGACTCTCACCCATTCAAGTCAACGAAGATCAGAACACTGATTTCGATGGCACCTTTTCATAACCCATTTCGTGAAAATGAAACCTTTTTGATTAAAACCCGTTTTAGAATTAGAAGAGAAAAAAACATAAAAAATACTTTACCAACAATGGAGAGCCCATGAACATTGAAGGTTGTACAGTTTAAAAATTATCTATTCTTTCCATATCTATATATATATATAATCCTCAAAGTAAAAGGTCAAACACACAAAAGTTCAAACAACAAGTAAATGGGAAGATCCCATGGCGCAGCACGCGGTGTGAATGGAAATTGGTGCATCCCAATCCGCACTATTTTCATTCACAAAATAGCATAGACATAAATAAATATAGACTGGAAAAAGGAAATAACTTCATGTAACTTGAAAACAAATGTATTATATATCTACTATTGAATTCGGATTTCCAAATTATGAAAAATTAAAAAAATTGCATGATCTTCAGACTTAGAGATTACACACATTTTATAGACATAAAATAAAGTACACACAATTGCAATGCAAAAATTTTTGTTTCATAAAACTCTCTTATGAATTTGTGTAGCGAATGGAAGGGAGGTTAAACAAGTGGAAGCCGGAAGAGATTATATTGTGTCGTAAGACTCTTGAAACTAGAACGACAATACACAGATAGATACTACTCTCAGGTTTGACTTTAGAAGTAGGCCTATTTTAATATACTTTAATATACTCCCGCCACACCAAAAAGCTAAACTCCTTTCATCTACGCTGTCTAAGTAGTATCCATAAGGTGCGTTGGTCTGACCACATACCAGACACAGAAATTTTAAGCCTGTCCAACATGCACAGTATTAATGCGACAGTAAAAAGGTCTGAACCTGATGGGCGGGTGTATATAATTCTCTTCTTCTCAATTTGTCACAATATTCCAGATTATTATTATTGTGTCGTAAGACTATTGAAACTAGAACGACAATACACAGATAGAGTCTACTCTCAGGTTTCACTTTAGACGTACTTTAATTAATATCACAAATTAAGCACAATCGTTCATTAGACATGATTACGAAAGGTAACTCATCTCTCTATTCCAAGATCTAGATCTAAAACTCGAATTCAACTCTACGATTATAGGACTTCTCTTCGCAGAGATAGTTTTATGCTTTAGCACATGAACATACTAATTATAGTCCATTCATTTCATATTTTAATCAAATTAACATTCACATTTGTTTTTCTAAAGCATTGTTACATGAGTGCAACTCTATTCTTAATATCGCGTAAATTAAGGTCAATTAGCCATTCTTAGCTCCATTCATAGAATTTTTTATTCATGAATTCACGCATTCGCTTTACTTATAACAAGTAAATGGGAAGATCCCATGGCGCAGCATGGTGTGAATGGACAATGATGATAGCAAAGCTATGCTATTTTGTGAATGAATGAAAGTGGTGTATATAATTCTCTTCTTCTCAAAGTTCAAAAGTTCAAACGAGAACGACAATCCTTTACCCATTTTAATAATGTCCGGAAATTTCCAGGACTTTTTCGTAGGCCTATATTTAATAACATTTCAGAAGATTTCCAGGGGGCTCCTGGTAAATCAAGAGGCCGCGGGAAATCTGTTATCTGTTATAAAATGGTTTAATTTAATAATTTATACACCTAAAAATTAGCACGGGTCCAAAGAAAGTGCGGGACCCACTGTGGTTGCATATTGTTACGACGTGGGCTTGAATTAAAGAGAATAACTCACCGATTGTCAGGTCGCCGATATCCTTCTCAGATTGCAGAAGCACAATCCAACTTTGATCATCAATATCCCCGGTAAATAGAAATAATGTCACTATCTCCAAATCCAATTTCAATACCCCGAATCACTACCACAAATGAAAAACAATCCTCAAAACCTCCGTCGAGAAATCCACACAAAAACAACAACTCATAACTAAAGTTTCTCAACACATTTACACACTAGTTAAGGTCATTTACGCTCAAAAGCATAAACAAAAATCACCGTACTCCGCACGTGGAAAAAATGGTTAGTCAGGGGGGAACAGGGTCACAACAATACGTTGCAGTGCCTAAGGCCTGCCCTGCAAAATAGCGGCGTATGCTATGCCGCCGGTCGACTAGTTTCACTATAATTTTCATTTTGTAGATTCAGACGACGATTTAAAAAGGGGACTTATTCAGATTATACCACTACTTCAGTCAAGTACAAATTCTTTCCCTTGTTTGAGATACCAAACAAAATAATTAATTACAAATAATTAATTAATTATTTGTTGTTTTTTTTTTATCTTTTTTAATTGATTGTGTTGTCATGTAAAAGAAATAATTAGCAAAATTTCAACTTGATCCGAGATGTGGGAGAAATAACGTGTACAAACTTTTGAACAGACAGACAGAGTGAGTTGATATGAGCTTTGTACACAATTACACGATTTGCCATCGCTTGGTAAACCCTTGACTAATGTATGACTTCATGTTCCTAATGTACTTCAGACTTTTGACCACGGGCTGAGACGGTGTCCAGGTAATGGGAGCTCTGAGGAGCAGAGCGTGATCTGCAGACTCGGCCAAACATTCATAGTCATGTTCCCGAACTAAGATGCCAGAGAGATAAGAGAGTTTAAACAGACGGACTATCCCATCATCCATCACGCCAAGGAGACCACGTGACTCAACTAAATCTGGCTACAAACAACTCACGTGACTTTGTAGAGAAGGCTTTGTGATGATATTACTAAGAACATATTCCGACCCAGACCTTGTACCCCTCAGGCATGAAGGAGAGCTCTGTTAAAAAGCTTTTTTTTTGTGAGCTCTTGAGAAATGAGTTGAGCTAACAGCTCCCTGAGCCGCTGGTACACAGTAATTGAGACATTGGAACACAGCACTCAATGACGGATCAAATTAGCTAGTCATTCTAGGTGTGTGCAAGCGTCGCCGTATGCACAACCTACAATTGATGAAGTCAGACATTAGATAAACATATAATCTAATAGTTTTTGCCACACACTTCTGATTACTATCGATCGGAAATCAACCATGTCGTATGACTCTGGAATTTATGGCGCAGTAGTCGTGAACAACAAGTTTAAGAAATTCTGCCATTTAGACGAAGAATCGTCAGAAAAACAAAACACAGAATAATGGACAAAAAAAAATAATTTGAGGTGGGTCTGTTCGATCCTGCTCAGATCCTTTAGTAAACAAGTCTATTGAATAGTTTACCCTCTAAGTATCAGGATGCAGAGGAATCTCCAGCTCCCACATGTGTGCAATCAATCCATGACATCTCAATACAACCAAATTCTACATTGTACCCTTGGCTGGCCAGAACAGATTGATCTGTTTAGTTTCTTGAGACTTACCCGCTGTCCTGATTTCTTTTGATCCCCACAATCTGACAATGGAGACAAGTAGCACTGGGCCAATTAGTCTTCATTTGTCTCACAAACTTGGACAGTTTCTCAGTTATTTAGTTCTACTATTCGATTGGGGCTCGGTGGTTGGTAGTTCAAGAGCAAGCTAAATCGTGCATTTTACTCTTTTGTTTTTGTTTTACAAAGACTAGCAGGTTTGCAAATTAGGCGTAGCAGCTCCGAAGAGAAAAGTACTCGTCATTTTGTCTAACACATTGAGTTTGAAATTTCGCTATAACGTAGCTTAGCAATTGATATATCTAGTATATAAAGCAAATTGTAAGGAGTATGTATGTAGTATATAAAGC
>JADKLZ010003886.1:25416780-25431238 GCA_021533235.1 Biomphalaria straminea
TTGGCAGCATTTAAGATATGAATCGTGTAAATAAATGTAGAAGAAAAGAGTAAACATTAGACATTTCAGAGAACAGATTCAAATGTTTGCAATGAAAAATGGGCATCCCCATCTTAAACATATAAATCAAATGATCCTATATTACCAAATTGTCAAACTTAAAAGGATTGAAGGGTGACGCACCTGAGTTAGAAGTGAATTTTTTTAAAATATTGACCCATGGGGAGATACAATGTTGGCTACCACTGGGGCGTGTTATGACCGGAACATATTCTAGACATAGCGTCACAATATGTCTACACAGTCTTAGTATCCTTTTTAAGTCACATATAAATCTGAAAGAAATGTAGATTTAGATGAAAATGTAATTACATCTAGGACTAGTTCATATGGTTAAATGTATATGAAACAAACCTACAATCAAGAGAGATAATTAAATCCATTGAAAACATAATAAATTTGTGAAGGTTATCGCCCCTTAAAAAATGTCAACCACTGCTCTGTAAAAAGGACACTAGTGTAAGTGAATTAAAAAAAAATATTTTGGAAAAATGGCCACTAAAAAAAAAAAAAAGATAAAATGATACTTCCACATTTTGTGGATATTTTTTTCTTACCGCAGGCAGGTGTATACTTGCGCCTGTATGAAACTAAGCTCCAGTGTTAACAGTGTTCGAACCGTGAAATAAAACTGCTTACCTCAGTTTAAACTTTGGTAGCGTCTACGAAACTTTATACAGCAAGATGGAACATTTTTGTTTTTTTGTTGTTTTCTTTTCCTTTCCTTAAAATATTAACTAATTACTTAAGACTTTAGATCGAATTCATTTAATTACTTTAATCAGTCTATCTACTGCTATCTTTAATGTATAGTCTAGATATACTACAAGAAAACATTATATATTTAAATAAATGTTTTTACAATGTCAATGTCTTCATTTCATACCAATAAGATTTGGTCCACGTTTTTGTTGTTTATGTTTTCCTAAAAGTCAGCTGCATGGCCACCTCTGGTTAGAATCATCCTAATATATATTTGTTGTTCTATTTAAATCTACAAGTTGTCCCTTTTGAAAACCTTACATTGTCCCATTGATCTATCAATAATCTACTCATTTGGACAAGACGCTAGTTTCTTTTTCGTTTGTTTGTTGTTTTTTTTTTTCCTTTTACGTCTGGTCCGTGATGAATGTATGAGGTAATCGTAGACCAGGATAGAATCAGCCTCCATTAGGACAATTTGACAAGTAAGAAGATGTACTGGGAGATGTGACACACGTGCGCGTACACACACACACTGCACATCATTGAGAAATATTCAAGTGGAGAACAACACCACCACGATGAAATGTTTTCTACATCTATGTTTCTATCTAAATTCATTCATTTCTGTATTAGCCCCTGTGCTGCAATTGTATCCAAACACAATACTACAACGTACATAAACTAAACTAGTCATACATCAGCATAATAGAAATCTGAGTCTAGAGATTGTATAGGTATAGAATATACATCATCAGGAAAAAAAAGAAATGCAAGCTCAGCATTTATGCAGTTATTGTTTTGTTTTTCTTCGTGTGTGTGTGTGTGTATGTGTGTCTTAAGAGGAAAGTAATTGGGAGTTCAGATTTCCTGAACACGTCTATCACACCCAGTTAAGCGAGGCACCTTTTGGGAAGTAGGTCACGTAGCAGACTTCACTATGACGCACAAGGTATATACCTATCTCCATACATGGGACATAATAAATAGGTTGTCCCAGCCCACGTCTCCCACGGGGACTTCTGTTACATGTCGTTTAATCGACTGTTCGAGTGTTCCATTACATTGGGTAGGACTGACAAGAAGTGCAGTCAACTTCAATATCTCAGAATACAAAATAACGCTGTTCGTTAACTCCATCGGCAAAGGAAAGGTCCAAATGATCTGAAGACAAATAGGGGCGAGGGATACAGAGTTACTTCGCTATTCGCCTAGGTCTATGTCTTGTAGCACGAGCACAAACTAAAAGTTTGACTTTGTGGACTTCAAACATCCGCCATTGTACAGAAACACGACAAAAGCAAACCACTTTTGTTTCGATATAACAGGTGATCAACGTCAAAACAATCAATAGCTAAGCATATCGAAAATTTCTTTCTGAGTCAATTCGAAATGGTGATGTTAGCCACTTTATTTAATCTCTAGGTAAACAGCTCAAGGCATTCCAATACAAATACGACTGTATTCTAATGCTGTTCATTTGAAAACCGATCCTTCGTAAGCGGGAAAACATAACGGTTACCTCCAACAATGCAGCTCTTTCAAAGTAATGTAAAAAAAAAAACACACAAAAAAAAGAGACACTTAAACAAGAATGGCATTGTCATAGCATAACAATAACAACCGGGGCACCTTTTTTTTTACCGGGCGAATTTTGGCGTGTTTTTAAAACTAACATCATTCCAAAAATATCTTTTTGTTTTGAGTACTTTAAATGTTTGAAAGCAAACCTCTGCAAACCTAATAGAACCACGCATTTGTCCATCAAATAATGAGCTAGACCCTCAGTCAGTCTGTGTAGTATTAGGAACAGGTCTGACAGGTTAAACTGTGCAGTTTCTCCACGTTGACTGCAAGCTTTGAACATAATGAACAAGACCTAGGTCTAGTCCAGTGAGTTAACGGGAGTTTCGTACTTCAGATCGGTAAAAAAAATAAACAAATGGATGTATTGAGAGCAATGAAAATGGAATCGCTTAGACTGACACATGACGTGACAGATTGATGAATGGTAACATTATTGGTAATATAAAATAAACGTATTCAAATGAAGGTGTGCGTCTCCACTTCCCAATTGCTGGAAGCTTCGAGCAAGGTTACTAGAATTAAATCATCAATGTCACAGAAATGCACATATAAAATGTATACTTTCTCTACGTGTGTTTTTATAGGCCTGTTTATGACATTTTAATGATGGCTGCATGGCTAAACAACCCAAACACAGCACACGACTAACACATACGCACATGGAGGAATTGTACCCCCGGGGGGGGGGGGATTATGCATACACACAAACGCAATATACACCATCTTTATTATTAACTATTGACAAGACTGCAAAGACACAGGTACACGACAGACATGGGACATAACTTCATGTATCACTGATTCAATTCAAAAGCAATATACAAAGAAGCTGATAAACTGATTTTATTACGGCCCTTTTTAGCATGACTCAAGTCTAGCTAAACAGGTAAACCAACCAGCTTTGCATTTCAAGTAGGCCTACACAAAACTGTCAACTATAAACGTATACACAGGATTTAGTGGCCAGAACTAGAGAGACGTGTACTGATAGACAAAAGATGGGGAAGACAACATTTAGGAAATGAACGGCCACGGCCTTAACCAGACAAAGAGAATAGACAATAAAGAATTAATAGAACTGTTTAGCAGGAGATCACTTGTGGTGACCAAAAGTTTTTATATATTGACTATGATAACTTCTTCCTACTCTAGGACTTGCTACCATCTATTTAAACATTTTCTTAAGTTGATTCTGAACATTACAGTGATTACTTCTTCGCTATACAGCATCATTCCAATCAAACAGCCTCTGGATTTTGTTTGGAGTTGTATTACCAAAGAAATATTAAAGAATATGTTCAAACAATAAAAGAGCTTTTATAATATATTAATTAAATTTGTATTTTTAATTAAAGGTGAAAGTGGAACAGTTAAGTAATGTCCATGTAAGACCTGGAGGTCCACATCTTAGTTTAAGTAATGTGCACACCTCTTTCACTGGTCATTCTGGTAGCATTTATACCGAGCTTTAGATCTCAAAAAAATTAAATCTTTTCTACACCTTAAACTTGGGTAAAAAACATTAAAGTCAATCATGAGATAAACCCATAGTTGTGATATATAGGTTAGAGGAATATCTGCAATATTATCTGTAACAATTTGAGATATTATATATAAAAATATAAATTCAGGCATTGTCTTTGAGTTGAAAATCTAACGATGAGTGGATGAATGCAGTATTCCATGTGACTAGGCAGACCCAGTTGCCAGATCTGATGCAGATAATACAGTTGTCGGCCATGAGTTTTTGAGTTCTGTTTTTGCCATCTCAAATAAAATAGAAAAACTCCAAATATAATTTAAAAAAATAATGGGGAAATGTGTCGTGGTAATTATGATTCTCATAAAAGTCTAATGATTTATAATTCAAATATCTCTCATATAACATAATATTATATATAAGAGAGCTAAATCTTTGTGGAGACAGCTTGCCATCCAATGCACCAAATGGTACAAGAGGATCTAAGTCTAAATAAGTAAAGAAAGGTTAGCATAACTCAGGCTTAAAATCGCTTGCTTTTTATGAAAGAAAAGCTTGATTATCAGAGGAAAATATGGCAGCAAAGGTTTTCTGAAGAATACAGCTTAAGAACGGAACTCAAAATAACAGTAAAAGACAAGGACAGATTGCAAAAAGAAAGCTTTAACAAATGAGCATTTAACTTCTAAGTGAAATACTACACTCTTCCATAATCATTATAATAAATATATTATAATATCATTTCTAACAAGGCAATCTTTGATATTTGAAGTAAAACTCCAATCATTTTAAATGCTTGATTCAACAATTTCTTAAATAATATGGTTGTAACTCATCACTAATTTATTCCTTATCAATGAATTGTTTTAGATACTTAGTGTTTAGTTCAGACAATCATAAAATGTTTTTAAAGTTAAAAAAATGAAAAAATAATTGACACTTCAATATCAATTGATACTGGATGGCTGCCTGATCATGTGGTATGTGGACTGGACAGTCAATCAGTCATCTGAATGGTCCTGGAATACCCTGCCCACTGCCATCCCCGTTATAATGCAGGAAATTTGGACTAGGAAGTAGACTATCTTCAACTCAGTAGGAACATCCCAAATTTATTTGTTAAACATTTTACAAACTTATTAAATTGCCTGTTCATTTTATTCTAGTTCTAGTTATATTTAATAAAGAATCTAGATTTGGTTTAGATCTAGAATCTATAACTAATTTGAGCATATTGAGGTTTAGTAGAGTCAGTTATGCTTCCAAGTAAGAGATTTAAATGTTTTCCCATGTTTGGGTATAGCTGCAAGGCAGTAGAGATTTGAATTTAGATTTCTTTTTGCTACGTGGGTTGCTAGCCAAAGCTAATTAGTCCCTCCTGCCAAAAGCTTTTATATTGTTTCGGACGCCAGTTATTCGCCTTTGCCCCTTTTCTGTTTATAAAAAAGCTCCACTGACCCAATATTTGAGCCACACGTGAAGGACCAAGAGATACACGAGAAAGTTCTCCTTGCGAAGGTTTTTACATTACTTAAGTTTTTTTAGGCAAATTAATAAATAAATTAATATGTAATGTTGGAAGGAATACTTCATAGAACAACAAATATTATGAAACACAAAAACCGAGCAACGGATGATGAATCTGCAAAAACCCCACAACAGCAACACATTTCCACTGTGTTTTGTGATTAATTGTTATTTTAATTGGTTTAAATAGGATTTGATCAATAAAATCTATGACATATCTATTATATAGAATCTATAAATACTTCTGCATGTCGCTTTAAATTACTTTTTTTCTTTCTTAGACTCACCACAGTTAGATATAAGTTTTAAAATGGATTTGGTAAATATTTGCAAAAATGCAGTGCATATAATATATAATAAAATAAGTTAAGCCGGGGGTCTACTGTAAACCAGAAAACATGACAAGGGGTCTACAAACCAAAAAAGTTTGGGAACCACTATTCTAGATCTCTATCTATAATAGACTATATATAGATGTCTATGTCTAGGTATTCTTAGATTAGAATTTAGATCTTTAATCTAGTTAGGATGTCTAGACTACTACAAAGTCTAAGTTTGTGACTAGTGACTAGATGAGTACTAAGAGTAGATCTAGTACTAGTCTAGTAGTAGATAGGGTAATCTAGTAGGTATGGGGCTAGGCCTAGGCTAGGTCTAAGATGACTAGGGTTGAGTGTCGGGAGATTGAATTTACTCTTATACATAGGTCTAGTTAGACTATATAGATCTAGATATTCTCATTCTCATATTTATTGTCTTAGTCTTAGAATTAGATCTAGATCTAGGACTACCTAGGTCACTAGGACTAGACTAGAGTTAGAGTAGATAGACGACTAGAGTCTAGTCCAGGATAGATTTAGATTCTAGATCTAGACCAAGAATAGTAAATAGTAATAAGTATAATATAATAAGTTAAATAAGTCATTGACTAGAGATCTATGATCTAGATCTAGAAAAGTCTAGATCTAATCTAGGGCTAATAAATTAATCTAAAAAATGGGTAAAGTAAGTGTAAAGACAACAAGCGGAAACGAAAAGTTTCGACAAAATGTTTTAAAAGTAAACTTGTTTACTTACTTCGTCTTGCTCTCTCCTTGCAATGTTTGTGGCGCTCATCGTAGATCTTATATCCACGCCTCCAAAATTAATTACGAAAAACTATACTCCTCTAATTGCTAATCCAAACACTTCAAACAGTGTTAGTAAACAAATTTGAACGAAAACAAGGTATTGCCGGTTTAGCAAGATCAATGGCGGACGCTTGCACTCATACACAGTTCTCTTTTATTGGACTAACCTAATTTCATTCCTGCAGGGGTGTTAGGTAGGGATTTAAAAATAGTACTCTGGATTTGGATGAGACCATCAGGTAACATTTTCGGCGCTATTATATGATCCTTTCTTGTTCTTTGACGACTTTGTGTTAGATCTAGATCTATATATATCTGGTATATTGTATTTAATTCTTGCTCTTTTTTTTTTCATTCTGTTCTCATTTTTTAGCATCTAGGCTAGGCTTAGCTTAAGGTGTTCTAAAATATATATTTTAAGTCTCCCTAGACTTAAAATGCCACAGCAGAGGTGTAGCTAGCCATATGCGGGTGGTGCGGGCCTCGCGGGGCATCAAATGGTGCTGGACATCAAACTAAGGACAAAAAAAAAACAACACACGTACTACACATGCATGAACAAAGACAAACTAGTGTATTTGAAATGTTAACTAAAAATCTATTTATTTTGCTTTCATATGTTAATCTCCTATGACTTGTTCTTTCCTAAATTAAATGTATAGGCCAAAATGTAAATCAGGTTGAATATTATCTTATAGAATACAGACGTTACTTCAAAAAAAAAAATAAAAAAAAAGATTATTACGTCCTACGCGTCATGCATTCAGTCATGCATATTAACCAGTCACTTAAATTCTGCCACGTCATTGGTTTTCCAGTATGTGTAGCGATGAATTTTGATGTATTAAAAAAATAGTTAAGGTTTCTGAAGACCAATAGTGACCATGCATTGCGCCTAAACTTTGAATGTCACCAAGCACCAAATATGGTGAAATGTATGTGTGTGTGTGTGCGCGCGCTTTGAGATGATCTGCAATACATTGAAGATTTTCACTATAAATTAAACTAGTCGACCGGCGGCATAGCATACGCCGCTATTTTGCAGGGCAGGCCTTAGGCACTGCAACATATGCGACCACATTGGGTCCCGCACTTTCTTTGGACCCGTGCTAAATTTTAGGTATATAAATTATTAAATTGAACCATTTTATAACATTTTACAGATTTCCCGCGGCCTCTTGATTTACCAGGAACCCCTTGGAAATCTCCTGAAATTTTATTAAATGCTATGCCGCCGGTCGAAAAAGTCCTGGAAATTTCCGGACATTATTAAAATCTTTTTAAAGTAAAAAAAATATGCTATGCTATTTTGTGAATGAAAATAGTACGTATTTGGATATATTATTTCCCATTCACATCATGCTGCGCCATGGGCTCTTCCCATTTACTTGTTATAAGTAAAGCGAATGCGTGAATTCATGAATGAAAAATTCTATGAATGGAGCTAAAGATAGCTAATTAACATTAATTTACGCGATATTAAGAATAGAGTTGCACTCATGTAACAATGCTTTAGAAAAATAAATTTGAATGTTAATTTGATTAAAATATGAAATGAATGGATTATAATTAGTATGTTCATGTGCTAAAGCATAAAACTATCTTTGCGAAGAGAAGTTCTATAATCTTAGAGTCGAATTCGAGTTTTAGATCTAGATCTAGAAAGAGAGAGATGAGTTACCTTTCGTAATCATGTCTAATGAACAAATATGCGTAAAGTAAAATACTTCTAAAGTGAAACCTGAGAGTAGACTCTATCTGTGTATTGTTGTTGTTCTAGTTTCAATAGTCTTACGACACAATAATCTGGAAATACTTTTAATATTATGACAAAAATTGAGATGCAGAGAACTATATAAACACCACTTTCATTCACAAAATGGTGCGGATTGGGATGCACCAATTTCCATTCACACCGCGTGCTGCGCCATGGGATCTTCCCAATTACTTGTTGTTGCTTACTTGTTGTGTGTTTGAACTTTTGAACTCGTCTTTTGAGAAATATATATATAGATAAATATCTAGGACACAAAATTAAACTTTACTGTTGCCAACCAAATTAAAAATAAATTGCTAGAATTTTAATAATATACAGCAACTAGTCGACCGGCGGCATAGCATAGGCTACGCCGCTATTTTGCAGGGCAGGCCTTAGGCACTGCAACATATGCGACCGCAGAGAGTCCCGCACTTTCTTTGGACCCGTGCTAATTTGGGTGTATAAACTATTAAATTAAACCATTTTATAACATATAACAGATTTCCCGTGACGTCTTGATTTACTAGCAGCCCCTGGAAATCTCCTGAAATGTTATTAAATATAGGCCTACGAAAAAGGCCTGGAAATCTCCGGAAATTATTAAAATCTTTTGTAAAGTAAAAGTAAAGTAAAAAAAAAATATATATCCGGAAATATATAGATAAATATCCGGAAATGGAAGTGAGATGATTACAAGGAGGAAGCCAGTGAAATTATTATTTTAACGTTACTTGTGATATTAATTAAAGTAGGCCTACTTCTAAAGTCAAACCTGAGAGTGGACTCTATCTGTGTATTGTCGTTCTAGTTTCAAGAGTCTTACGACACAATGATCTGGAAATACTTTTAATATTATGACAAATTGAGAAGAAGAGAATTATATACACCACTTTCATTCACAAAATAGCGTAGCGCCGCATGCTATGCTGTTTTGTGAATGAAAATAGTGCGGATTTGGACACATCATTTTCCATTCACACCATGCTGCGCCATGGGATCTTCCCCTTTACTTGTTGCTTGCTTGTGTGTTTGAACTTTTGAACTTGTCGACTTTGAGAAGTATAAATGTATATATAGATAGATGTGTAGTAGTCGATCCTCATATATACCATTCTTTTTACAGCTCGTTAGTTGCCAATAGGTTTTGAAATAAGTTGATGCTAGTTAGTTTCCCTTTTGTTTTTAAATAAGCTGTAATCATAGAGTTAAAATCAAATACTTCCACCATATTGTGCTACGAAAGGAAGAGATAAATTAATTATGCAAAGCTAAAAAGCCTAAAAATTATAACATATACATAGCTTATAGAACAACACAGTATTTTTCCTTGGCACTGTCTGCATCAGAGCTCTTCGTAGAAGAAGATGCATAGCTTATCAACACTTTCCTTATTCCGTACACCGGATGTACAGATAAAGCTAGATATATATAGCTTATCCCGCCATAAATGACACTCTTGTATAGAATAATAAATTGTGCGACCTCTGTAGAATTGAAAGGCTAGTTTTATTTATTTTGTGTGTAAGCTTTGTGCCATCGCAATTTGTTCTGTTCCTTTATTCTGATAGTGTATTTATTATTAATTTCAACGAATTTTTTGTTGCAAATGCAAGACTGTTTAGTTTTATTTACTTAAATATAATTTAACATTGAAAGATTTTCTTGTTCGATTCGAAAGATTTCGTGTTAGCATTTGGCCAATTACTAATTTACTGAAGAAAAAATAGTTTATCAAAATGGAACCCCCGACTAGTTGCCCTCTAAACCAGAGAAGGCCTACTATCTATTTGACTGGCGTTTCATAATGATTTCTATAGTTAACCTTCCTAGATGATATTAAATTGTGCAAACACCCCTGCTCCACCAAAAAAAAAAAACAACAACATATATCTTCTGGCTCATTCTGCAGCTTACTAAAAATGAACAAAAATCCTCATGTTTTTTTTTTTTATCTTATTTATGACATGACTGGCAAAATTTATGTTCAAATAGGCTACATGTTGTTTTGGAAATGTTTCCTTTTTTCGCTATGATATAACAAATCTCAAATTTAACATCATATTTGGCCAACCCAAAAATCTCGCTTGCCTTCCTCTGAGCGAAGCAGGTTTCCTCCAGGTTGAAAACTCAGCTGTTAGGTCAACGGGGTCGATTTGACATGGTTAAATCAAGTCAATGAAAATGAATGTTGATATATGCCACCAGGCTAGGACCATGGAAATGTCAGTACAACGTACCGGTGATGTCAAGTAAAACTGATTTCATCTCAAGACTATAAGATATAATTAATGTGCAAGAAAATACATTTGAAACATTTTAACGAAAACGTCGACGAGAAGACATCGCCAAGCGGCAAAAGTTTATCTTGCAGAACATAAACAACTGGACAGATTATTAACAACTTATTTTAAATTCTAGGGGACTTAAAGAATATATTCCGTTTCTATCTTTAAGACATCAACTGTCCCTTCCATCTGCGTCTACGTTTCTATCTTTAAGACATCAACTGTCCCTTCCATCTGCGTCTACGTGGCGTGCTGTGAAAAAGGCTTTTCAAAATTGAAGTTTAAAACTATTTGAGATCGACAGAGGGACAGACACGACTCTAATATCTGGAATTCTGTTTATTGAAGACGGAAATTGTAAACGATAATGACTTCGATGAAGTTATTGACAAGTTTGTAAGCTTGAAATTTAAAAGAGAGTTTTATTACTCTTTTGAGTGTTAATTTCCAAGTTTCATTCTCTTTAATGTTCTAAACGAAAATTTGTATTTTATTTTCATTCGTCGTAACAAACCTAATAGTACAATTACAATGAAAAGCTCTTTAAGTTCTAACATAGTCTAGAAAACATGTTAATAATAAGACTGTTCTAAAGTTTAATAATCTTACATTTTAATTAATTTTATCGTTTAACAGTTGTGTAACCATCAATGAATGTTGTTAATAAGCTCAACAAAAGAACAAGCCAATGGGAAATTTCTGGGGGAGTAACTTCAATACCTGAAAGCACCATGTTACACCCACCCTCGTGACGCCACTGCTAGGTTATTATAAAAATGTGCGTCAATTAGCGTTATAAGTTATTGCAGAAATTAATAAATCATGAAGTCTTTTAAACAATTTTTTTTTCATTAAAAAAATTAACAATACTTTTTCATATATATTATCTCGAATACTAACCGTTATCTTTGAAAATTAGGCCTATATATGTTCCTTTGTCTACTTATTGGATGACAATGGTGCTCCATAAAACAGGCAAGCTTCGGTCAGATTGAGTTTCATCTAAGAGAGTGGTACTATGATGCTTTACGTTAGTTAAAAAAAGTGTCAACGTTGAAGGAATCCAGTAGTGAATTCCGTGAAGTTCTGGGAATTGTCAACTGTGTTGGTTATTCAAACACGCGAGCGAGCACGTTACTCTGCCTCATCATGGCGCTCGGGTGGAAACGACAATTAGAGGAAGTGAATTAGAGGAAGTGGTTAGGCGAAAGAGTAGCAAACAGAACTCCCGTGGGGGTCCTACGGGTGGACGAGAGTCCACCTCTTGAAGTTGAGTTGAACGAGAGCTCCCACAGGCCTGTCACCATTCCATGCGCCGTTCCTCAAGGGACCGTTACAATAATGGCGGAATACCGCACGGTTAGCGTGGTATAACATAGGAAAAGGCGGAGGCCCCCGGCATCTACTTGGCTTTCGGACATGATTTCTAGTCCATGCGTCCGGAGTGCCAGTTTTCTCGGAAATAGCAATGCTTCACATAGAAATTGACTCGGGTCTCTCCCAGACAGAACGGTGGTTCAGTCAGTTTTTTTTTGTATTATTATTGTTTGACGCTCAAGAAAGTTTTTTTTTTTCAACTTTAGAGCTCGAAAAGCCTGTGGCTTAGCTCTTAGACCAGCGGTTCTCAACCTTTTATGCTCGGCGATCATTTTTTACAATCCTCCACTCTGCCGCGGACCCCCCCCCGCACACACATACAGTAATAGAAGAGTAGGCAATAATAATCCATATTTTTGATGGTATAGGGTGACCCCTGGCAAATGGTCAATCCACCCCCAATGGGGTCGCGATCCACAGGTTGAGAACCCCTGTCCTAGACGATCAAATGGTTATTCAATCAAAGCATTTCTCCATACACCAGCAAGATCGAGATAGGGGACGCATGGGTAATCCTTGATCCTTTTTTATCTAAGGACTAGGACTATGTCCTAAGAAGTCAACTCTGATGGTTATGCAGAAAACTGATTGTTTGTCTGGGCACTTCTATTTCGCTCAAGACAGAAATAGTCTTCTCTCTCTCTCTCTCTCTTATAGATCAGAAGCATAGATAGCGATGTGTCGGTAGTGGGGGCTGCACTTGGCATCAGGTGGTGAGGGGCGTCAAGCTTTCCCCCAGTAATCATAGCTATTGAACATGAGATTCCGATTTCACGAGTGTTAAAAGACAATGTCCGTCAGACCGATTTATCGGCCTCGAGCACTTTCCGTAATTGAAAAATCTTAAACTCCGCCGACATCACGCAGGAGGTTAGAATGAAATGGAGTAAATCACTTTCTTTAAATTGGTGAAATTACAATCCATGTATGATTAATTCCTACGATAACATAACCTTCGAACCAAGCTTGATACCAGGCCAACTATTTATACATTTCACGTCAAAAGGTTTAAGCCCATTAGAAAACTTGCAATATCTCATTATCTGCATGTGATTCCAATGATCTTTACACATAAGATTCGACAATTACAACCCATCATTACGATTAATTTTGCGCTGTAGATGCCAGTATTAGCATGTATGAAAACGCTAGCGGAGCTAATAGCATTCTCCCTGCCCTCCTATCTGGTTAATGAAATGGGAGGGGGCAGCACGGTAAATTATTTTGTATGGGTGTGTCACAAGTTCTAGGGTTTGAGAAAAGTCTAAAAAAATTTTGTTTGAAACAAAAACTATATTCGAGGTTTTAGAATCCAAAAATTGATCAAATACCTTAGGCACGCTCTTTCTCTATCTCTAAACACATATATTTTACATACACACACATTTTATGTGGAACGGTGTTTAGATAACCTTTTTCAGTAATTCTTAGCTGGTCTCTTTGTGAATCGGTCCATGGACAGGCGTTAAGTTTTATGTCTTATTCATACAACATATTGTAAGACATAAATACAAGAAACAGTGAAACAAAGAAAAAATAATAATCAAAGGCATGTGACCGTACAAACACATTTAAAAAAAGAAAAAAAAGGGGAAAAATTGCAGTAAGTAGCATAATGTAATGGTATAATTTAGTTATATACATTTGAAATTGTTATTTAGTAGTTAAAAGTATGGTATATTAAATTATTTTTCTTCAATTCAATTTAATAAAATGTTTCATTCATGAGTAAAAACTTTTTTTTATAGTATGACATTTTTATTTCACTCAATGGCAATATTACTACAAACTTAAAATAGCAATTATTAAGCAGTTTAAAAGCTTCGCCTTGACTAGTGAGAGTTCAGCATATATTATAGATCCTGTTTCCTGATGTTACTGGAATTGGCCAATGAACTTTAATGAATGTGTAACATATTTCCTGTTTTGTAATGCTAAGACTAGAAGTGTAGGTTCTAAAATTAATGGTTCATTCTTTGAATAGATGTTTATTCTTGGATAAGCATCTGTAGGGAAAAAAGTCTTCAACAATGCAGAGGTGCTACTAGCTGATAAATAAGAAATCACATCAAGTAAATGTGGTGTTCTTATACAGACCAGTGTAACTATAGTGCTTTAGGAAACTTTTGAAATACTGTTACAATGAGTAAATGAGCAAACATTAGCCAGAAGCGCAAAAAGCACACTCTTTGAAGTAGATACTTTTCACTAAGTCACAAGAAAACTTTAAAATTAAGCAGTGATGACTTTTTAACAGTATTTTTGAAAAACTCGAGGCTGGATGGATTCGAATGTACGCATGCGCAGGCTGTCAATCTGCGGATACCGGAAATCTGTTGAGGCCCAGTTTTTAGTAAACACTTGTCCTAAAGAGACAATAAATAAATACATTAGAACTAGATATAAACTTAATTAGTACTTTGGAATCTTTCTTATTAAAAATATAATTATAACAAAAATATGAGTAATGTAAATAAAAAAACACACAACAAAAAAAAAATAAAAAAGGGCTAAGGAAAGGTTTCTTTAACATTAAATTGGTCCATATGTA
>JADKLZ010003886.1:25431338-25459449 GCA_021533235.1 Biomphalaria straminea
AACGTATCTAAATGTTAGTGAGAAAAAAATGCTCAGCTCATTGGCCACATCGGGAAAACTCGAGTTCGACCGTTATATCGGTTTGAAAAATGTCTCATTATGGAAAAACTTATTTTGGTTTGAAGGTTTTATGAATGACATGGAGAATTTATGAATGAAATTTTTTCCCACGACGTCAAAGGGAAAAAAAACTTGACACCTCCTACGTCACTGGCTTACATCCGTTCACTAAAGCATTTCTTTGCAACAAGTTTTATCGCGTTTGAATGAATAGACACAACTAGATATTTGCGCACCGTAGTTGAAGGTTTAAAACAGTGAACATCAATCAAGCACGTGGTTATCTGAAGACGCTCAAGTGCTTCCAAGTGTTTCTACAAATTAATCGCTTGATCTCTTTATTATAAGGCACGTTAAAATAAGAATTTGATTAATTGTATATTTTTAATATATATATAATGTAGGCCGAAAAGAAAGATATGGACGCCGAATCTGGAATCTGGATGTCTGCCTGGTCGAGCGGTTTGCACGCTGGACTGTCGTTTGGATTTATCGATGGTCCCGGGTTCAAACCCTGCCCGCTCCCATCCCCCGTCGTCCTGCGGGAGGTTTGGACTAGGAAGTAACTATCTTCAATTCTGAAGGAACATCCGAAACATGTAAAACAACAAACAAACAATCTACGTCTAGATCTAGGTCTTGATTCTAGACTTACAACTAGATTCTCAGTTCTCCGTCGAAAAAACCGCCATGTTGCTCGCCGTTATTCTTCCCTAATAGCAGGAGGTTTGCGGCGTTGAAGAGATCTAATAATAATCTAATAGGTTTTCTGTTGTAATTTCTAGAAGAAAAGATGTTCACAACTTTTCAGGAAAACAAATAGATCTAGACGTCTACGTCTGAGCTATAGGATTTCAGCCAGATTTCAATCGCTTTTTTTCCTAGACTAGATCTAGATGTAACAGCATTGCCAATTCCACTCTAAATTTATAGAAGACAAATATTTTATAATTTTGTTCGATCTAAATCTTTGTTTTTTTTTAGAAGGTCTTTTATATAGATTCATTTAGACAAACATTATTTATATAAACATAATAATTTTATTATTATTATTATTATTATTATTGACGTGAAGTTAATATTTTATTGACATAACGTTATTATTCGTAAATGCAATCATTAGTAATATCGTCAAGCTAGAAAATTATGAGGAGCGTTTAAGGAAACTTGAGGATCTGCGACTTCGAGCTTCACATCGACTCGAAAAGGAAACCAACACACAATATTCTAAGAGGTCAACGAGTTTGCGTACGCTGCAGCCACTTTTGATTTAACTATAAACCTTAGTAAAAAACATGGGGTTAGGGTGTGGTGACGAAAGGCCTAGAAGATATCTGAATGGAGGGATGTGTAAAAGCAGGCCATATCCTTCCATGGGCTGTAGCACCAGTAGCACCACTGGGATAGATGGATGGCAAAAGCCGGTATGAACTTCTTATGGTCTGACAGTCTTAGTGTTCTGTTTGTTCTATATGTAATTGTACATGGCGATTAAATATCAAGTCTCTTAAGTCCTCTTACAGTCTAGACAGCGTAAAACTATCGTAAAACTATCGTAGGCCTACTATTATTGGCTTGTAAGAAAGTCTTTGAAGTTTTCCCCAATAACGTAGAAATTTGCGTCACTCGATGTTTCGTACTAAAGCCATAATTGAATATACTAATTCCAAAATTAAATGTCTGAACGTACCAATTTACATATAGAACAAACAGAATACTAAAGAAATTTTTCGAATTAGTAGTCTTTATCCAATCGTTCATTTTCGTAATTATAAAAAAAAAATCCAAAAATGACTTCGGGTATATGAAATTATTTAACCGAGCAAGGCTCGGCCACCTGATATTATTTATTTATATATATATATATATAAAAATTATTTCGAAAACGGCTCTAACGATTTTCTTTAAAATTTCAAGGTATGTGCGTATTAGTGAGGAAAAATTTTCAACTCATTGGCCACATCGGGAAAACTCGAGTTCGACCGTTATTTCGATATGAAAATGTCTCAATTTAATTTTGGTTAGAATAATTTATGAATGAAATGGAAAATTTATGAATGAAAGTTTTCCATGAAGTAAACGGGAAAAACGCTGCTTACGTCACTAGGCTTACTATAGTGTACTTCTTTGCAAACAAGAACGCGTTTAGAGATATGAATGAAGGGATGTGTAAAACTAAAAGCAGACCACGGGCTGTAGCACCACTGGGATGGATGGATGGCAAAAGCCGGTATGAACTTCTTATTGTCCGACAGTCAGGCTGGGCAGGGCATTTATTTAACCGAGCAAGGCTCGGCCACCTGATATTTACGTCATTAAGATCACAAAACATTCTTTTTTTAAAATCATGCTAATTCGATCAACTTTAAATATATCTCGAGTGCTCTCAATAATGAAAGAGAAAAATAGTGCAGATTGGACCTCCATATTTTAGCCAGAACTGCATTGCCCAACAGGTATATTATCTAGTTTTGAATCTGTGGGGCTTTGTTTTCCTGTCAAATGGCAATATTCACAGGAATCACAGAAATTTTAAATAAAGCCTAGTTCTTTTTTGTTAAATAAATATAATGGTGTTAACTTTTTTAAGAGCTATAAAACAAATACTAAGCATTGGTCACAGTATGTATATACATTGGATAGATCAGCAGTGTGGAGGTGGGGGGACTGCAATGTGGGCGATATCGTTCCTACCACGGCTAATGCACAGGCATTCATCTCCGAAAGACTATTTCATGATCATGTTTTGTAAAAATATAGGCCTAATGATGTTAACATTCTCTAAGAACAATAAACAAACACTAAGCATTGGTTAGAGAAAGACACTATTCCATGATAACTTGCACATCTCTCTGTCTTCTAGATCCTTGTTATAAACCTGCTCCCCAATATTTGGTTTCGCCATTCAGTTAAAACATGTTCCATTTTAACGCTACACATGTCACTTACTCTTGTGTTTCGTTTGCTTGCTAAATATTTTCTTTCTTTTTAGATTTCGTCTCCTTTTTAAAAAAAAATATTTTCTAATGATTACTTGAAATTTATTTTACACAATACAAAGACAAAAAAACAATGTGACAAAGACTTTCGAGGACACTGTTGTCCTAAATGAATGTTTTACACTATTTCAAAGTATGTACGACATTTTCTTGGATTCCAAAATTTTAGATTCATAACTGTTTATTACTTACTCATTTAACACTTTTTTTTACACAGAACATATTTTTTTTTTTTTGGTTTATTCAGATTATACTTTCGTTTACAGTAACACACAAGACAAACATGTTAAATGTATCCACGTCCAGACCATATAATACTGTTGCGCAGTGAAGGTTATTGAGGGGTTGTATATAGTTCATGATTAAATACACTGAGTTCATAAATTATAAAGTCATAGTTGCAGATATAGGAGCATTAGCGAATTGTCAAAACGAGATCGGTTTTTCATGTTCTTTATAAAGAGTGAAGACCTACAATTTTTTTGCTTTATTCCAGTGATGCCCAACCTAACTCAATCTGCGGGCCATTTTAATTTCCAACACTTTGGTCGCGGGTCGCATGATCGAAAAGATACAAAAAACTTGAGGATCTAGTACTTACATTGAAGTATTGGGATATTCGAATTTTCTCTTTACACTTCATAAAAAAAAATGGCGTAAGTTCGGTTTATATTTTGTTTTTGTTTTTTTTAACTGTTGCACTTTCTTTATAAAAAAAAAAATGTCGGCTAGCAATGGTATCATGTTCCACAAAAAAAAAGGAAAAATCCATTCACTTTTCCTAGTAGATTCTATAGCCCACATAAATGTACAATAGTTAAACGCCTTGGTAGTAGTTTATTAGAGACAATAGACCAATCCAACGTAGGTAAAGAGACATTTTGAATAATTTTTTGGGGGGCGGGGAGGGGGTTTTCTATGTTGTATGCCGACGTTGCGGCGGGCCGGATGGAAGCGCGTCGCAGGCCGGATACGGCCCGCGGGTCGTATATTGGGCATCACTGGTTTAGACCAATAACTCGTTGCCACGTCTTTACGACAATGGTTTGACCCACTTGAGGAGGGCCCCCAAATGAGTGTTTTTTTTACATTAAAAACTAAGTATTTAGCAAAATGTAGGGGCCCCAAAAGAGGTCAGTCCCCCCGGGCCCCCAAACGATGGAAAATTTTTAGCTACGCCCCTAAGTGTAAGCATCATTCTGTGAATCTTCAAGAAGTAGCTCAGCATCATCAATTTTTTAGTCCTAAATAGATTATATTCTTTAATTTTATTAAAATCTACTAAGGTTGGTAACAATAGCACTTCTTAAACTAGCTGGCAACATATTCAGTAAGTTATATGAACATAATCTTTAAGGAACTCAAAAAACAAGTAACCAATAAAGAATGTTTTAAATGTACGCAATTAATATTGTGACAAGCTAAATAAAAACAGGTTACACTTAATCTGAATATATTTCAAGGCAAAGCGCATATCATTCCTTTGATGTTTACCAGTGATGTCCAAAATACGGCCCGCGGGCCAAATCCGGCCCGCGACGTGGTTCCATCCAGCCCGCTGAAATGTCGCCACAAAGTGTAGATACCCCCCCCCTCTCCAAAAGAAAAGGTTGACTTATCTATCTTTACCTAGTTTCTTTCATTGATTGGTACCATGACTGTTAACATTAGGGTGTTTATGAAATGAGGATCTACCAGAAAAAAAAAGAATGGATCTTAACTTTTTTGTGTGGAGCATAATAATAAGCCAATATATTTTATTTATCAAGAAAGTGTAGCTGTTTCAAAAAATAAAAAAAAGAACCAACATATAAACGTCATTATCAAACAAATATGACGGCATTCTTGGTTTGAGCCGCGTATAAAATTGTTAAACTACGCCTAGATATTGGAGGATCGATTTAAATATTTAGCGAAAAGTGTCAAGAAAATGCGTCTGTGGTAAAGCTAGCTACAATGTTGCTCATATTTCAAGTACAGAAAAAAAGCCATTTTATGACGCGTGAAAAAAATCACTTCAGATGTCAAATCCCTGAATGTAAGTATTAGATCCACGAGCTTCTACTCTAATAGTTTCAAATTAAGACAAGTTTCATTTCGTTGTTGTTGTTGTTGTTGTAATGTTTGTTTATGTGGCCCGCGACACGGGTGTCAGAAATTAAAATGGCCCGCAGGTCGAATTAGGTTGGGCATCTTTGTTCTGTACAGATTATGTCCTCTTTCTTCTCTTCAAGTACACTGTCGTGAAGGTATTACTTCCCCTTGGTTATCACAAAAGCACCTTAGTCTCGAATGGCAGCTTATTTTAACCTCTGACATGGGTCACGTGACAGACATCTTGGGGAGATAGTTCAAGGCCAAATTCAAGGTGTAAAAAAAAAAAAAACAAGTGACGCAAAAACTGAAGATACCAGACCAGGCGTTGTAGAAGGACTCTGAACACTGACCTGCAACGTCATAACCTATGTGCAGTTTAGACCAGTGATGCCCAACCTAACTCAATCTGCGGGCCATTTTAATTTCCAACACTTTGGTCGCGGGTCGCATGATCGAAAAGATACAAAAAACTTGAGGATCTAGTACTTACATTGAAGTATTGGGATATTCGAATTTTCTCTTTACACTTCATAAAAAAAATGGCGTACGTTCGGTTTATATTTTGTTGTTTTTGTTTTTTTTTTTAACTGTTACACTTTCTTTATGAAAACAAAAATGTCGGCTAGCAATGGTATCATGTTCCACAAAAAAAAAAGGAAAAATCCATTCACTTTTCCTAGTAGATTATATAGCCCTTTTACATAAATGTACAATAGTTAAACGCCTTGGTAGTAGTTTATTAGAGACAATAGACCAATTTAACGTAGGTAAAGATACATTTTGAATAATTTTTTGGGGGCGGGGAGGGGGTTTTCTATGTTGTATGCCGACGTTGCGGCGGGCCGGATGGAAGCCCGTCGCGGGCCGGATATGGCCCGCGGGCCGTATATTGGGCATCACTGCCCTATTCTATAAAAGAAAAAAAGTTGTCTTAACACATTATAAATACAGATAAAAAGAAACAAATTAAGCTTTGAGAAATTTAAATAAATAATAGCTGTTTCGACATTTTAATTTTTTTAATTAGTGTCATCCGTAAGTCCTCGCGTGGGCCCCAACTAGTCAAGAGTCATGGGCTCAAGTGCAATGAACCCGTTTGCGCCTTTGTTACTACTTCACAGGCTATGAGCCCCTAATGGTCATTGAACCCCTTCGCGCCATGGATGCTACGCCACTGGTCATGACCCAAATTCTGCCAAGTCATTGGTTTTTCTGGCTAGCTCAGGCAATTCATTCCATGCTCTAATAGAGCTAGGGAAGAAGGAGCTTTTGTACAGATTTGTCTTAGAATATGGTACAAGAAATGTACTTCTATGTTTGTGTCTTTCTGAGTATTTTATTTATTAAGTTTTGTTTTTGTATTTGAAGATTATGGTTAATTGTTTTATGTATAATTGCTACTTTGCTGTTAAGTCTTCTATCCTGAAGGCTTTCTAAATTTAGTGATTTTACTAAAGGTGTTACTCTAGTCAAATGTGAATATTCGTTTGTTATGAATCTCACTGCTCTATTTTTTGTCTGTTCCAGTTTCTAAATGTTTTCTTGAGTTGAGGAGTCCCAAACAGAGGATGCATATTCTATTATTGGCCTAACCAAGGTTAAATAACATTTTAGTTTTAAGTTCTTAATTGATTTGTACATATTTCAATAGTAAAGCCTAATGCTTTGTTTGATTTTTTTTTTTAGTTTCATCAATGTGATAATTCCAAAACCTTTTTTTTTTCATTTATTATAAGACATAAGTATTTTGCGTCTTTGTTGCTGGTTTACCATGAATAAGGTAAGTGGAATTAATTTGTTTTAGATATTCTTATTCACTGCTAGCTAATTAATTAATTCTTCGATAAAAGTAGCGAGAATGTTCTTAGGGTATCCATGAATGTTATCTGAAAGTAATTAACGCAAATTGCATTTTCATGAGTATAACATTTCCGGCTTAGTACAAGCTAGCCTGCCACCTTCTGTCTAAGAACGAGTATGTTTCATCTTGACAAGCCATTTTACGTGTGACTGTAGGTCCCTAATCAGAAGAGACATTCCGGTCTATATATATTTTATATATAATAAAGCAGGTTAAAAGGTGACATGCGCTTTGGCGGTTGAGGAGCAAACCATTTTTCGTTTAGTTTGATTTTCTTCCACAACTGAAGCCAATGCTTTTTCGCTGTCCATAGCTGTCACCATCTCTCTACATATACTCTAGTGCTATGTCTTCCCAGAAGTCTACACTGATGCCAACTGACCAAAATCAACCCATGTCACTTATGCGGCCGGCTTTTTAAAGCGAGGATTGGACCTTACATTCATCAAGTTCCTAGGATATGAGAAATGTGCTCATCTTTGATCACGAAGAAGGAGCTATGTAGGCTATATTTAGACCTATATATATATTGATGTCCACTCTTTGAGGTCCAGGTTGACTAGTAGTACACGTAGCCTGCTTAGAATCAATTTTTTTTACGTTTGGTCAAACGTGGCAGTCAGGAATGTGTACACATTAAGCGTGTCCGGAGTTGTACCAACTCGTGTTCACTGTACACGGCTGATTCTTGCAAACATTTATAATAATTGATTTATCGACTCAATAGCCAAACATTTCAAAACAATTTCCTATGTTTAAACAAGAACTTCCGGCTGAACTACACCGCATACTGGGGCCGCCTCTAAATCCTTACAAAATAATGTTAACCCTTTCAGATCTTGAGATCAACGAATGGAAAGGATGTAAAGTTCATCTCTTTCTATTGCCGACGGTCAACGAGGGAGTTATGTGGTTAACACAATGACCAATCGCCTTCACTTTCCCGATGTATTCGAGGCACCCATTAGAGCTGGGTGAACTCGAACACGAGATCTCTCGCTTTCAGGCACCAAGCCCCCACCCTCTGCATCATTGAGGAGGTCATATTTAATATAGAATAGCGGTGATATTAGGATATGCAAAGTTCCCATATACAACAAGAGACTTACCTATAGATTTGGGTCAATGGTTAACATAGGTTTTAACCATTAAAACTGCATACAAGCCATTTATAATAAAATTTAAAAAAAAGACAACGGAAAAACTCGACAAAGCAGGCTATACATAGCTAGTAAATAATATATGCTAGGCTACATTATATTTATCTATACACCCACCAACCATTTGTCGCACTCTAATTAACAATTGTATTTTACTTAAATATGTTGCTCCCTACCTGTATATATTACATTTCCTTTGAATGGATCCTTATATGGGAAAATATTTTCAACATAATTTGTTTCTTGATTAGTCGCCATCTCTGAAACAACAGATTAGTGTTGACTGTTGTATATAGGCCTACACGAGGAAACAAATTACAAGAAATCTTTAAAAAAATGTAGACTTCTTCAGATCATAATATTGATTCACTCAAATAAATGCACATAGGCATAGTTGTTTAGATGCTCTATGAAAAGATCAATTACATTTTATTCTTTTAATTTTAAACTATATACTATAGCTTTATCGATTTAGGCCTAAGAGAGTTGATTTTTTTGGTACCAACTTTAATATACTTTAAAAACTCTAAGAGCCATATAGGCCTGTGCATGATTAACTAGAAAAAAAAACTTACCGCCAAAGTCTATGAATGAGAATATTTAGAATATTTGTAGGTCTTTCCCCCCCCCCCCTTTTTCATGTATGGAATATAATAAATCCAACCACTTGACTTGAACTAACTTTAAATAAATGTAGGTCATCTTAAATTAGTTTAAGTTAATTTTAATTAGAATTTTGCATACAGGTTAATCATATTCTCTTTACTTGAATACGTTTTTGTCATATTTAATTTTGTTTGTTTGTTTGTAGTCGCTCAATTTTCATACACGATTACACACAAGTAGCTTATACATATAGACCTGCTTTTAACATATAAAAAAAAATGCACGTTATCTACAAAATAGGCCCACACGATTCACTCACTTGTTAAAAATGAGAATGAAGCCTATAGTCTGATAGAAAGCGCTTTAGTTCTAAATACCATATAAAACAGAAATCCTTAGTCAGCTACTTCTTTCTTGATCTAGTTACAGTAGGTCTGAAACAGTTTAACGAAAAGCTTGTACGGGGAATTACGTTAGTTTGTGTCGTCTTGTGAAAAGACCTGTGTTGTCAAGGACAGACTGTAAACATCCGGTTTAGCCTGACGAGGGCTAAAATTTAATCAATTATTAATTGACGCTAGTTAAAAATTTAAATATAAGAAATAGAAATAGATCTGGACGCTATCTAAAAAAAAGGTATTAAATCTAGAGCTGAATCTCTCTAGATCTGGACCATAGATAACTATTCTAGGTTTAATCGAACTTTTTGTTTTAAATTTATTATTTATTTAGATCTAATTTAAATATTTAAAAAAATATTAAAACTATTTTTTAAAATTTACTAGATAGTCTAGATCTAGATCTAATTATTATATTATAAATTACTAGATCTAGATCATGATTAAATAGTCATTAGTAGATCTAATCCGATATTCCAATATCTGAGGCTTGATGATGAGATTTAATCTATATCTACTATTGACAAACTATTGTAGGGCCTATATCTAGATTCTAGAATAACCTAGATCTAGATTTAGTTAAAATTGAAGTTATATATTGTTTTATTGTAATACTTGTAATAGATATAGATTCAGGCCCTATTATTGTATATCTATAATAATAACAATAATTTTGAATAAGTATCAATATCTAGACAAGATTAGCGGGATTAGCTAGATACTATATCTTATACTTTTATAGAGTATAGAAGTATAGGCTATAAAGTATATATAGTCTTTAGGCCTTTAGACTTTAGATATAGATTACAGATCTAGTACGTACTTGCGTCTAGCTCAAGAAAAACTGGTTGACCCCAGCTTTGGCTCTGTCACTTTGATGTAATTAAATAGGACCTAAAAAGAGTGAGCATTGATACTGACCATCGGGAAGACATAGCCTGGGCCTATAGACCGTGCTAGTTGGAGAGAGATGGTGACCCAGAAAGCTATATGGTATGAACAGTGAAAAAACATGGGCTTCAGATGTGGAAGAAAGGTGTGCAATACAAAAAAAGGCTGGCTCCTATAACTCCAAAGTCATAGCCACCTCAATCTGTAATAATAGATCTTTGTGGATGGGAGTGTCTTTCCAAAGTAGGTCTCCACACGTCGCATGAAAAAGTGTCTGAGATAAACCATAGTCGTTCTACGATATTAGTAGGTCAACTGATTTAGTAGCGTAAGCAACACTTCCAATAACAACTATCATGGTATGAGTACCTCAGTATGAATATCTAATTAAGGATTTTCTATAACAAGCATATAGGCCTATTATAGACTAGCTAGAGCATTATTTGGTATTATAATATTATGGATATGATTTAATATATGATATGTACTAATCTTATTCTGTTAGTAGATATATGTGGGACAATTTAATATTAGATATACGACATTTTGAGTTAGGTAATGCATTCTACTGTTTTCAGATTATATTATTATTATTGATTACATTTAATTTATCTTTTAATGTTTTTATTTTAGTAAGTATTTGTATGTTTGCTTTGGTGGTGCCAAAAAGCTTCTGCTGATTGGGTGCCAGATATGCTCATTACGCTTCTGTATATATTATTATGGCTCATGTAACTATAGTATATACCCATTCAATTTATTAAGGAAGGACTCTATACTTTAACATAAATATTAAGAATCAAATGGTCTGTATGCTCTATAGTTTGTATATATACTAGGCAGCATTCTGAGTAACCTCTGTTGTGGACAAATTTGTAAATTTTTTTGGAGGGAGGGGGGGTATTGCTTCAACATTCTACTTTGGCAAGTGAACTATTGCCTGCTGTATGTTGTCATTTTTCCTAATTCTTCAAAATCACACTGATTATATAAACCTTTAAATATGAACTAATTTTTTTTAGCATTTTCTTAAATTGCAAATACAAATTTATATTGTAATACACTGACAGCACAGCAGGCAGAGTTCCAATATAACAACATAAATGTTCTTTGCCTCTTTTCATGTTTTTCTTCCTAGAAAATGGAAACTCAGTATCTTAAAGATCATCTTGGTTTCTTGCCACAATGCCTGAAGGAAGTAGTAGAAAAACGTCCACATGATCCCATTGAATACATAGCCCACTGGCTCAAAAAACACGTTGAAAATGAAAAATATAAACAAAAGGTAAAGAAAATAATGTTCTCATTTTATAAGATAGAGATGATTTTTTTGAGAAATAAAACAATTATTTTGTATTTTTCAAATTTTCTTCTCTGTGGTAAGTTTTTCTGGCATTTATATTTGAGACCTTTAAGTAAAAGCAAAAAGGACATTATTTATTAGTTTTTCCTGGTTAGTAAAAGCAACTCATTTAAAGCTTTAATTGCATATAGAAAGAAAGAACTTTGATAAATGAGTCTGAAGAAAAAAATTAATTATATCTTTGTGTAATGATAAGAGTTTTTTTTTCTATCCTTCTCTTTTTTAGCTTTGAAATTATGGTTTGAACATTTTTATTTTTTAAAATGTTTTCTTGTTCATTTTATTCATTTAGACATTTCCTAAATTTACAAATTTGGATGAAAGATCATTTGATCTTTTTAAGTAATTAAAAAAACAAAGAAACTACTTTTAAAGCCTCATGATGCATGGGTAATCTGTTTCAATGGCCAACAGATAATGAGGGTGTCATATAGCTGATACAATAACCAATAACTTTTTCTTTACTCAACTAATGTCCTGTAAAGTTGCATGGATAAAAATCCAAAATATTAATTCCACTCAGTCACCATGTCCATTCCTGTTAAAAAAGACTCAGTTCACCTTTATAGTGCTTATCCTTAAATTAAAAAAAAAAAGAAATTCTTATTATACAAAAAAAATTAACAAACTATTTAAAATGTTAATAGCAATTATATGCCTATTTTTTTTTTTTTACAAAGTAAAGTTTGTCTTCAAAATAAATTTAAAATTATATGAAACATGTGTAAATATAAAATGTATTCCATCAAGAAAGAAGAAGAGGCTAGACAGTTAGAAAAGGAATTGGAACTAGAGGAATTAGAAAAGGAAAACAGAGCCAGAAGGCTTGAAGAAACTTTGAGATTTGCTGAAGAAGAAGCTGCAAGGTTAAAGGTAAGACTTGCTCTTTGTATGATTATATTTTAGGTATCAATCATTATTAGGTCAGTGCTTTCTCTAGATAGTTTTAGAGATGCCTTCAAATAACTTAATCTAAAATATGAGTCTAATGGAAATGTTAATTAAATGAAAACAATAATTCAAAGAACTCACACAATTAAATCCAATCAATGAAAACAATATTAAATCTATTTATCCTTCAATAAGTCCCTTTTAAAATCACTTACACAGTTTAAACCTCTATCTCTTCTGCACAATTTTAAATGTTTATAATTCACACACAAACAAATATTGTCATCTTTTTAATCAGTCTCCATGTGGCCAGTAAAAGCACAGGGGAATTTACATATGGATTTTAAAATATTAATCAGCGGAATACAGCACATTTATCAAAATATAAAGTAGTTTTTTTTTTCTCAACAGATGCATTAAGTTTTTAGTTTTTTAATTTGTTGCAAATTATTTTAACTTTACACTGATACATTTAACAATTTCATATTTTTTTATTCATTAATTTTTCTCTTTAGATTATTACATTTCTTAACACTTTTAGTTGAAATGTGTCAAGTCTTTTAAAAGTGGTATTTGCAAACTGAAATTATTATTGAGATTAGACATCTAAAAAGCGAACATAAAAGTCTTTATGTAATTAAATGAAAATGTGAAAGAATTATGTAGATATAGGTGTTGGAAAGCATTTATAAGTCAACCATCATTTATATCATTTTATCATACTTTATAGTTTGTATTCATTTGGTCTCTTGCATCACTATCAGGTCATATAATACACCACCTTTCTTTTTCAGAAATTTAAATAAAGGGAGATAATGACTTTTTTGTTAGTATAAAGGGCTTATAATGGAATCAAATTAATTCTTGTTATCTCTCTTTTCACATTTTGTTCAATCATTCATTAACAGGCAGAACAAGAAAGGAAAGCTAAGGAGGCAGCATCAGCATCCAAGCTGCCCATAGTGGAAGAGAAGGAGGAACCAGTCACTGAAACTCGTACTGAGGCTGACAATGATGAAAATTCATCTAATCTATTTGGAGACATTAAGGAAGAAGATGAAACAAAAGCAGAAGAAGAAATGAAAGAAATAGACACAAAAGAAGAGGAGGGGGAATCAGCTGAACAGGTATGTGAATATACTCTTGATTGGGAACAGTTGCCTTAGGTGTTAAGAACTTTTACTCTAGATCAGATGTTCTCAACCTGTGGGTTGTGACTGTCTTGGGTGTCGAATGACATTTTGCCAGGGGTCACTAAGACCATAAAAAATATGGAAGTTTTATTCAATTCTAACACGTAAAACATGACAAGTATTGCATGCCCACATTATATTTTGGCAGAATCTCCACTCACCCCATTTTAAAACCCTAACATAATTTTAGCCCATGAATTATAGAATGATATGTTAAATTAGAACAGTCTGCTTGGTGTAACTCTCTCTCAAACAAGAACTCTTTCATCTTTTTTTTTTACCTCCACCCTCAACACACAAAAGATGTAGTTATAACTACATTTCATTTTATTTTTATAATTTTAAACACAAAAACCTGTTATCAGTCAATGTTGGCTTCAAATTTATTTGTTCAATTTAATCCCTGTGGTTTTGATCATGAAAATAACTTAGTTGTTCTTAGTTCTTCTAGGTGCAAGGTAACAGTTACATTTTCTTTTAGTGATACGTGAGCTATAAGTTCTTACAATACAGATAAGTGTAAAAAAAATGCAATTGTTTTGAAGTTTATATATATATATTTTTAATGAAACTATTTTTTTTTTCATCTTTGAAATTAATGATCCTCATAATAATATCTACAGATACAACTTCATTATGTCATGCATAGCATGAATGCAAAAAAAAACTATAGAAAAGTTGATGTGAAAATGTTTATCATTTTGGTTATTTTCAGATAGTATGTAATAAAATTTATTTTAACATGAAACCACAAAATCATCAGGAAACAATTATCATCATAGTTATTTATATAATATTGTCTAATAAATGTTTCTCAAAAAAAAACACTATTGTGATGTATTGTAATAAAACTATAGTCTTAATAATCATAAAAAGAAATTGTAATTTCTAGCAAAAAAAATGTCATAATTTGTTTTTTGTGCTTAATGCAAATATATTTGAGTAAATTTACACTTAATATATGCATTTTTTGTGTTCATTGTTTTTAATATAATATTATAAACTATATAAACTATTTATAATTTCTATAGGAAACTGATAAATTTGAAACTGATGAGGTAGAAGAAGGTTCACCAGAAGAAACAAGTGGAGCTGCCGAAGACTAGCACTACAGCTGCTACACCCTAGGATCTCACCATACTGACTAGTTGTACAGTATTTTATTCAGCAAGATGCCTTTTTACATATTTTGAAAACTCTAAATTAAATTTTAAAATTAGTCAGTTTTTATTTTAAATTGGCTTTCTCAAAATATTTTTATAATGCAAGATTAAATTGGCTCATTCAACTCAGCTCTATCATGTAAGGCTACATACTACTTGTAAAAACAAGGTTAGATGTAGAATGTATACAAAAGTTTAAAAAAAGAAATAAATTCTGTATTTAAATGCAACGCTGTAATGTGTTATAATATTATATATATAATAAATAGTAAATAGTGCTATTTGCATGAATAATGTTGGGTCAAGCTGCTGTGACAGTAAGAGACAAAACATAAACAAAGTCAAACTTTAAAATAGTAGGTTTTAATATTTTATATAGTGAATGGTGAAGCATGGGATCTTTCTGGAGCAATGGGGAGCAAGTTTGCACTAAACAGGTCCACATTGTGTATAAGTTATTGTTATGATTAATTTATCACTATTTATGTAATTTGACTTGAAGTTGTAATAAACACACATATGAACTTTGTACTGTTTTTTTTTCTTTTGTGAATAACGTCCATGGAGTTTGTCACTCTTTTTGTTATTCTCCTATTATTATTATAGATTTATGTAGTGCTACTTTCATGTTTATAGTATGCTCAGAACGCTTTGGTCCAATCTCATTTGTGAGACCTGTGGAAGGGAAGGGGTATCTAGGAGTTGGTTTTCGTGCTGCCTTTAGGGGCTCAGTAAACACAACTCTGCCTGAGTTGGGTGTCGAACCTCGAGCCCCCTTCTAGGTAGCCAAGCCAAGTACTTAACCTCTCGACCATGCTTCCCACAAGACATTCTCCAATTTGATTCCCATTTCTGTAATTCTTCTTATTCTTTTTTTGTAAAGATTTGTTTTGTTACACCTTGTGGTGCTTTTATTCAAGCCCCCTGACAGACTATTTCTTAGAACAACGATTGCCTGAATATCATCTTTGAGTATTTTCTCCTTGAAATCATCTTTAGGTTTTAGTAATACCCAAAGAACGTCAATGTTGTGACAAGTCAAAAACTCGCCGTCAGATTCGCTCACTTTTATCACAGCATTAATTATTATTTATCCTTATTTATTTATTTTATTTCAATTATTCCCCTTTTCTATGCCTCATTTCTTCACAAAACCGCACCTTTTTCCTATTTACGCTAAACAAAGTCTAGCGCATGGACCATGACTGTCGCCACTCCTCGCTTATCTCCCTTTGACCGGGGAAGAGATCAAACAGGTAATCGCCTTGAGGGCCGGATGCCCATCCCTCCCAGTTGATACCATATGGGCAGGAATGTAATGTAGTACTCCTCCCGCCTCAACACGTGTCTCTCTCTCCTTGATCAAAGAGATCATTCGACGCCACACGTCTATCGACCCTCCAAGGTGTGTCCGCACATCTCAGGCCTCTTTCCAATATGTGAAATATTCGTCTCGAGCCGACCACGTGAGAGACAATCCCTATCTTGTCACATTTCCTGTTTCCGGTCTTGTTCCGACCTTTATAAGATAGGATATTTCAAACTGGTCTCTCTCGCTCATTTCTCTCTCACTGGAACACGAGTCTGGACCATTTCATTTATTTTTACTCCTAGAGGATTATCTGTGGTGAGTTAATTACGCCGAACTTAGTCACAAGTTCCACATAACCAGCTTGTGTGTATATTTCATTCTGGATATTATCCTGTGTATTTTATTTAGTTCATTTATATTTTAATTTGTGCATTGTGTATTTCTCACTGTCGTAAGTAGGAAACTTAACCATTGCATATGTATATATTTATATATCACGTTTACCTATGTCGGCAATATTATTGCCACGTTGCTCAATTGACAATTGACGCAACCTTGTACATAATGTACATCTTAGTTTATTTTCTTTATCTCGGCTGGTCGCCTTGAAGAGATATAAGAAACATCTCTCATTTTAATCATTTTGCTTTTGCAAGAGTTGTTCCCTCCCCTTGAACGGACAATCGTTGTTCACGTCATGGCCCCGGCCGTATTTGGACAATAGCGTCACGGTCATTGACCACCATCGTCCAATTCTCCCCTCTTCTCCCCCCTCATTTATACTTGTATTTTATTGAGATTCTTATTTCCCCTTTTATGTACATATATATTACTTTTTCCCCTCTTATGTACATTTTGTATTACCATTATCACCCTTCTATTTTTCCAATCCCATTTGTCATCATTTTTCCCCATTGTGCACTAAAGCAATTTTATCAATCTGACGTATGCACCTCAGTCGAGGGCATCGACAAGATGCATGAGAGACATGTCCTAACTTGTCCTTATTTATCCGCAGCCTCCCTCAGGTGTCTGCCTACTTGCCTATTTGCTACCTGCCTATTTACTACCTACTAGGATCTGCCTACTTGCCTATGTGCATTGACACATCTGCCCATTTGCATTGAGCTCCATCTACCTACTTGGCGCTAGCCCATACTACACTCGCCTATTTGGTACTAATCAGTATCGCTTGCTCACTTGGATCCACTACGAGTACCACGTACTATTAAGTGCTTTTCAGCGCTGAAAGTCACTACTCATCGTCCACTTGGCGCTATCGGCTCAAGCCTGCCTATTTGACAGTCCGCCTGTCATCCTCTTAGGTACGACGTCCCTATAGATCCGCTCTGTGCGAGACGTCATAGCTCCGCCAACTCACTGGACTTATCCTGCCCTACGCTGCCCACGGCAGATCAGCTCTGCCCGCAGTACACTTGTGCCCACGGTAACCGGCCACCCGCCTTACTGTGCCCACTACAGATATTGGAACTTTTGGACTGAACCTCCACAAGGACTATATCATCGGCGTCCCTCTACCCGCTAGACACGCCACTTGAAGCCAGGATACAGACAACTACGATTCATCCAAGACAGAAAGAGCTAAGTACCAAGGACAAAGTGACATATTCTCTCATTACGTGCATAAGTGATGATCAAACATAGCATAGCTCAGAGTTAGATACAAATCCTCCCCCTTTTATTATTTTATGTAAATATTTATGTAAATAAATATTCTTTATAATTTTATCAATTTGTATCTCTCTTAATTGCTTGTCATGTTGCGTGTCTGCTCCCGATTTGTCTGCTGATGGGTCAGTGTGTGATAAATTCAAAAATAATCATCCCCTAGACACCAAAACAAGCTAAATACACATCACACGCGGCGACCCGTCACAAATGTGAAACTTGACTTTCAACTTCTTTATGCCTACTTGAAAAAAAAAACAACTCCAAATTCTGTCCATACATAGCGATACTTTGTCAGAAGAAAACAAAAGACATATAATTCTGATTTTTATTATGAAATGAAAACAAAAAATGGCTATAACAATGGCGTAGCTAAGGTGGGAGTCGAAGAGAATTTGAAAGTCCCCATGGGCCCCCAACTGGCTATTCGAAATTGTTTTTTACATAAAATATTAAGCAAAGAGCAGGGCCCCACAAAAAGGTCAATCCCAGGGCCCCCAAATGATGGCAAATTCATATAGCTACGCCACTGAATCAGAAACTTCCACTAGTTGTTATTATTATCAATGTTTTTTTCTTTAATCCAATACAATATCTGAGACGGGTTAATCCAGATCTCCATTGTTAAAAAAGATGGGAAACTCTAATTTTTAATACACACTCCTCAATTTAAACTATCAATAAATAATCATAAAATCAAAGATTTTCCTTGGTCGTCTTCCCCATACTGTAGACAGTACAACGTCATGAAAAGTTTCAAGAGCCTCATGAAGGAAGTTCTCATGAATCCAAATCTGTGATTAGCTTTTCAATGTACATGTCTGTGATAAAAAGAAAATTTAATTTCAACTGATCAAATTTTTAAGATACTTTATATTTTTGTTTAACTAAACACAAACAAAATTATAATCGGGTAATTATTTTTATTAATTTACTTGGACATTAGCCAAAAAAATATTTAAAAGAATTTTTTTAAATGGATCTTTGCCTGCGGTGACCTACTGAGATATACATTGAAGTTCTGATGACATATTGGTAGAAACAATGCTTGTCTTTTCTGATTTCTGGTCAGGTAAATACAGGCTCAGTACTCGTCTATTACATATGTAAGACAAGAAAATAAAACAACCTTGCAGGCCATTGAGTAGAATGGACATAAATCTGAAAAATAAATGTTTAGGATGAAACCAATGACAGTAGAAATAATAGGGTGAAGTTTACATACACAAAAGTAGAGCTAAAATAACTAAATTTAATCTACATACACAAAAGTAGAGCTAGAATAACTAAATCTACAAACACAAAAGTAGAGCTAAAATAACTAAATCTACATACACTAAACAAGGATGTCTATATAAGCTGAATATATATATATATATATATATATATATATATATATTAGGCCTATATATAAGTTGTTTACATCAAACCATCATATCGCGTGTGTTAAATAAAGATACACGTTTTCGCTACGCAAACCCACAAACAATAGAATCTATGATACTAACTCTATGATATCACTTTGGGTAGCAGTTGCAATGATACCCAGAAGCCAAAAACCTCCAGTCATGGAAGATAGCTTGATGTAGATTAAAAGATTTTTAAGGTTGTCTTTCCTGTTGGCCTCTAAAGACTGAAATTTGCGAATTTTATAAATAGTTCCAATAGTGATGAAGAGAAACACCAAGTTGATGATTACGATGAGTGCAAGAGGGACAACGACTGAAAGAGCTAAGGAAATAAATAATTATAATTAATGATGTGAACTTGTTTTGCAATGGTAAATATACCTATCTTGTTAAAACTTTTATTTTACAAAGGTTGGGATGTCATGTACTATGTAGGCTACTATGCTGATTATGGTTCCGTAAAGTTATTATTTGTCAGAAATGGTAATGAATATAAGCTATTTACTAACTATACAATTCTTTTTTTATGGAATGCATCTCAAATAACCTCTGACAACTAGTCCAACTACTGACGTCCACGACCACCAATCAAGGCAAGGAAAACATTTAGTCTAAACCTATGCTGCGTACGGTTCTACCCAAACGTGGAAAAGACCTCGGGAGTCAACACCGACGAAAAATCAGAAGCTCTTGACAATTTGGCAGTTTGCAGAACACTGTGTTACACCCCGGCAAAGCCAACGATGCCACTGATCCCAGACTGTATCGGCTATTGTGTTCCATTGGATACAACAACTGCGTCGAGAGACGGGAACTGGTCAACAACATTCAGACAATTGCTGATCTCTCCTATAGATTACAATGTTTGAAAGCGATACTTTACCTTTTTTTTCTCTAACTTTAGATTACATCTGTTGATATATGATGTAATGTTGAGTGAGAGTTAGTTTCCTACGTGTGATTTGTATATCGGCCTTGTTGTTTATCTATTTCTAATTGTATTTATCAACAACATCTTAGCCAGAACCCCACACAGAACAGAGATGGACATTGTTTGAACCTACACTATCGAAGAACGCACACTAAGAACAGGCATCTATTTCATTTAGTCTTATCTTTTTACATGGAAACTAAACTACTATGGTTTATTTACCAGTAAGAATCGCTGTATCCAAGAAACATGACGAGGTTCCATAGCCTATAGTGTTTCCGTTTGTTGTCACCATGGAGATTATTACAACAGATGCAATGATCGCGATAGGAACGGCCAGAGAAATAAGAAATCTTTTGATAGTTTGTACTTTCAGACTGTTTGATTTATGTGAAGATCTTGTCTTCGATGTGAACACTTTGAACATTGAGTAACTGCAGATGAAGGTCCAAGTAAAAGCCCAGATCCAGCAGAAGTGTATGCACACTCCAATTGTCGTACACGCTGGGCCTAATGTGGTACTTTTGAAAGAGAGACTTTATGTATAATGATTATCTTTAAAGCAGGTATACGATGTTCAAATTTTAAAATATTGTTTGGTTATATTTCACGTATCCAGGTAACAAAAGGGGGGGGGGTTTCCAAATTTGAAAATCCCGCTGGGCCCCCACTTAAAGGGTTCTCCCAAATAAGTGTCCACATTTTTTACATTAAATATTAAGCCAATGCCACGCTATCTTGCTATTCATGTTGTAATGTAAATTAGACACATATTACACATATTTATTAAGCACATTATTTCATGTCATGATGTCAAATATAAGAATGCAGGGACCCAAAAGAAGCCAAGCCTCCCCCGGGCCCCCAAATCCCTTGCTACACCACTGCAGGTAACTGTTATAATGCTCCTTTATCTCTCCTTACAAGTTCACCTTCTCTCCCCCCCCAAAAAAAAAAGTCAGAATGGGGATTGAATAAAAAACAATTTACTAGAACTTTTGATACGATTACAGATACTTCTTAAAAATACTTTTAAATTAATAAACAAAAAATCAGCAATCAAGTATTTACTTAAATTAATTCGACATTAGCCAAGTAATATTTGTAAAAAAAATTCTGAAAAATAGTAAAATTAGTATAAAAATGGTGAGGCCTCTTCATAAATTATCTACGTTTGTGAAGTAATTTCTTTTGATTCGGAATGAAAAGATTTTCTTACAAATGAGTAACTTGTGAGGAAAACAAATACATTAATGCTACTTACATCTCTGAGCCAACAATGAGAAACAGCTGAGCCATTAAAAGTGTAAAACATAAAAATATGTTGTTTCTTCCAGCCAAGTTTTGCAGTGATGGAAACTTCAGGTATGTGACGAGAGTCAGAGTCAGGGCCAGCATTGACACACACAGTAGAATTAGGTTCAATAAATATTTCACTGTGGAGAGGCCAGTCTCACGTGATGACCTTTGAACTTTCTTGGACACGATGTTCTTTAACTTCCTGTCCAGTACTTCATGGCATATGTTAAGGTTTCCATCCTCGCTGATCTGTACCATGTTTAGGTCTTTGCCCTCAGAGATGTTGACCCTTGTTACATTGGCGTCAACTGTGATCTTCACTCTTGGAGGGTGGTTATTAGCAACAATAGTGACGTCAAATTGGGACCTGTCAAACGTCACAAAACTGCAGGTCATCGCTGGACTCAGTCTGAGAAAATGATCAGATACGTAAAGGATGTCCTCATTCTTATCAAAGAAGTCATCACTGCCCAGTACACTGAACAGGTTTGAAGTACTACAGTATGGATCAACTAGACTTTCTTCAGGTACAAACACTGCGTTAAGATTCAGCTGCGATAAATTGCCCAAAATAAACTCCTCAAAACTATCTCTGTTCAGATTGACATCGGCTATTAAGTCTCCAGATATAAAATATGTCATCAACATATCCGACTGATTGGTGTAGTTATCAAAGAAAACACAGATATACAAATTATATCCAGCGGAGACTGGTGTGAATATAGAGATGAGCTGTTGAGAAAATACACGTCTAAATCTAATTCTTATTACAGATGCATGATTGTAACTGTATTTATATATTTAATGTGTCTACTTTGAAAATATCTGAACAGTACAACTAATTAAATCAAACTTATTTCTTGGTTTGTGTGTTTCTATAAATTAAAAATGCCAAGTTGGCCTACACAAACTCCTACCTCTTGTTTGAGAGAACTTAATAATTCTGATGCAAGTGTTAATGTTGAATTAAAAAACTCTGCACTTGTGATATTTAATTGATGAGTCAGCCAAACTTGTAGATGATAGCCAAGTCCTCGAATGAGTGGCAGGGCCGTGTGACATCTGGCATTGACAAGATGTTTTCCATCAGAACAATGAAGTGGAACACAGTGGCCCTGTTGTATTGTAGATAGCATGTTATTCAATTACCTTTTTAGTTCACATATGAGACAAGCATTCAGTGGAATTCCAAAGGAACATGAATTCTGCATTTAATCAATTCTTTAAATTATTGCATGAATATAGAATATAGCAAGGAACTAATTCTGAAGCACATGTTAGACCTACTCTGACATAAGCTTACAACAGATAACAAATGGTATAGGACAGTCCTGACCTTCAAGGCAGCTTGAGCTAGTTGAAAGGCTCTTACAAAAACTGCAGCATATATACTATACTATACTACTATACTGTTGACTAAACTCGAGACCCGAAAAGTAAAAGAAAAGCGCAGACGATGTAAAACAACATTCAATCTACCTCCCAGCCACACCTTTAAGAAGAGTGGAACATTTATTGGCTTCAGACTTGGGTGACTATGTTGTTCATATACGGGTTGTATTGTGATGTTCCTTCTTTTATTACCTGAATCAAAGATGTGTAATTTTTTATTGTTATTTTATTTTGGTTACTTACATTATGTGTCTTTCTTGCTTATATCTTTTGTTATATATTTTGATTTCATAGATTCCATTATTTCTCTTATAAAATCAAACAAATCGACTCTCCTGTTTTTACTCGTCTAGATGTTTGCATCTCTTTTTAAAGTATGTACAAACTCTAGACTTTAGATGTCGAATAGAGACTTTCGGTGAGTGCTAATCAGACGAGTTATTTCTAAAAACTGCTTCACGTCAATATTGTGATAATATTCCATAGCGTCACTAGAAGTCCGTGAAAATACTACCGGTATATCACGTGCAATGGCTCAATTTCAGTTGTAATAAATGCGAATTTTCTTTTAAATCTTTACAATCTACAACGGAAATTTGTTTACGATGAGGCAGATCCATAATTAGCTAGTTTTGGGTCATCCTTTGTCAGAACAGAAAAGGAAGCATTGATTAGGATTGCAAAGACCTTCATCCAAGGAAAAGAAGAAGAGGCAGATAGAGAAAGCGATGGGAAGACAACATAAAAGAATGGAAGGGCCTGTCATTCAAAGAGGTTCTATTCAAGGCAAAAGACATAGAGGAAAGGAGAAAGACGGTCAACAAATCTTGTGTGGTGCCCCAACGGTCCAACAGACTAACGGTTAGGTGAAGGTGATATAATAGTCGTTGCTTTTTGTTTGCACTGTAGATAGAATCCAACCACTAAGCTCATTTGTTTGTAGCATCAAGACAGTTCTGTTGTCACAGATTAATAAACTACTGTAGACTTTACAATTTAACAATAAATAATATAACGAGACTGTCTTCATTAAGGTAGACATATAGAGAACTCTTTATTTCCGCTCTATCTTTACGTTCACTTAAAAACATAAACAATAAACAATGACGTAATATATTTTATATTAGCACATCCTTCCTTTTAAAGTTCTTAATAGGGCCTACTGATATCTAGAAGGAATCTTAACAACTCTGCCACTTCTGGTTGTTTTGACTGGCACGACAAGTTCTCTAGACGTTGGTCTATAACTGTCCGTTTCGGTTGTTCTAACAGTTTGTTGTTCATTGTCTTCGTCAGTATCATAGTACCCAGAGATGTCTTCATCAAAACTCTTGTTTAAAACCCGTTGGTTTCTTCTGTAGGTTTTTCCATCATTGGTCTTTATGATATAAGATCTGGGTGATGGATGTTTCTTAATGACGACAGCTTTCTGCCATGTTTGTCCTAGACGCAATCTCACCTTCTCTCCGACAGAATAATCTTTAGGTAGTCTTGCTTTTGCATCGTATTTTACTTTGCTTTTCATCTGTCGTTCGTTGAGTAATCTCTCTGCATTTTCAGATATCGATGGTTCAAATAGTTTGGGATCAGTTGGAATTATGTCCCTGAGTCTTCTACTCATCAGCAGTTGTGATGGTGAATACGGCAGTCCACTTATTGGAGTATTTCTATACTCGAGCATAGCGAGATATGGATCTTTCCCACTTTTGTATGCTTTGTTGAATATCTGCTTTACGATACCAACATACACCTCACTTTGACCATTTGATTGAGGGTACCTGGGACTTGATGTAATTATCTTGAAATTCCATTCAGAAGCAAACTCTCTATATTGATAACTGTTGAATAGCATATTGTCGCTCACTATTTCCTCTGGTATGCCATGTCTAGCAAAAATTCCTTTCAGTGCTCTGATAACACATTCTGCTGTTTTGTTCTCCAGTCGTTTTATTTCAGGGTATTTTGAGAAATAGTCCACAACTAGCAAATAATCATTGTTTCGCCATTCAAACAAATCTGTCGCAACCTTTTTCCATGGTCTGTCTGGTACAGCATGAGGTAGCAATTTTTTCTTCGGTCTCGATTGCTCTTGAGCACGTAATAGTTTATCATCTTCATGTAATTGAGAACCTGGCGTTGGTCTACTAGTTGTTGTTAGCTGATTTCTCGGCATCAACTCTCGTGGAACTTCATTTTGTCGCTTGACAATATGTATTTCAACGTTTTCTTTTGCTTCAATTAGTTTCAAAGCAATAGATGTCTTCATACCTAAAACTGGGTTTATTTCTTTCTTGATCACATACAGATCATCTTTGACTTCCACATCGTCGACTTTAAATGTGACCGATGCAACTCCCATCAGTTCTAGTGCTTCATCCCCTAATGCTCGTAGGGTAGTATTTGACTGTTTTAACTGACTATCAATTTCTAAAGTGTTCCACGTTGACTCTGATGTCACATTGGCTTGTGCTCCTGTGTCAATCTTCATTTTGACTATCTTTCCCATAATATTGACATCAACCATCCAAACTCTGACATTGTTGTCAGTTCCAATTGCATCAAACCATAACTCATTAACTAGGCTTGCTTGACTTTCATCTTCCAGTAAATCAACAGCCTTGGAATATTTCAAACGACATTTTGCAGCGAAATGATTTTTCTTTTTACATTTTCGGCATGTCTGTCCGAATGCTGGGCAATTGTGTTTTCCATGCGATCTACCACAAGATCTGCAATCTTTTATGGTACTTGTTCCATGGTTCCTTGCCATACTCTCGTGTGAGTTTTTAACTGGCATTCTATCTTCTGTTCTCTTTACTTTACTAGCAGCATCTATTTGTAGTCCTTTCATATCCTCTTTCATATCCATCATTTGGTTCTGTGTATGCTCGTCAGCACGAATGATGCTTGCTGCTTTTTCTAAAGTTAAGTCTACGTCTCTCAGAAGTCTCTCTCTCATTCGATCCAACTGTATGCCACATACCAATCGATCTCTGATGAGTTCCTCACGAAGGTTGTCAAACTTACATTCTTTGGACAAATTCTTTAAATCTGTATAGTACTGTTCAAACGTTTCACCAGCCTTCTGACTTCTTGTGAAGAATTTAAATCTGTCATAAACAGTGTTAGACTTAGGCATAAAATGATTCTGAAACCTTTCAATGAGTTTGTCCACAGTCTCATCTTCAATTACTTCAAAAGTATTGTAGATGTCTCGAGCGGGTTCACCGATTAGGTGTAGCAGTAAAGCTTTCTTTACTGGTTCGGGCTTCGTGTTCCTTTCAGTGGCAACCATAAACAGTTCAAAACTTTGCCTCCATTTTTTCCATCTTTCAGATAGATTGCCGTCTAGTGACAACGGTTTAGGAGGATCGTATAATTCCATTATTCGTAGAGCATATAGATTCTAGATTCTATGTCTAGATGTCTAGATCTAAAACAATTCAAATGAACTAGTGATATACCACTTGATTACAAATAAAGTGTACTTTAAAAACAATTTAGAAGCCACTACCTTCCAGATCGGTCACAAGATCTGACACAAGATCACAAGATCTGACCCTTCTGATACCAGATCACAAGATCTGACCCTTCTGACACCATGTTCTGTTGTCACAGATTAATAAACTACTGTAGACTTTACAATTTAACAATAAATAATATAACGAGACTGTCTTCATTAAGGTAGACATATAGAGAACTCTTTATTTCCACTCTATCTTTACGTTCTCTTAAAAACATAAACAATAAACAATGACGTAATATATTTTATATTAGCACAAAGACAGTTTATTTCTTTAGTGGTCTTCTAAATGGCAGCCATAACAGTTGTTGTCTAGTTATTTCAAAATATTTCCCAATGTCTAGTTTCATTTCTTATGCATTTCTTGAACGTCCATGATATCACCATCACATTTCTTCATAGCGCTTCACTTTCTTTTTCTCTCTGACTATTCCATTGCTTCATAAAGAAAACTAGATCTAGATTTTAAGATTCTAAGCGTAAACAGAGAGCAGATTGTTGAGATTAAATTTTCGAGTGAAAATCCTCAAATAAATGTGTACTTGAAAAGAAGAAAAACTGAAAAAACAAAACAAAACATATACAACTTAAAAAGTAATAAAATTAAAAAAAAATGTCTCTAACCGGGTCTCGAACCCATGATTTGGACACCTTTAGAAGCCTGAACGTACCACGTTACAAATTCAAACAGTGGGGAATGCTTACTTTTGTGATTATTAGTTGGAATTTACATTATATGGACATCTAGATCAAACACAAGATCTAGACTTCTGGAACACTTAAGATCTAGTCTAGATCTAGATCTGGGCCTACTTCTAGAATTTAGATGTGGGTGCATATGATGCTATATTAACGTAAAAATATAAATAAAGCTTAGATAATATTTCAATAAACTTGAAGCAGCTTAAATTTACTCACTTATGCATAATATCGTTAACCTAAGTCTGACTACGCCATTTTTTTTTACTTTTGAATAATTTAAATGATAGGCTTTTGAATCTACAATTAGAAGACTATGCGCAAAAGTTTCCTGAATTCTTGAATTAATAATGTCTTACAATATCAGGTGGCCGAACCTTGCTCGGTTAAATAATTTATACTAAGAAAGGTAATATACTACTGCTACTGGCGCTACAGCCCATGGAAAGATATGGCCTGCTCTTACACATCCCTCCATCCATATATCTCCTGGACCTTTCGTCACCACGCCCTAACGGTAACCCCAAGTTTAGATATCTTGTTTAGTGTGAGAAAGTAAGGAGCAGTAGAGCAGCTGTGTAATCACCATTTCCTTTGTTTTGGTACGGGACATTAGACACTGAAGCATGAACACATGGTCATAATTTTACCAGCAAAATTATAATTATAATAAGGCTTGACATCAAATCCGAAGGAATCTACACCGCTCTACGCAATTAAAGTGTAAACAATTTATTATTTATTTATTAAGCACTTAAAACGCAATAACTAATCATACATCGGTACATTTAATTTCATTACTTTCCTTCCATAGTTCTATAATAAATCAATCTTCAATAAGATGGTGCGCAAATGTTTAATTAGGTTCATTGATACTTTAAAACTCGTTCTTGTTTGCATTGTAGTAAGGTAAGCTTAGTGACGTAAGCAGCGTTTTTCCCGTTTACGTCATGGAAAACTTTCATTCATAAATTTTCCATTTCATTCATAAATTATTCTGACCAAAATTAAATTGAGACATTTTCATATCGAAATAACGGTCGAACTCGAGTTTTCCCGATGTGGCCAATGAGTTCAGAATTTTTTTCTCACTAATACGCACATACCTTGAAATTTTAAAGAAAATCGTTAGAGCCGTTTTCGAAATAAAATTTATAAATAAATATATATATATA
>JADKLZ010003886.1:25480373-25494326 GCA_021533235.1 Biomphalaria straminea
AAAAGTAGTGATGTAGTAAGACAGACTAACTACGTAGTAGACTAATGCATGGGCGCCCGCAGGATTTTTTGCAGGGGGGTGCAAGCACTGGCGGATCGGGGGGGGGCGGTAGGGGGGCTCCCCCCCGACTCCGCCCCCCCCCCCCCGAGAAGTATTCTGTAATAACTCCCAAAATCCGGTAACAACTCAATATCATCCAATATCATGTTTTTCTGCCAGTAGTCTCTCCTTCCTCAAGAAGACATCTCTGTCGTGTTCCTCAGGATGGTCAAGATGGTTTTTCATTATGCCATTTATGTTACTGCTGAACTGCGGTTGAGCGGCCACTATGTTAAGTTGGAAAGACTGCAACACCATAGAAACTGGTTCAAGAACAGATGAATAATTGACGACAATGAAAATACAAATCAGAAACACAAGAGGCGGAGACATTTACTAAACATGTGCAGTTTATCTGGCTCACTTGCAGTCGTTATTTTAAGATCCGCCAAACAGTCAATGATCTCTAAGTTGAGACTTTAAGCTTGAATAGATTTGTATTTTTCAGTTCATTGTGTCTCACACAAAAAGGTAAATGTAGTACCAACGCTATTTCTAGGGACTGATACGGAAGATTTCTAGCCATCACGGGGCAGCCTTGGCCGAGTAGTTTGTCTATGTCTAGACTGTACAATGCCGTTAGACACATGTAGCATGTCTCTCTGAACCACAAGAACTAAGCTAATGAATACAATCGCAATCTACAAACCGAACACTCAAAGATGTCTGCTCAGTGCCTGAGATATCTGCAGTTTCATCACTAAAATACCCAACAAATGCAGTTAATTCATGATGCTGCAGCTTATAGTTTTGGGGCTTTTGCTGCTGCCAGTGCTCCGTTGATCCAAATCAACGTTTTGATTCGAATGAAGACATGTGAAAAACATTCTTGTATCTCTTCTATTGTAAACTGGTGAACGTGTTTACCCCTCTGTTTTGTCGAGCGCTGACACAGACCGCAACTAGGCTATATAGCATTATCACATCGATAATTGGCAAAAAAAAATTGTCTAGACCTTAGCTAAATATAAACAAATAATTGTAACATTTTACGTCTCAAGACATTTTTTTCCCTTTGCAACTTCTTGTGTGACTAAAGAAGCCAATCCTTTGTACTCTCAACCTTCTTTCTACTACTACTGTATCTTGAATCTGCAATCCAGGACCTTCCTTAAATGCTCGCTCTTCATGTGGATCTATCCAGTACCACTTTTTCCCAGCTGTTGATGTCGATTTAGAAGAGCTTTATGTCGCGTTTGCATACATCAGTATACCTCAGCAGTGGACGACCAGCGGATCTCATGCCTTCTGTTAAATCACAACACAGAATGTTTTGTGAAGGTCGACCTTTTGGCATTCATAATAGGCCTAACTATAGCTATGTGCAAATATAAACAAATAGTCACGACTAACACGCTATAGAATATTTGACACCCTTTATAATGCAAAGAATAGCAAGCCTATAATAAATCGTGCATGGTCGAACATGAACTACAAATTTGCCTATTCTATCTTTACAACTGTTTGTATGTGGAAGTACTTCATTTAAAATTACTACACTTTATAATATTCTAATGATAGGCTTTTAAGACTTAGAAGACCAAATTTTCATAAATATTAATTTATTAAACTCTTGCATTAATAATGCACGGGCATCCGTAGGGGGTACATGATAGTGCACTTGCACCTCCCTGGATTCTGACTGAATCTACATCTACGTAATACAAAAATAACAGATCTGGAAGATGTATTTCATTATTTTAAAAATGGCTAAAATGTGGTTACTCGGAATTCAGAGGCACGCACTTACATGGTTGGCCATCCATTCCATACAACTTATTTACTTTTTTCTACTACTACATTAACCAGTGGAAGCAAAACTTGTTCAGTTGCTACTTGGAAATTAATTGATGTGATAATGCGAAAAAAATGGCTAGAATTCGGCTACTCAAAATCCATGGGGGTGCAAGTGCACCCCTTTGCACCCCTGCGGGCGCCCATGCTTGCACCCCCATGGATTCTGTCTAAATCTACATCTACGTAATACAAAACACATCTGGATGATGTATTTTATTATCAAATATTTTTTTTAATTGTCTACAATGTGGGCAATGTGGCTACCCACAATTCAAAGGCACGCACGTAGCCTACATAGTTTGCCATTCATTCCATACGCCTGGGCTAATTTACTACTACATTAACCGATGGAAGCACTACATGTTCAGCTGCTACTTAGAAGTTAATTGATTTGGTGGTGCGAAAAAATTACTAAAATTTGACAACTCAGAATCCAGGGGGGTGCAAGTGCACCCCCTTGCACCCCCCTGCGGGCGCCCATGTCTGTAACTGACCACAGGGTGCAATCCTCAGTTGATATTGGGCTCTTGTTGAGTAAGAAGACGAATGTTTTTTTGTTCCGTTGTGGAAATGTAGAATATAAATGATCTAGAGAATTAATACAAGTTTTGTTCGTAGAATATATTCCATTTGGATTTATGTGAAGCTTAATTAATGTGTATTTCTCTATGGCGGAATTGCCAGCAAATTTCATTGTATTCTATTGGAAATAAATAAATATAACTTGTGTTTTAGTCATGCGAGATAATAATTAATGCAAGAATTAAAGTAATATCAAGACATCTTAAATTATAATAATAACACTCTGTCAGAAACTCTATTATTTATATATGTTGTCTTGTCTTGGCTCTCTCTCTCTCTAGGGGTATGATGATTATTCTTTGTAATTTCTACTTGCTGAACAATACTTGTTGCACAGTACACTTAATATAAATACTCCAACTCTAGTTTCAATGAATACGAATGTAAATACTTTATTAATATATTAAAACACAATAACTCCATGAATACACAAAGACCAGTCCAGGAAGCACATATCCAACCTTCCTGGACCGGGAGCAAAACCTTACTGACTAAAACATTCACTAGCACATTCAACTAAGACCAAAACGTTCAGTCATAACCCGTGCAAACGACTATTTACATTCACAACAAGCTATCATACTAAAATAGCACACTAACAATCATTCTCGCCATACCTCACCGTGACACACTCAATAAACGCAACACCAGACATTGACAGGGACTGATGTTCTGTTTTCAATGCTAGACTACTAAGACTTTTTTTTTATAAGCATTCAAATTTAGGCAGTCTGTCTAGCTTCATTTTAATGTTGTTTTATAAGGTACATTTTCCCGAGTAAAACATTTATTGCAATGTATTTTAACAAAGTGTTTATAGTTAGATAATCAGGAACACTACTTATTAAAGCAATCACTCCCTGAATGATATAAAAGATATTTAAAAAGCACTAAACTGAAACAATTGGATTTAGTGACAATTTATTAGTTCTACTAAATCTAGGATGTGGTCGTATCCAATATAAAATCTGTTCCTGAAAAAGTAGATCTCTGTAGAAAGAAAGAAAATATTATGGAAAATCTGTTGAATAAATCAAAGGCTTTGTGTACATGTTGGACTTATTGGTTTAATGTAATCACAAAAGAAAACACATTTTTGTTCTCATAGTTTTGAAGTTGTAATACAAAAGTGAAAAGTGCAATGAATTAAGGTTGGATCAAGAACCAAAAAGGAATTGCACAGCACTAAACATCACTAAAGAATGTTGTGGGCTTAGGAATTTCTGTATGATAATAATATTTTAATGTTCCCTCCCCTCAAAGATAAAAAAATTCTACTAATAAATTGTAGCCAAATATTTAATTTTTTTTTCAAAAACTAGAATTTATAATAACTATATCACTTACCAAGAGGATACACTATTTGTTTTTGTATTTTTTTCATTTAGTAGCCATCATCTCCTTTGTATCCGTTATTTTGGTGACCATTGCCATTGTATCCGTTGTCTTGGTAACCATTGTATTCGTTGTTGTAGCTGTCGCCAGCGTAACCATTGTTGTCCTGGTAACCATTGCTGCTTCCGTAGTAGCCGTTTACGTTGTTACCGTAGTATCCGTTGTTATAGTCGCCGTTGTAACCTTGGGGATAGTCATTGTAGTAACTGTCCCCTTGGTAGCCACTAGCCGCTTGGTAGCCTTTTGAGTTATATGCCTTCAAAAACAATAAATTAATAATACTAAAGGGCTTTAATAGTTAGATCACGCAAATGATGGTTTAATAGATATTAAGCTTAAAGAGTTTGTAAAAAAAACAACAACATATTGTTACTGGTAACATTTTGGTGTTCTTGTTGTCTATTTGACGAATTCTGAACAACTTCCTATCAACGGATTTTAATTTACCAGCAGCATACATGTTTTAAAAATGTAAACTTTGTTTTGACTTTTAAATTCACAGGACATGTCTTCACTGGTAAGATAGATAAACCTTGAAATATGCTTTATCCTAGCTTTTGACTGCACAGCCACTCTACATTATAATAAATTTAAATTTTTGTCAAAAGGTTAAGGGTTTAGTCAAATAATCCTACGCAATGTTTTAACGTTAAATGTTTTCCAAGTAGTCTTATGTATTTATTAAACTTTGACTTTCGAGCCCCCTTCTCCTCACATTAAAAAAAAAAGGTTAAACATTTTAAAGTTTGGGGTGGATAGATCTAAACATCCCAGCTTCTCCCTGTAAGACATAGTCTTATGTTGCATATATTGGGCTAAAATTTCCTTTCTCTGTTTAACGCAATTCTTTGAGTGTGTTCTAGTCTTTAGGATTGAATATAAGCAGTTAAGGATAGCCTTTATTCTAATCTTTTTTTGCGTGTTTTGAACGAATGATTGCATGATATGTTTGTAAACTATGATTTATTGGCCCCACAAAACATTTGTGTTAATGTCATGTGTTGTGACTAGTTGAAACCTTTCTTTTATTCACTTTTATAACACGAATCTATAAAAAATATGTATTCAATTAGATCTGATCGTAATTAATTAATTTTGTTTTAGAAAATGTATTAAATCGACGAGGGGCAACCGTGATAATAATCACAATAATGTAGAGAATCTGATCATTCATTAAAAATAATAACTTGAATAGCTCAAAGCCAAACATGTCGGCCTTCCGTCATTGAGTTCAGAGTTCGATTTCAAACTCTAGCTTCGCTTAGATAATAAACTAGCAGGTGTGTAAAAGTCGCCAGACAAAGATAGTAACTACACGATTGTGTAAACTATTATCTCAACAAGATCAATTAAAATTAAAATTCCACCAAAATTAACAATGGCAAAATACATACACTGACCATTCTAATAGTAATCTTGGATGGCACGCTAAAAAAACAAGGTCCACTGATACACCAAACGGGTTTATCCTTTTTGCACAACAAAATTTTATGCCATAAAGGTATTGTAAGTATTAGTAAGTATATGATACAATTTAGGTTCATTTCAACTTCGTTAGATAATTGATTCAAAATAATTGAAAAAATGTCATTCAATATAAGCGAGGTTTGCAAATGATTGTTTCTTTCTGAATGAAGTTGTAACTAAACAAAACGAATCTACTTAACTCTCTCTCTCTCTCTCTCTCCTAATAAACAATACATCGTTGATTTGACCCCATTAAATTAATGTTTGCTTTTAGAAACTTTAATTAGTGTTATATAAACAGAGCATGCATTCTCCACTAATTCTTTACCAAAAGTAACGTTTTCTGAGTAGAAAAATTTTTTTCTCAAGTTCAATCATAACAGGGTACAATATATGAATATAAAAATGAACACTTCTGTCAGAATGTAGAAATAATTACGGATAGAAAGAGTTAAGATTGGTCAGTGGTCCGATACATAGAGGCGGGCCCTGATCAGTAGCAAACTAGATGACGAAAACGAGTTTTAAGTACGAATTGGGCATTACTATTTTTTAGTTATAGGTAAACCAACACAGGCTTAGAACTTACCTTATTCGATCTGACCACGCTAACGGCAACAACAAGAAGGCAAAGTACTACGGCAGACTTCATGATGGCTAATGGAATCGGCAGGCTGGGTACTGTTCAGTTGAGCTGTTCAATCGACGTGATCAGAGCAGGTAAATGAACAGATTTATCTCAGCATGTTTTATACAGATAAAATGGCGGAAGTAGAGCAATGAAAACGAGTGCACGTAATGAGGTGTGACTGATAATGTCAAGACCTTTTATTATTTATGTGAAAAGTGTCAAAATAAATCGATTAAAATTTCATTAACATTAACATTTAAATGTACTCGCTTTAAAGGGATATGACAATTTTACGCCCCAAAACCAAACATAGTTTCCCTCACTCTTTAAACAAAATATTGTTAGGGGAAAAATAGAAAATTCAAATCTATGCACAAATACATTGAAAGGAAAAACAAAGTTTATTGAAGGTAACCGCTAATTAATGCCTTTATCTCAATATTGCAGGGTTTAGCTACCTTTGACACATTTTATACAATAAATATAACTAGATTATTACTACTAATTGATCAACCAATTGTTAAATTTATGGATTGATTCTTGTATTATCATCGACCATGATGGAATAGACTGTAAAGATGCAGAATTTTAGATACTTGAGCTCCATAGTTTGATTTAAGGCAGTCTTGTTGAGTAGATATATTCTTTACAATTGGAATAATACTTTAGTTGAATTTACAACATTGCAATTGGCTAGCAAAGTTTAATAATATTAATAATGAAGTGTTATAATTATAGTCATTTCACTTTGGTTGGAGATAATTAGTATGTATATATATATATATATATATATATATGAGTTTTGTTTTTAATGCTAGTTTTGTTTCTAATTGATTAAAAAGAAACATCTATAAAAACTATTAAAAGAAAACAAGATGACAAAAAAAGGAGTTGCGTTACCCACAAAACTGTCGGCGGCCCCTACAGGTAGGAAGTAGTAAAACATTGCGTCAGGCATAAGACTGATATCTTCTGGGTTTTAATTGTAGTTTGTTAGCAGTCTCAATCTCGTGGAATAACATTCTAACATAAAACTAGCTTAATACATAGAACACGTGCGTTCGTAAGATCGTAGCTACATTCATTACATATAATTCACCCCAAAAAAGTGTGTCTATGAGGTGGTCCGTTAACTCTCGTTGCTGTCACTATGAACATCAGGGCCGGCCTAAGACCAATTTGACCAAAAGCTTCAAATCGGGCACAGTGCATGGCAGGGGGCAACGGAATTTCCATTTAGCATAACGCCATCAAACTTGGCTCTAATCACAGGCTTTTAAAGATGTACGACTTAATAAATTTCATGTATCGTACTATTGACGTAACCTTACTTTACCCAATTGCGCCTATTGCGTTTGAGTTAGGCCTACTTCCCAGGGGCGTAGCTAGGGATTCGGGGGCCCGGGGGGATCGACCTCTTTGGGGGCCCCTTGCATTTTGACATTCGACATATCACATGACATAATGTACGCAAAAAAATATAAAAGCCCAAGATCAAATTGGTTCAGTATATCAGTAAACTTAACAAAAAAAAATCATTAAGACTCTTTTAATGAATTATACCGTTGTTTATAAGCTAAATAATGCACAAGTGACAAATCTCAATTCATATCGCTTCACGTCGTGCAGCAAAGACATCTACAACATCATCTACATCGATACTTTCTGGTATTTAAAACTTCACTGACATTAAAGCCATGATAAGCTTTTCTTGCGTCATAAAGTCTTTTCTTTCTTCTGGTTGGTTTGATTACAAGGAATTCATAGTATTCACTACCTTCTTTTGCTTTTTCGTTGGATTGGGTGATCAACTTCGTCCGTTTCTCATCATATTGCAGAAAGCATGAACGGGTTTCAATTTATTTATTGTTTATGTTTTGTGCGAAAGCAAAAGTATTCAGTGTATACAAAAGTGGAAAGGATCCATATCTTGCTCGAGTATAGAAATACTCCGATAAGCATCACAACTGCTGATGAGTAGAAGACTCAGGAACATAATTCCAACTGATCCCAAAATATTGAAACCATCGGTAACTGAAAATGCAGAGACATTATCAACGAACGACAGATGAAAAGCAAAGTGAAATACGATGCAAAAGCAAGACTACGTAAAGATTACTGTCGGAGAGAAAATGAGAGTTCGTCTATGACAAACATGGCAGAAAGCAGTTGTCATAAAAAAAAAACACATTCCTCACCAAGATCTTACATCATAAAAAAAACAATGGGAAAATATACAGAAGAAATCAACGCTTTTTGAACAAGAGTTTCGATGAAGATATCTCTGGGTACTATGATATCGATGAAGGCAACGAACAGTAAACTGTAAGAACAAACGAAACAGACCAACGTCTAGAAAACCTGTTGTGCCAGTCAAGACAACCAGAAGTGTTTGAATTGTTAAAGTGATAATAAATTAATAAAAGGAGGGATCTCTGAAGTTAATTTGGAAAAAAAAAGTTGAACAAATTCATGTACAGTTCCAAACAAGGTGACAATTGTTGGATCTATCTCAGCAGAATGAAAAGCTGCCAGGTTGAGAGAGTGATTTTCACAGTTCAAAAATATTGCTTTTGGATTTATGCCTAACCGATGTTTCCACAGGCCAGACAGACGGCCACTCATTGTGGCTGCGTTATCATAGGTTTAACCAATGAGTCACGCTGTTTGTAGCCCCACCCTGGTCAACCCGAATAATGGACAATTCTAGCATTATTAAGAAAAACTATTGGATTTGGTATACTGGAATTCGCTGTATATCATACAGTTTTATTCGTGACCAGTAGCGGCCTTAGGGGGTCGGAAGTAGGGCAGCCGCCCCAGGACCCGCGCTTGCGGGGGGCCCCGGAAATTTTATTGTCACAGACTTGATCACCACACATTTTTCTAATGAAATCCGATTGGACGACGATGTTAATATACGAAATAAAATATTTGAATTAGTTGCGTCCACCTATGTGGTTTTTTTTCCCAATAGGCTATGGCTATGAGAGTAATTTTTAAAGTATTTTAAGTTGAAAGAATTTTTTTTTATGCAGAACAATTACAATACAGTATATATAGCACTTAGCGCGGCCAATAGTAAGCCAACAATGGATACGCAATATTCTATGTTTTGTAACAAAAATAAGGTGGGACTACAGCGTTAAGGTGGACATACTGTCTTGTTATTGTTACAGTGTTAGAGACGGATTAGCTGGTTAGCGTGATATGGTACGGTATATATATAGTTTATCATTACGGCTCAGGGCCCCGCACATGACACTCGCCCAGGGCACTTCTAAGGACGCCCCTGTTCGTGGCAACAAAGAGAGTAATATTCTTAGTTTTTGCTGCAATCACATGTTTGATCTCTTTTGAAAGGAAAATAAATCGGCAACAAATCTAATAAAGATTTGCATTTTAAAATGTAAAACTAACTTTAACTTATATCTGTCGGAAATATATTTTAAAAAATGTCACCAAAGTCAACGTACTGATAGACCTAGATCTAGATTTAGTCTTTGTTAATCAATTTAATCAATAAATGTTGAAAAAAGAGGCACATGTTGACACTATTTGCCAATCAAATATATATTAATTTATGTATTAACAAACAAATTTCGGACACCCGTTTGGGTGCCCCCCTTAAGTGGGGGCCCGGGGGGATTTTCAAAAGCTACCCCCCCCCCCCCCCCCCCCCCCTTAGCTACGCCACTGCTACTTCCTATGCAAGTTGTGTAATAAAAAGTTTTTTTTTTGTAAAGCTGTAAGTCTCACCGTGCTTTTTTAGATTCCAAATCTGTTAGTATTTCTAACGGCGTCACTTGCGCTAAGTATTTGTCTATACCAAATAGAAACAAAAATTTATTTTAAAAATTATGAATAAGTGGAAGACCTAGGCAGGACCCAACCTATTCATATTTAAATATAAATCCACTTTAAAATATTAATATATTAATAAATATAAACGCTTATATACTGTATGTAAAAAATATGACAATGCTTGTACATATATTTTCATTTCCATTTTTTCTTCTATGTAAATTTAACAGATTTTTTTTTCAAATGTAAATCCGGCCTGAAAAAAGGTGCAACATGCATTCAAGATCCTCCAAAGAGCATTGCTTTTCTTATATAGTAGATAGGCTAAGAACGGTAGCACACATAGCTCTCAGTGAGCTACCACACGTATCCTCGAGAGAGGGTACATTACACGTGGTAGGGATGTAAGAAAGGCTCGCTAACCAGTCCGAAACCCCCACCGATCCGTTCTCTAACGTACGGGTGGTGATGGACCCTCGCACGGGTACGGTGGGACAGCATAGGCATATGGAAGGCCCCCCGTGGGCTCGGCGTCCGGCCTCGCATGGGAGGGGGCACTCATGCGGGCTCAAGGAGCCGTGTCCTACGATCAAACAGGTGTGATTCCTGATCACCTAGTTGCAGGGGGTCTCCAGACAGAGAGGTCGGTGAAGAGCCAATCTCTCATCCTGGCCATGAGATAAAAGCCTTTCTCTGGTCACATGGTTCATTAAAGGGACGAAGTCTCGAACCATTTTGGACATCTGACAAATCTAGTAAAGTAACCCCTTCAGACCTTGGGGTCCATAAGGCATATGACGTAAAGGTCATCTGTTTCTGTGGCCTACGGTTAACGAGGGTGTCATGTGGCCACTACAACGACTAACCGCCTTTACTTTTCCCCAACTAATGTCACGTGCCCATTAGAGTAGGGTTGGTGCTCGAAGATACCGAAATTAAGAAGCACAGTCTTCACCAGGATTTAAACCCCGGATCCCAGTTCGGTAGCCAAGAGCATTACCGATTAGCCACCGTGCCACCGACGTCTGTCTAGTGAGACCGGTCAATTCAATCTGTGTCAAACACACACACAAAGAAGTAGGTAGACAAGGAAACATTGAGAATTCAAGATCATATCAAACAGACTTGTGCTAAGGGAGTTAGCCTCATCATAAATACATTCTAAATATTTTTTTTCTAAGCCGCTATTAGTTTTTTTTGGTCCGTCCATCCGTCAGTCCGTCTGTCACGATTACATTTAAAAAACTATTAAATGCATTCAATGGCCTCCTTCAAGCGACTATGAATCATCTCATGGAAATAAGATGAATTCCTGGTTGTAACGATGTCGCCCACACATCAGTTCCCCCCCCCCCTCCTTTACCACGCAGCTGAGATGTATCCAAAGGAACGACAGTGCCGATACAGTTTGGGGTCAGCGGCGTCGCAGGTTCTGCCAGAGTGTAGCACTGGGCGCTGCGAACTGCCTTGGGTTGCCAGCTCCAGATTTTTCCTCAGGGTTGACTCCCGAAACCTTTCCGATGATTGGGTGTAACTCAGCGGTTCTCAATCTTTTAAGCTCGGCGACCCCTTTTTACAATCCGTCACTCTGCCTCGACCCCCCAATACACATAAAACACAAATAACAATCCATATCTTCGATGGTATTAGGCAACCCCTGGCAAATCGTCAATCGACCCCCAAGGGGGTCGCGACCCACAGGTTGAAAACCCCTGGCAATGCAGCAGAGGTTTGAATTCAGAGTATTAGAAATCCGATTTCCTTATAATTTCAAGCTTGTGAAGTTCAGGTGCAAAGGCAAAACTTGGCCTTTTGGCGTTATCTTTTAGGTTCAGCCGATATAGTACTGTCTTGATATGGGTTTGAACCTGTCTGGTACGCCTCAGTGAGTCTCAGATAAAAAAAAACAAAGGAAAAGTTGGCTCTTTGAGGGACATATGGAGTTATCAGTTCGCTAAGTTACGAGGGCATTTCTTTATTATAGATAAACTGATGATAAGCCGACACTGTGGCCACCTTTCACCGGAAGCAGGGGCGGACTGGGTATCAAAATCGGCCCGGGCATTACCATATATACCGGCCCACAAATGGTATGTCATATATTTTCGGTGTGTGTGTGTGGGATTATATATATATAAATATATATATATATATATAAGTGATAACAGGGGTGATGCAAAAGCAGTCTTTTTTTAAATAACAAAATCGGTTGCATTTGCTAAGTTTTTATTTTAGTATTTTCGTATTAATTAGGCCAATGCGACTTTATTACCAAATTTTAAGGAAAATTAAATTATTTATTATGTGACGTCTTTTTATCGTCGAAGTAGAAGTTTTCTACGTTAACAGCAAAATCGTTTCAAAAGTCTCTTTAAACTCTTCAGCAACGTGATCGCATTTGTGATGGTAAAATTTCAAAAATCTGGTCAGAGGATATTTTTTTTAATTTTAAAATCGTTTTAACCTTATGTTTGATTGCAGTTTGTTTGCTATCTCAGACTTTCTTAACAACAATTTGTTTTTTTCATGCAATGATTGTAAACCAGGCAGTGATATTAAAACTTAATTTCTGCAGATGTGAATGTGGTAAAAAAACAACTGACAAGGCTTTTTTTGTAAAGGAGAACATTTCTCTTAGAAATCGTAATCTTTTTGAGTTTTTTTTCATGATATAAACTGTATTGACAGTTGTCGGTAGGTTGGTAGGTTGGTCGTTGTGCTGGCCACAAGATACCCTTGTTAACCGTAGACCAAACAAACAGATAACCTTTACATCATCTTCCCTATAGACCACAAAGTCTGAAAGGGGAACTTTACTTTTACTTGTACACCAAATAGAAGATATACATGAAACACGTACATTTCAATACACAAATATTACTAAACTGAAACCATTTGTTTTAGTGACTCTTTATTAGTACTTCTCAATCTACAAAAAGTTATTGGATGTGGTCGTATCCTTTTTGAGATCTGTACTCTAAAAAAAAGTAGATTTCTGTGGAAAGAAAAATAAATATAAATACAAGTTTCATTTTATCGCTGAAATAGAAATGTTTTTTCTTTAAAAGTAATATTCTTACAAAACACACAAAAAATGTATAAAGTTTACTTTTATACTAAGCAAACAAAAAAAAACAACAAAAAAAAACATAAAATAAATAATATTTTTTTAAAAGTATTAGTTCTCCTTTGCTGCTGACTGTAAAAGCGAATACTTTCGGCTAAATAAGTAATGAATTTCAAAAGCTAAAACACTATTCACTAAGACCTTATTCCCACGAAAAGAAATCCTGGTTTAGTATATGTAAAAATCAAGGCATGGTCACAATATATACTATTCTAATAATAGACATATAGATCTAGATCTAATGAGAGCCAACATTTAATGTTAGTGAGTGTAATGTTATTCCAAACCTGATAAATTTATTAAACATTTCTAACTTTGTATTGTTAACATTAAATAGACAATATACTATTCCTACAAAATGCCTTTAGATCTAGGCCTACACATACAACAATATGTACACAATTTTCCCGAACATTAATTTAACTCTGATTGAATAAATAATACCCAAAAGCAAAAAACCCAAAAGACGTATAATCCGTTTAAAGTAAATATTCTATTGTTCCCTAGCCAATTTTTTTTGTATACTTAGAAAAATTGTTGCAGTCAAACTACAGTTTTCCCAATCTGGCCAACGAACTAATTCTTCGCCTAATGATATACAGCTACTGTCAATTTTCTAGGATAATCGATGCAATCATTTTCGAGAACCGTGGCCAGGTTTTTTTCACCTTTTGCCTTCCCAGAAGTTTCCACGAAGGTACAAGTTAAGTAGAGGTATTGTAATTAAATGAGTGATGAGCTCATAAAGTAATCAAACAGAATTTACGTTAGTTCTCTCTCTTACCATGAGTGTTGGTTTTATTTAGTATCCATTGTAGCCTTTGTATGCATTGTTTTGGTAGCCATTGCCATTGTAGCCATAGCTGTAGCCGTTGCCATTGTAGCCGTTACCATTGTAGCCGTTGCCATTGTAGCCGTTGCCATTGTAGCCGTTGCCATTGTAGCCGTTGCCATTGTAGCCGTTGCCATTGTAGCCGTTGCTATTGTAGCCGTTGCCATTGTAGCCGTTGCCATTGTAGCCGTTGCCATTGTAGCCGTTGCCATTGTAGCC
>JADKLZ010003886.1:25501052-25521033 GCA_021533235.1 Biomphalaria straminea
TAATCTAATCTAAATCTAAATCTAATCTAAATCTAAATCTAATCTAAAACTAATCTAAATCTAATCTAAATCTAAATCTAAATCTAATCTAAATCTAAATCTAATCTAAATCTAAATCTAAATCTAATCTAAATCTAATCTAAATCAAATCTAAAACTAATCTAAATCTAATCTAAATCTAATCTAAAACTAATCTAAATCTAATCTAAATCTAAATCTAATCTAATCTAAATCAAATCTAAATCTAATCTAAATCTAATCTAAAACTAATCTAAATCTTATCTAATCTAATCTGATATTATCTATCTAACTATCTAATCTACAGTTATTTAGGCCTACTTGTATATATACATCATCCTTCTTTTAGGACTTGGGTTGCTATGTTGTCGATACCAGCTGCTTTCATTTGTTTGAGTGCATTCCTTATTTCTTCTTTTGTTATTCCTTCCATGTTTATGTCTAGTGTTGGTCCTACGTTTAGATGTGGTGGATTTAGTGGTTCTGGTCTAATGAGCACTTCTTGAAAATATTATTTATATCTTTAAAGCTATTCACTTATTGAAGAAATTAATTTCTTATATTTGTCTCATATGGGAACATTGCCTGTTTAGTACTAAGAAGTTTAGTGATTTAAACAGTTGTTGTACATACACATTACATGCAGGGTTAGCCACCTGTTTTGCAAGACCATTTGAACATTTTAGTGACTTTTTGTGAAACTGCTTGGCAGTCTTGTTGTAATTGTTACTTGTGGTTTCTTGTTTTTGCTAGGTTAACTGCCTGTTTAGCACATTTCCTCTCTTTGATTATTTTTTCTGCCTCATCACTAATCCAATGTTTTTTATTCTTAGGGTTAAGGCTTAGTACTTCATTGCTTGTTTCAGTGTTGCTTTGAATTTTTTCCAAGATTTATCAACGCTTTGTTCATCCACATCTAGTTTTAGCACAACAAATCTATTTTAAAGGGATAGTTGGAATTCCTTTTTAATCTGGGTGTTGTGGAGCTTGTCTAGGTCAAATCCTTTCATTTGTTTATCTCTGTTTTATTGGTGACTGTTACGTGCGCATATTGGTGTGAATTTGAAATGGTGCGAATGCGTGTTGAACGGGCTAGAGAAGATAGAATCTACAGAATGAGGTAGGATAATAAAAAGTTATTGTTGACATATTTTTTAGGTTGGCAACAACTAGGTGGTGTCTGAGGCAATATCTGCTCCTCTTCTGTTCCGTACATCTAGTAACGTGATTCTCCAGATGCGACGTATGATAATGTGGTCGATTCGGTAATATCTTTTGAGACCCAAGTCACTTTGGTCATGTCTTGTGAGACCTATGTCACTTTGGTAATGTCTGGTGAGACCCAAGTCACTTTGGTCATGTCTGGTGAGACCCAAGTCACTTTGTGACATTTTTTGTCGGGGAAAATGCTGCCTGCTATCATTAGTGCTTATTAAATGTACAGAAGTCTGCAAACAATTCTCCATTTTCATTTATAATGCCAATTAATTTTTTCTCTCTTTCTCTGTATGTTCTTTTTTCGGCGGCGATCCTCAAAGCCTTAATCTAAATTTGTGGGGTATCTTATCATTTTAAGGAACAAATTGGTTGTATTTGCAATGTAGTAAGGGCCTTTAAAAATCATATTATAATATTTTTCAAGTAAAACATTTTCATGCCATTAGAGCATGAATGGGTTGCCTTAGACAGAAAAACCAGTGACTTGGCAGAATTTAAGTAATTCGTTAATTTCCTGACTGAATGCATGACGCGTAGGACGTAATCATTAATTTTGAAGTAACGTCTGTATTATATAAGATAAGAGGATAAGATTACAAAAACACGCTTTTATCGTCGGATTTCGCTGGGGGAAACTCACAGCGCTCCCCCAGACCTCTGGCTGTCAAGAAAAAGGACTCAACATGTCTTTTTGTACGATAAAGGTTGAGAAACACTTTTTGTTTTCAATATATATATATATGCTGTACGCGCGTTTAGGCTTAGGTTTGAAAAGGGGTTAGGGTTTGGAAAATAATCCCCCCGCACTCTAAAGTTTAGTATCCGCTTGTAATGTGCTTGTAATGTGCTTGTAATGTGCCATCATGACTTTTGTCTCTCATAGAAAACTAAAGCATTGAACAATAAAGTAACAGCATGTGTCTCAGAAGAAGGTATGCATGTCAAAAAGCTTTGTCTTGAGCATTAAAACAAATTACGTCAATTATATACTAGCTGCTCTACAGCCTACATTTTATTTAAGAAAGGACAAAGGTAATAAGAAAAGAAAAATAAATGCTTTTTTAGCTTTTAAATAAACAAGCTTGTGCTTGTTTATGTGTGTATAATGTGTTGTTTTTACAGGGAATAATTATCTTTAGTGTAATGTTCTCATCAAGTGATGCCCCATGCGGCTCGCACCAACAGCTCATTGCTAGCAACGCCACTGTCTTCATCGAATTTCAGTAAACGTTCATTGAAATGAATATCTTGTTCTCGTGGTAGATTAGATACCAGTTAATGTATTGGTTATAATCTTGTGTATTAGATACCTTTTTAAGATATGGTTTCGATACGATGTCATACTGTGTTCCTTATAATTTATATTCCTTTTATTTTTTCAAGATATTTCCACATTTCATGTTTATGCAAATCAATTCATGTTTGGTTTGTTTTAGCCAAAGCTAGAGTAATGTTGCTCGGTATTACGAAGGATTTAAAGGACTGCGATTAAAAGAACTTTTCGTTTTCATTTTCTTTTGTTGTAAATTTCTGTAGTTTAAACTTCTAGCAGCTATCTACATTCTTCAAGTCTGTCATTGACCTCTTCATAGCAAAACATTGCATCAAAACATCTAATTGAACTGAGCCCACAAAGCTTCATTGAACTCTATGATTAGTCGCATCAAGGGATCGGATATAACCAAATTATGGGCCGGAAACGATCCAAATGTTTTAGTTTAAGAATCAATGGTGCAAGTTTTTTTGGTAATTGTTAGATTTTTTTAAATTTGTGTAACAATTTAAGAATAACTTTCTTAACTGAAATCCTAAAACTAAGCTTCATAACTCAAAAGTAAAAAAAAAAAAGGTTTGAAAACACATCCTCTGCCAACCACTGTTTCGTCTTGCGAAGATGACGTTACTCATACGCGGTATCTTGTATTGCATATACGCAGATGATCTCCTAATTTGGACAACAGAGAAATATCCAGTGCTGACTAGATCCAAATTAAACAGAGCCCTCACAACTATCTCCACGTTTTCAAAAGTATGGAAAATGGAAATAAACAAAGAAAAGTCAGTTTATTCAATCTTTAGCCACAGCAACAAAATAGCAAAAAGAAACTACATCCTAAAAATAGACTCACAGTCAATAAATAAAGAAGAAAATCCAACTTATCTTGGTGTAAAATTAGTCCAAAGACTGTCTCTAAAACACTTTATGGCTGATTTAAAAGAAAAGGCATCTCAGAGATTAAACATAATGAAACACCTAGCAGGAACATCTGGGGAGCTGAAAAGAAAACCACAGCTGCCTGTGAAATAGACTCAAATATTGAACCTCTTAAGTTAAGGCGCAACAGAGCAGCTTTAGAAGCTATTGAGAGATACAGAAGGTTGGAGGACGACCATCCAAATAAACTATTAACACAGAGAAATCGGAAAAACAATCAAAAAAAAGCAAAGAACACTGATTCAACTTACTGACAAACTAGCCTTAAAACACCCCGAAAATTACACTTTGAAATAAGTGCACCCTGTGGCGACTACTGCTCAAACTTTCAAGCTGAAATTGAGGCAATTACCATAGCCCTGCAGACAGTCGAAAATAAATTACATGAAGGAATACAAGCACCATCAGATATTGTTTTTACAGACTCCCAATCCACTCTTCAAGCACTTAACAACAGCACCTCAAAAAGCCCAAGAGAGTTGATAACATTAAAATGATAATACACCAGATGATGACCAATTTAAACATCAACATCATATTACAGTGGATCCCTGGACACATTGGTGTCATGGGAAATGAAAGGGCCGATAAGCTCTCAAAGGCAGGATCATCTATGGAACAACCAGATAGACCTGTCAACTACCTCACCCTAAGGTCAATGCTAATCAACAACCACAAAGAGGAGTGGCTTAACCAATGGGCAACAGGAAACACAGGCAGAGCCATGTACAAAGAAATGAACATGCCTAACAAACTGGACAGTATAAACTTCCTCCCCCGCAAAGAGCAATGTACAATCTTCCAACTAAGAACAGGACATACACCTCATTTAAATTATCATCTCAATAAAATCAATCCCACACAACTCCCACTTTGTAGACACTGCTCCCACCCTTATGAAACTGTAAACCATATCCTTTTTGAATGCCCCCTCCTAATCCACCTTAGGCAGACCCTACTACCACTACAGCCAAACATAACCAACACCCTTTATGGCAGTGCTAACTACTGAAAAAAACAGCACACTATTTTTCCTTGGCACAGTCTGTAAAAGAGCTGACAGCTCAGCAGTAAAAAGCTGGTTAGAAGAAGAAGAAGAAGTATTGCATTTGTGTTGGTATCTCTCATATCCAAAGGATATTTTTAATTTTTAAAATCGTTTTAGCCTTCTTACGAATGTCTGAATGAAGTTTATTTAATACCATTGGCTTTTATAGCTGCATTTAAGATTTTGTGCAGTTTATTTTTTTTTAATGACATGATTGTAAACCAGACAGAAATTGAAATTTAATTGCTGCAGATGTGAACATGGGGAAACATTGACAGGGCTTTTTCTGTAAAGGACAACATTTCTCATAGAGATGGTAATTTTTTAAAAACTTTTTTATGATATAAAACGTATTGACGATAACACTTCTCATCTAAGAAAGAACTAAACATTTCAAATTTGGCCCCAAATAGAAGATATACAAGACGTGTACATTTTAATACATACAGTAGGCTACATATTTAATATCATTAAAAGTGAAACTATTAGTTTTAGTGAATCTTTATTATTACTTCTTAATCTACAGAAAAGTTATTAGATGTGGTCGTATCACTATGAAATCTGTACTCTAGAAAGAAGTAGATTTCTGTGGAAAGAAAAATAATTATAAGGCAAGTTTCATTTTGTTGTTAGGTAACCACGAACTAATTAATTACAAATGTAATTTCTTTAAAAGTATTATTCTTACAATAAAAATAAAAAAAATGATGAAAAATAAAGTAAAATGTACTAAGTCCACACAAAAATAAATTAATTATATTAAATAAGATTATTTTTTTAAAGTACTATTCCTCCTTCATAAAGTTGATGACTGTAATAGCAAATACTTTACTCTTAATAAGTAATGAGTTCCTGAATGTGTATTAAATTCTATAATACAAAAGTCCTAAATGCAGCAATATCCAAAGACTTTGTTTTAAAAAAAAGTTTTTCTTTAGTCCATTATACATCGTCTAAATGTCGTGTTCATCTCTTTATAACTAATGTAAGTTAGATTAAAAACTATAAAGGATTGTTACCCACTCCTCCAGTTAAGAATCCTAGTTAAGCAAATGAATACTAATGATGAATAATAAACCAATGATAATCCATTAGATCTTGACTTAGAAGACAATGCGATGTTTTTCTCAACATTAATTTATTAACTCTTGAATCTTAATGTTCTACATTCTGAAATTCTCGAAAACGAATGTCCTTTAAAAAACCTATGTTGCATCTAGAATTATACCAATTTCTTTTGTCCAACTAAAATTATTTTCTTTTTTCTTTTTTACTTTGAAAAATTATAACGTAAACTAAAATTTTGCCAGTTTAGCAAGAACCTTGTCCAGGTTTTCCCCCTTTTGTCTATCCAGACGTTTCCACGAAGGTACAAGTTGAGTAGAGGTATTATAATAAAATGTGTGATGAGCTCCTAATGTAATCAATAAGAATTTACCTTAGTTTTCTCTCTTACCACGAGGGTATTGCTGGTTTAATTTAGTATCCATTGTAGCCTTTGTAGCCATTGTTTTGGTAGCCATTGCCATTGTAGCCATTGCTGTAGCCATTGCCATTGTAGCCATTGCTGTAGCCGTTGCCATTGTTGTAGCTGTCCTGGTAGCCATTGCTGTTTCCGGCGTTGTAATTTTTACCTTGGTATCCTTTGCTGTTACCATCGTAACCCCCGGGGTAGCCATTGTATTTACTGCCAGCTTGGTAGCCATTGTAGTTGTTACCTGCGTAGTCTCCTTTACCTGCGTAGTCTCCTTTACCTGCGTAGTCTCCTTTAACTGCGTAGTCTCCTTTACCAGATTGGTATCCGCTTGAGTATGCCTGGAGAAACAAGTAATAGTTCACGATAGTACGTCATTATCAGAGTACATTATATATTCTGGATTATATCAGTTACACTTGATTACAATGGGGCAGCAATTGCACGAAGGTTAGGACGACAATGTGTTCAATCTTCGACGTATACTATTACATACAAAAGCAAAAGAGTCATAACGGAGCTTCTCTATGCCGATGATTGCGCCCTTCTACCGGACAATGAACATGATCTCCAGAACGTGGTCAACGAATATGCATTATCTGCCCACTCTTTCCGTTTATCTATAAACCTAGGGAAAACAGAAGCCATATGCCAGAAGTGACCCAATAAAACCTACTCAGCCCCGAAGATCACCGTAAACGGACAGCCCCTTAACGTGATAGACCACTTCACATATCTAGCTAGTATAGTATCAAATGACGCCTCACTTTCAAGGGAAGTTGATAACCGTCTGGCTAGGACCAGTCGCGATTTTGGACGCCTTCAGGCGAGAATATGGCGGAATAAGTCGCTCCGCGTGCCTACGAAAATCAATGTGTACCAAGAGGTGATTCTCTCAACATCTCTCAACATCTCTACCTTTCTATATGGATCTGAGACATTGACACTATACATAAAACAACTAAGACTACTTGAGCGTTTTTACTAAAGATGCTTGCGCTCCATCATGGACATACGGTGACAAGACCACACTACAAACAGCGATGTACATATCCCGTATGGGAGACGATCGTACGCAAAAGGCAGTCTTTTTGGTTAGCTAAAAGATTGTCAACGTAACATAGGTATCCCAAAGAAACGCTTTAAACAACTAAGGCGCCAACATGCCTTAGCTGATATAAAAGATAGCAATTGAGTGCATGCGCCTCAGAACGAGACAGTTGTAGGTCACTCAATAAGGCCGCAGGATACATATTTAAGCCCAAAAGAAAATCCGCTGCCTAGGACAGACGCAGACAGTGAAGAGGTGATCTTAATCGACTACGGCAAACAACGATTATACTTGCTCCTGGGTGTGGCTAAATATGGTGGTCACCACTAGGAATGCGTAACCAAGGGAAATACTACATTCCTTATTAATCTTCGTACTCGAAGACAAGCCTTAATATTATTATTATTATACTAAAATATCAATGTTGCCAAGTAAATAATTAAAATTATTTTGGGCTACAAACGAATGAGATTGTAATTTGATTTTACAGGACAAAAAACTGCACACATTTTCTCTATTACACACCTAATCACTATTTCCTATTTTACTTACACCAGATATAGCCAAATGGCTAGCTATCTATAGTTATCTCAAATAGATGAACATTTCTAACATAAATACTTTAATAAGATAGACGGAACACAGTGTAGAAGTATTTCTTGTTAGTTGAGGGCAATGCCTAAATACATGTGCCAGACTGAGTATAGACTTTTTTTTTTCAATTCATCTCAGAGTTGGGCCAAACCTGAAAGAAGCTGGAGTTTAAAAAAGGAAAGTAATACAAGGTGGTCCTCAAACTACGTCGGCAGCTTTCTTCCATCTTGACAAAATCATCAAGACGTTGGAGAAACTTTCAGAATCAACAACTCATTGACCTTTAGAAGCAACGCATATAATCTTCTTTATACAGTGGGCAATTATAAAATTTTTGGTTATCTAGAATTCTAGCCAAATCTCCGCCAAATTAATATAGTTTAGAAGACAGTCTGGACTGCTTATAAAGGAAGCTATATGTTATACAGGGCCGGCCTTACCTATTTGCGATTCACACTTTAATGGATTAGCTAGCATCAGTGAACGCACAATTAATTTAAAGCGAGACTGTTAATAACATATAGATAAACGGACAGTTGAGCCTAGACTTTCATATAAGTAACATCATTTATTGTAGTGACTGAGACTAGACTCTTTTCTTTATTGATTTAGCCTTCATACTCTATATACAACTGTTGATTAACTTTATTGTAAGTGTCTTGATCAGTGTGTTTATTGCTACGAAATCTATTTCGTGATCAGTACACATTGTACAGGCCTAGATTAAACACCTACAATAGGAATCAACTCAAACGCAATAGGAGCCATTGGGTTAGAGCTAGGGTGACTCAAACCGTACGATTACTAAATATGTTAACCTCTTAAGCCGCACATCTTTAAAAGCCGATGACAAGAGCAAAGTTGGATAGTTATTTGCTAAATGTAAATGGCGGGCCCAATTTAGAACAATCAGTCTAAGGTCGGCCCTAATGTTACAAATGACATTGCTGCACAATATATTATTTCTCATCAAGAATGCAAAGTGGGCCAGGGGATGAAATGACCAGGGGATGAAATGACCGGGGATGAAGTGACATTCAAAAACCCCACAACTTTTCTATTCTTTGTATCTACTATGTCTGAAAGACGATTTGCCGAAGCAGAACAGAGAGCGCGTGACACAACGAAGTGTTGTTCCAACAGATTTAATTATTTAAGTAGTCACAGTCGCTGGCGGTGCCTTACGGAAAATCTAAAAGATGGTAGGGACGTACTACTATATTGCTCACAGGTAAAACCAACTTATAACTCACCCAGGCAGCACTGACAGCTACAAGAAGGCAAAGTACTACGGCAGACTTCATGATGGCTAATGGAATTGGAAGGCTGGTTACTGTTCAATTGATCTGTTTAATCGACGTGATCAGAGCAGGTAAATGAGCAGATTTATCTCAGCATGTTTTATATCCACTAAATGGAGGAAGTAGAGCAAGAAACTCTCCCTCTTGATGAGATGAATCAGATAGAGTCAAGAGTTTGTCTTACGTAAGTCAAATTAATGTGAGAAGTGTCAGAATTTCTGGTAGATGGATTAATCTCCATTTACATTAGCACCAAAACTTATCGTCTCAAAGAGAGATAAAACTGTTACAACTAAAAGCCAAATATTTGCACGAGGTTCGTGTATGGAAACATGACATTCAAACTAGACATGGATGCCTGGTTGTGCGGTTTGCACGATGGACTGTCGTTTAGATTTATCGATAATCAACAGGTTCAAATCCTGCCCGCTCCCATCCCCCGTCGTCCTGCGGGAGGTTTGGACATGGAAGTAAACTATCTTCAACTTTGAAGGAACATCCTAATCATGTCAAACATTTTACAAACATTTACTTAAACATTTATTTAAAATTGAACTTCGAAATCAGAATTTTGCAATATTTACATTGTACGCAATATTTTCATTGTTCTATTCTTAAGTAGAATATCTAATCAGATTTTATGCTTGTTACAAAAAAAGCGTAGTGCACAAGAATCCACTAGAAGCATTTTTAACGCATTTTGTAAACTTCATTATGGCGGAGGCTCTATCTGCTTTAAATCGGGCACAAACAAAACAAGAAAGAAAAAAAAGACTTACAAAACAATTGAAGTCTTGTTTTTATTATACATAGAAAGAAACAAAATGTCAATGTTCTAATATTAGTATGTGCTATATTTTGTGTAAGTTACATCTGCAAACAGGTTATAATAAGAGACATCTGTGTACTGAGTATATTTGTGTCCTAACTACATCAGTGTCTTGGATACATATTGATACACATACATGAATACATCTGCGTTAGAAATAAATTAAAACCAAAACCTGTTGCAATATCATAAATATGGTTTTAGTTTATAATATTTTTGGTAAATATAGTAATAATTCATGTCTTACAATGTATTATATAAACTCAGTCGCCATTTTGCCCTCATTGGCATAGAGTAAAGAAACTGGCAGTTAAGGAGCTATCACCAAAGCCGCGGGGCACACACTTCAGATACAAAGATCAACGAAAAAAGTTCCTTTTGAAGACAAGCGTAGACGACTCAATGAAAACTTACATAGATTTGATTTGATTTAATTTTTATTTTCATTCTAGGCACTGCGGCACAAATTAGGCCATGTCGTGCCCCTAATCCATCAAGGATCACTTACCCTCTACACATCAAGAGCCTAATTCCACACAGTTAACTCATTAAACTCAAGGTCTATTCACAGTTAAAATAGTAAAAGTAGTAAAAAAATGTAATACTTTGGTAAAAATCTAATGTAAATAGTACATGTTCACAAATTCATAAATCAGATCTTCGTAGACAACCCCACCTCCAGGACAAATCCCAGCACCTTCCCTGGGTCGACATTGTCGAATAGTGTTTTTAAGTTGTGCGCTCTAAAAAATTTCTCCCTGACATCCCGGTATCTGGGGCGATATCTGAGGATATTTTCTACAGTGAGACGAGAGTCACAGTACTCACAAAGTGGGGGCTCCTCTCTCTTCAGCACAAAACAAAATGCGTGATGTAGGTCTGGCAGCTGACAACTGTTTTGTATCACATGTGGACAAACTGAGTCTGTATAGTCCTGTGAAACACTGGACTAATCCACAATACTCGGAACCAAAGACATTGCCATCATAATTGATACTATCACATCTACTAGTTGTTAGCAATATATTTAACAAAATTTCCACAAAATACAACGAAAGGCGGCTCTATAGAGCTGAATTAAAAACAGCAACAATCCATATATTTTTTAGAACCCAGATCGAAAAAGACGTTTAGACAAATTTGCTCTTGAAGTAAAATAAATGTCGGACACAGATCAACAGCTTCGAAATATTTCAATATTCAAACTTGAATTTACTATTTTAGACCAAATGTATATATAGTTCATTCATCGTGATTCGATGATATCCTCTTTTGTCATCCAGGGCTGCTGGGGGCTTTGCACTGGGGTTTTGTGTCTTCTCATGTGGCTGGTGAGACCACGTACAGCATGGAGGCAAATCCAAAGACTGGACGGACACTAACTAAAAGCCTGAAAAACATTGCCTCTTGTCTCTTTGTTAATTTTTCTTAATGTTTAAGCATGAAAAAAATCTAATTTTGCAATGAGGATGCTAACGTTTGAACAAATTATTTCAGACTTTGAAATATATTTCTTTGGTTGAATGTTGACTGTTAGAGTTGGATAGACTCAATCAGATGCTAAAAATCCTAGTCTTTACTGGGATTCAAACTCAAGATCCCTCGGTTCGTAAATCATGAGCTTTACCACTCGACCAAGATGAATCTCTAGTGAAAGTATTTCATAAATTGTCAAAGATTTACATCACATAAGAGTTTGAACTTCGCTCAAGACAAAGTATTCTTGTTCTCGAGATATGTATTTATGTATTTATTACCTAAACGGCCTCTAAATCATCACGTCTAAATGTAAACCGACAGATCGTTTGTTTGTAACTCAAGATGATGTGTATTGTATTAATTGTTTTTATTGAGTAACCAAGAAAGTATTAAGTAATAATTGTTCTTAATAGTAATATAGAAGAAAGCCCTAGTGACCCACAGGAACCAACACAAGAACAAGCATAAAAGTGAACCCTGACACTATGAAGATAATAGCTGTCCGTTTTACTAATTGCACTATCAAAGTAATAAATTTTATGTTTTATTCATTTCACTATCAAAGTAATAAAGTGCCTGTTTCATTCATTTCACTATCAAAGATCAGCGGGTAATTACAGACATATTTTTTTTTATTGATTTCCTTTGGATGAGAAAACTGTGTTTCATTATTTGTTTAGTTCAGTACACTTCCACTAAACCTCTAGGCTGTGTGCAAACAGTATTTATGCTGCCTGTTTATTCTGTATAAATTATTTTTTACAGGAATCAGATCACAGCCCAGACACTAATGTACGTGAGCACTTCCAGATTTAGTCCCACTCTCAAAGGACAGTCTTTATTTGTTTTGCTCTATGCTATATATTACATTATTAATACCTAGAATTCATCGAAGCAAAGCACGCAACGAATGATTGTACATATTTGGTCTATATAATATTAAAGACATAGCCTTCGGCTAAATAAAAGTATTGAGTGACATCACGTTTAAGTTGATAAACCATTAATCGTTAAATGACACAAATATAAAGGCAGCAGTTCTTGGTTTAAATATCGCTGTAGAAGAAATTGTTTTCGAATAGACAGATCCTTATACTAATGATTTGTTTTTATATTTTAAAAATGAATTCAAAATCTTATCTAAAGTTTATGTTTTTAAAACTCAAATTTAGATTTTTTTCCTAAATAGGATGTGTGATGTAGGGTATTGGTCATATAATAAAATTACTTGTACTTTGAATCTTTTGTGAAAAGGTTTATCAGAATGTCAAATTTGTGCTTTCATTTGATTCAATTCATTGTAATCTTTATAGGAGTTGTCAAATATTCATCGCCCTATGTGGTGTACAACTTAACAAATGTTAGAGACAGTACCAAACAAATGACTCAAAGTGCTTTAGAACCTATGGTGTCCAAACAAGTGACTCAAAGTGCTTTAGAACTTATGGCGTCCAAACAAGTGACGCAAAGTGCTTTAGAACTTATGGCGTCCAAACAAGTGACTCAAAGTGCTTTAGAACTTATGGCGTCCAAACAAATGACTCAAAGTGCTTTAGAACTTATGGCGTCCAAACAAGTGATTAAAAGTGCTTCAGAAACTTTGAAGGCCAAAGAAGTCATCCTAACAGATTTAGTTCAACAGAATGCTACGGACAGCAGCGAGAGTTTTTCAGCTTTGAAGAAGCCAGAGACTTCCACAACCTTGTCAAAAGTATCAACAAGATTCTCATCAGGGGTCAAAACTACTTTATCCATTAAAAACCTCACGACCTTACCGGTTTTTATGACGTCATCACTACACACAGACGATATGACAACGGCTTTTCTCATGACGCCACCAACAGAGGTCACCACAACGTTAACCATGGCCTCTGGCAAGTACACGTTCAACTGGGACAAGGCTGTTATGTCACCAAGAGTCTATCAGAACAGCTGGTGCCCTAGAAGATGTCTCAAAGGAAAGATTGTCTATATTAACAACCTAGAAAAACTGTGCATCAGTCCACGGTGTTTTCCTTGTGAATGCAGAAGACCAGCTTGTGAAATTTTCGGCATTTGTTGCCCAGACTTGACCAGCAAAACTTACCCACCCCAACACAATAGTGTTAAAGTTGGACTCTACTCCGAGGAGGAAGTTATGACCTCCAAAACTTTGAAACACATGCCAGAAATATTCCAATTCTTCAACAAAAATTTTAACAAAACTTTTGACCAAGTCTCTACAGCCACGGGGTACATGCCTACATTAGGTTGTGATATAAGGTCTTCATTCATGAAGTTTTTGTATATTCGATCCTGTCCACCGGACTATTTAGGACATGAGAAAACAATGTGTGAGATTGAGCTAGAGTTAGAGGATATAACCATGTCTTGGTATACACGAGTTATAGATAGCGTAACAGGTGTGGCCTATAAAAACATTTATTGTGCAAGATGCAATGGAGTAATCAAGGTATCCCTCTTTCTCTTTCTCTCTCTCTCTCTCTCTCTCTCTCCCTCTCTATCTTAAATATATAATTTATATATTATTATTCTATTTTTACATTTTCTTGCTCTGTTGGGAGATAGCTATAGACTCAGGAAGCTATACGATTGACAAACGATAAGACACCTAACGATTGTTTCATTTACTCTGTAGGACATTTATTATTTTACTCTGTAGGACATTTATTATTTCACTCTGTAGGACATTTATTATTTTACTCTGTAGGACATTTATTTTTGAACATTATCATACACTTGCTTCATTGCTGACATTTTTTTAGTCTTGGTAAGAATTTTGAAGAATATTTGAGAAATATTGATCCTGTTTAGATTTGATATTTAATATATTAGTAAGATATCAACTGATGTGCTGTAAGGGACATAATCATTAAATGGATCATCCGTACAACGGCTCCTTCTAGTTGGTTGCAACCATAGACTATATATTTCACCTTAATCTATCTCTCATCAATAAACCAATGAATTGTGAATGGAATTGTACATAAATGATCACTGTCATCATAATAGTACAAATCTATTTAGAAACATTGATCAAAGCAATAGTTGATATTAGCATGTAAATGTTAAAACTTCAACAATTACACAAACCTCATGGCAGAGGCGTATTGAGGCTGATGCAAGGGAGCACGATTTCCCGGGCGTCAACCTCAGGGGGGTTGCCACACGCAGCTTATGTTTGCATGTTGTGCTCATGGAAAATGAGGGGATTTTGCACCAACAATATACTTTGCCCCTGGCGCGAGTTTCGCTCAATAAGCCTTTGCCTCACAGCTCTATTTTTTTTTTAATAATAGGCAGCTTTATTTCATTTATTTCGACTTTGACTATTGCAACGTATGTTTTGAATTTAGGCTTTTATAGTTTATTTTTAGAGATGGATAAGATGTAAGAAGAGGTTACAGTAACCTTTTATTTAATTTTCAGAAGTAGTTAGTCGTGTGGGCCTTGGTACTGTGTTGTTGCAAAGCTCAACTCACTTTGTCTTTATCTCTTGTCTATCAGTCTAGTTTGTACACGTTATTTCTCCCACACCCAATCTTGGATCAGGCTGAAATTGTACACACTTATTTCTTGTACCTAACAAAGCAAGAATCAATGCAAATAATTGAACCAATTAGTGAATTAGTGGTACAAGTAATACCTTATGTACACAAAGTCATCTAGATACCTCATTCTCCCCCCCGCTTTTCCCAGCAGGTCCAGACAATAGATAGAATCATAGCGCAGTGTTGATGTAGCAGGTATAGCATAGTTAGCTATCTTAATAAGGACCTTTGACAGGAATGAAGATTAATAAGGAATGCAGTATCTCCCGTGGCTACGCAACCTCAGCTGTGAACTACATATTTTGCCACATCGAGCGCAGGCATAACCATTGTCTGCCGTTGGTCGATCTGGCAAGCAAAGTTACGACTGTGGATAAATCAAATATCAAGAACAAACCTTGTTCACTTCACAACGTATCAGGAAGTAAAAAGATAAAATACGGCAGCGACATTTGCTTTCAGTGATCGATTTCGTGATTTCGTTTCATACGAGCAAGAATTTTCGTTGTTTGTATCTCCATTTTCATTAGCTCCTGAAAAGTGCTGCTGATAAAGTGCAACTAGAGCAGTTACTTCACCGTTTTAGATTATCTGATGAAAAATTGTCATTATTGATGAAAATGTCAGTTCAAAACAAACTTCAACCTGACATTAAAAAACGTCTATCCCAGAAAAGATTTCAAGCATCAGGAGAACTAATATAATGCGTAATCATAGTAATTTTTAATACATCTAATAGTACCACACATTTAGCTAACTATGGGACAAGTATTCCATTAATTATTGTATTCCATTGTATTCTTTCTAATTTACATCAAACTAGTTGGCTTTGTTTTCCAACTGTATTTTGGTTGCGGCTCTTCAGGTCACAGTAAGTTTTTCTGTGGCCTATACACCTTAATGAGTTTGACATGCCTGTCATAGATAATTTGTTTCAGATGGTAAACTTAAGAAGACTTTGTAATGAAATGCACAGTTTTCCAGTAACATGTTGATTGTAACTACACTCTTTCTTATTCTGTGCCTTTTTATCTTAATCTTCCTATTTTTTCATGGACTATATAAACACTTTAAAATAAGTTTCACAATTTCTAAAAGATTTCTAGAATGTTTATAGACATTCTTTAGATAAATACATTGTAATTATTAATTTCATTTTTAGTTCTTTCTATCGTGTTTCTAGCTGGTCGTAACAGTCTCTTCACATGGTAGATACAGTGGCGTCGCTTGGGGTGGTGCGGGTGGGCACCGCACCACGAAATATTCAATTTTTTTTTCAAATGCTCACATTTTCCTTTTTTTTTAAAAAAAAAGATTGATATAGATTTGCTGTGATGCTAGTATAGTATTAGCCAAGTGATTTCTAATATGTACAAGAGATTATTGCATGATTTACTCTAGAAAAAAACATTTCAATCTTTGAAGTGTTTTGATTATTTTTTTTAACATAAGTATTTCTTCCACAACTTCAACTGTTACTCTAAATTTATTTGTCATATTTTAGAAATTGTATTGTAACCTATTAACCTAGTGATACGATAACTATTGATTCTATTTTCAGCCTTTGGAAATGTCTATTACAATACAATGTACAACTTATATGTATGTCTACAATGCTCTGGACTCTACACACTTTCTAAAACTGGCCCTGATGGATAACTCTACATGTGTCGTGAAGCAAGATTTCCCGACTAATATATCCTTACTTACTTGCAGCGAGAAATTTTTCCCGTAAATATTTGCTTTCTAACACTATTTCATTTAGTAAATTATTTTTAAGAAATATGAAATATTAAAATTTATAATTTTACAAATTTAACAAACACAACACATGTGTGTAGATCAGTCGCACAATCATATGTATAAAGGATTTTTTTTTTTTAAAGTAATTTGTTTAAAATATTTTTTTTACTTGGTTATCAATAAAGTTTAGTCGTGTAGTTTTTTTTTCAGACCCTCAAATTGGATTGCACAAATACACATTATACATAGTCAGTTATACACTATACACATAATATAGTATTTTCGTTTTTTTTTTAACTCACGATAAATATTTGTCTCCCCTTTTCTTTTCGTGATTGAAATTATAAAGTGAAATTGCTCATATTGATAACAAGTTTGTTTATTTACTATTTCTATTTGTTGGAAGTAACAACTGATATCTATTCTCACAGAGACAACGTGATCTCGTCTTGCTCTAGTGATGACAGCACCACAGACCAGGATATCAAATACTCTTGTGAAAATCTGCTGGAGACTAGCAATCGAGTGTTTATTAGCCCAGTTGTATATACCAACATCTTTTGTTCCATTTGTAATACAGTAAGTGTAGTCTTGTTTTTAACTTTGATGTGGATGAAAGTTTCTTGCTAGAACAATGAGCTATTTTGCTACAAGTAAACATTATGTATGTGTCAGTCGCGAAAAGCCTAATATTTTTAGTAAAAGAAGTTACGAAAGTTAATTTTTTATTAAAGAAGTTACGAAAGATATAACATAAAACAACTGACCTATATAAACTATAATATAAGGATTTGATTTCTATATAAAATTTATCTAGGTAGTTGCTGTTTTACACACCAAGTATCGTAATTAAAAAAAAAACAAGTTCGTATCTATGTACTTAATTTATAAGACAATAATGTACAAAGAACCTTTATAATGCAACAATGTATCACCGTATAAATTACATCTATAGCTGTATAATTCAATAGATATAAATCTAGCCTTTTAGGAATGCGATTTTTCTTGCTTATATAAGAAATATAATTCATATGTTACATTGTTACATATCAAAGACAAGAGAATTCAGTGACATAGATTTAATCAGGGCCGGTCTTAAGCCACTGCAACCTATGCGGTCGCAGCGGGCCCCGCGCTTTCATAAGCCCCGCGCTAATTCTATGTATAATTATTAATTGCAAAATATATACGAAAAATTGCTGGAAATGTCCTGCACTTATTAAAATTTGAAAAACTCATAAAAATCTCATGAAAATAGACAGACTTGTGTCATTCATTGCGGAAAACATCAGCCCTACGCGTGATTAAAGAAAAAAGGTATTGTCTGCTTTCATGTAATAAAATGGAATATTCAGGCACATTTTCATTTTAACACTAGGTTCCCATACCTTATTTACTTTTATAGTCACTAGCATATAAATATTTCATAGGTTGCAAGATTCGTACAGTAAAGCCAACTTGATCACAATTTTTTACTTAGAAAATTTATTTTCTAATACAAAATCTTAATTTTCACTTATTATCTTTATTTCCACCCAGACTATAGGCCCCGCGCAATCAGTTTCGCATAGGGCTCCGCAATTGCTAAAACCGGCCCTGGATTTAATATCATATTAAGCACACAGACAAATTCAACAACTAACCATATACATCGTATTTGCAGCCGCCATATAAGAATTAGTAAAGTAAAGTAAGTAAATCCATCATGGGAACGTAAGAACATAATGGCGTTGCGCTGTGAAAACTGATGCTGAAATTGCAGACGACTAGAAAGTAACGCTGGCAGAAGAAAATCGCCAAAGAACAAAAAAGTCAATTTAAGTCACATGCTCAAGCTGGGCGTTGTTCATTATGCAGTCGAACATTCCAGGCTCACAAAGGTCTCACTAGCCATAGGAGGAGAAAACCCCTTACCGTTTGGATGGCGAAAGTGGTCATCGTCAAACCACGATAGACGAACTAGATATAAGTCGACAGTCATATCCCTGTCCCCTGTGGAATCGTGCGCAGAGGCGTTCTTTAAGCAGGGGCGTAGTTACAGTTTTGATTCCGACTCTCCGTTTTGTATACACATTTTTTTGTCTCTGTCAGTTCCAGATACACAGCCTAATAATACAAGTTTCATTTCAAAAGAGAACTGAAAATAATGCAAAAGATTTAAATAAAAAAAGTACTTCCGGCTCAATTTTGTTTTCAACAAAGAAACAAAACACATCTAGAAATATTAACAATTTTAATAATAAGATATTTAATGTAAAGGTCGTTATATATAACATAACTTTTTTTGCAAAGCTCAAAATAATTATACTAATTATGTGATAATTAAAATTAGAAATACGCATGTAATATTTATACAAAGATACATATCAAAAAATAGCTCAATTTAAAAAAAAATCAGTGTTCACCACCACACAACATTTAAAAATGGGAGGTGAGGAACGGTGACAGTTTTTTTTTTTTTTTTTTTTTAAAAGATTAACAATTATAATCCTTTATTAATGCTTAATTTTGTTTTTTTTTTAAATTCTACTATTAATAGTACCTTTTAGTTACCAACCTGTTTTATATCTTGCAATAAACACTTGAGTATCTATATATTATTTCTCAAAGTAAATAGGTCAAACAGGCAACAACACACAACAAGTAATCTATTTTTAGCTCCATTAATCATTTTTTTAACGCATTGGCTTTACTTATTTTATAATGCGAAAAATTAGAACCATATTTAAAACTCGAATTATTTATGTATTTAATAGTCAAAGAGAAAAGTTTTCTAGAGCGTAAATCGTTTATAATTCTTTTAAAAAAAAATCCATTAACTTGCAAATACGAGTGTTTGTGGACAATTGTGGTGGGAAAAAAAAATCATTAGCAAGGTTAGAGAGACAAGTGGAGTTTTGTTCTTCGACTTTTTAAAAATTATATTTTATCTTTTCAGTCTGTAGTGTGCTATTGTGTTTGTAATTGCAGATTGTGTTCAACCATATGCCAAAGACTTATTTCCCTTACAGCTTGATGGTTAACAGCGTTATAAATGACTATATTTTGTTAAAAATGTGTTTGATTTCTTTTAAAGCAATAGCTTAACAGACAAATAATTATAGGGATGTTAAATCGACAGGATGGCGCGGGGAATCTGTTGTAAGTAATAAAATGGCTTAATTTAATAATTTTTACACTTTAAATTAGAGCGGGTCCTATAAAATTGCGTGTCCTATGAAATGCGGGCCCCACTGCGGGGAATCTGTTGTAAGTGATAAAATGGCTTAATTTAATAATTTTTGCACTTTAAATTAGAGCGGGTCCTATAAAATTGCGGGTCCTATGAAATGCGGGCCCCACTGCGGTCGTTATAAATGACTATATTTTGTTAAAAATGTGTTTGATTTCTTTTAAAGCAATAGCTTATATAATTAACAGACAAATAATTATAGGGATGTTAAATCGACAGGATGGCGCG
>JADKLZ010003886.1:25521043-25533534 GCA_021533235.1 Biomphalaria straminea
TCCTATAAAATTGCGGGTCCTATGAAATGCGGGCCCCACTGCGGTCGCCGGCCCTGGTAAATAGCGGCGTATGCTATGCCGCCGGTCAACTAGTGTACTATATTAAACGTTTGCTATCCACCAAAGAGTATTGTACAGAAGCATTCGCATTCACATGCTATTGTTCTTACTTCTCATTAAACGAAGAGATGTCCTATCAGAGTATTTTAAGACAAATACAGATGTATTGCACATGTTCTTTTCTTATATACTGAAGAATAAAAATTTTAAATGTTTATTATGTCATTTTCAATAATTAGGCCTATATTGAAAAAAAGAAAGAAGCACAATCTTTTTTTTATTAAGATACAGACATCGATGTACTGCTTGATTAAGAAAAAGTGCAAACTAGACGAGAATGTTAAACTTGCATCAACACATTATGGCTTTATGACAAATACCTCTATTCAAACCGGAACTTCATAAAAGTTGGAGGTGGAGCTTTAATGCTGATCGAAAGAAAATGCTTCTATCGATTTTTCTATAAATTCAACATTTGATGTATACCACAGTGAAGAAACAAGTCCATTTAGATATAAAGTGCCTTTTTATTGAGAACCATTCAGCAAAACATATCTAGAAGACTAACATTATCTAGAGATAACCAACTCCTCTAGATGACCTTCTTCTTGTTTACAACACACTCGTTAAGTGTCCTAACTTCCCGGTACCCAACACTTGACCGTGTGTTACGGTTGACCACACGTAGTAGCCGTGTCACCACAATCACTGAGAAAAGAATTTCTAGCTCGTTAGCCTCACTGGGTTAATTCTCGGTTGACCGTTATAATTTTTCAAAGAAAAAAAAAAGAAAAAAAATATTTTTTTCAACAAATTTGAGTTAATAAAAAACGAGCGTTGTTTGTTCAATTCAATAGTGCTTACAGCTTTTCGATAACTATCGGAACTCATATGTTAGTTTTATGTAAATGTAATATAGAGATTCTAGATATAACAGTAGATTTGGACTAGATCTTAAGAGTTCTATATCAGAAGTCTATGTCTTGTTTTAATTTTCTATATAATGAAAGTACTTATAAATAATTACTCAGTTCTACAATGACCGCTGTCCTAATGAGAACATCGTTCGAAAAAGGAGCTGACGTGGTTTAAATCAGGAGTTTGGGCTAATTTTTATTTCATTTTATTTTATTTTAGGTTGTAAAATGGAGGCACTCTTTAAAAATTATTTTGTTTGTTTTTCCCAAATATACAGATGAGATTTCCTTACATCAGTAAGTGCGGAATGTCTGGAGGTAGCACAGGTTTAACTTTCAGGTCACCATTTGACTTTATTCTTAGTGCTGAGGAAGACATTACAGAAGGAAGTCAATCAAACGTCAGTCTAAGTCCATTGTGTCAGTCGTTTGAATGGTCATCTCCCAATGTATGTCAAATAATTAGTGTACATTACATTTGTATTCAATGTTTTGTTTATAGTGTATCTGACTGATGTTTATAGTGTATCTAACTGATGTTTATAGTGTATCTGACTGATGTTTATAGTATATCTGACTGATGTTTATAGTGTATCTGACTGATGCTTATAGTGTATCTGACTGATGTTTATAGTGTATCTGACTGATGTTTATAGTGTATCTGATTGATGTTAAGGTATATGTTGAATTAGTCATCTTCATAGGGTACTTTGTAGAGAAAGTCGCTTTAAAGGTTGAAACTAATGATAACTATAAAACCCTCCTATTTCATAAGCACTTTTCTGGCACAGTGGCTAGTGTGTTGAACAGGCTTGAGTCCTCGAGTGCGAATCCAGGTCTTTCATTTTGTTCTAAGTAAATGCATTTAAAAAGCGATCATGGCAACATACGCAGTTGCTCTGTCTTCCACATCTCATGCCCAACTAATTCGTGATAGAATTATAGCATGAAATTGCGCTGAACAAAACAATTGTTACAAATATCTCAATTGTTGTTAGTCTAGAATCTAGATCTATTACAAATTTAATATAATGTTTGATCAGGACTATTTGAGGATACTACACTTTATATAAGTTGTATTTTTTTGTTTTTCATATTTATGTAATAAAATAACGGAAAGTGTTAATGTGGTGAAGGAAAGAGTTAATAGAGACACAGTTACGCACTTATTTACTAATTCTCTTTTTAGCCTGGTTTGAAAAAATGGACACGGATCTCAAAAAATTTTTTTTTATTTTTTTTTCCAAAAATTCTCTAAAATTCTCAAAATTCTCAAAAAATTTTCATAGGAATTCGACCATTGATGTATATCTTTGATAACAAAATTACAATAGTGTCTAAAATTAAATTTTATCTTGAAAATCTTTTTTCTTGAACAGACAACCGTCAGTGTGTTTTCCCGCTTGTAGGCCCTATTCATTAACCCTTAAGATGTATACAATAGTTAAGCCATTAACATCAAAATTATAATATCCATTTGTATGCATAAATTTCAAAAAAAAAGCTAAGAAATTTAAGCGTGAAAGGATTAAATACATAAAAAGATTTTCAGGAAGATCGTAATTCTGGATCTATAGATATATCATTAGAATTTATAGATTGAATTTATACATTCGCTTTGTTGGGTGATTGTGGAGATTATGTATTTCTTGCTGTGTCTTTTGTTAAGATCATTTATCTTCTGTTGTGTCTTTTGATAATAATTTGTTAATTATTAAGAGTAAAAATAATCGCTCCAACGATAGGTCATCAAATTCTTGATTATTGGAAGAATGGTCTTTAAAGAAAACCCTTTCCTTTTTTTTTCAAATTACTTGTATATTTGTGTAAAGTGTCGCACACTAGTGATAGCAAATAAACTTGATCAGAAGCAACATTTCACAATAATAAATAATTGTATTAATCGTGATGGATATACCATGCATTAGATCTGATGTTGATTTAATTCTCTATTTTTAAAAAACATTTTTAAACCTTGACATCACTGTGCTCTCATGTTTTAAAGCCTATTTGTTATCGATGTGGATATTCATATGTATTAAAGACTATTTCTGGTTGATGCTAGCAAAACATCTTACCGAATTTACTCACAAACAAATATATGCTACACCTTGTATTATTGGATACTATTAATGGGAAGATAAGTCTCAGATAGCCTTTGGCAACAAAACTAACAATAATTGTTACATAGTTGAACAAAAAGCTGAATACATCTTAAATGTTAATCAACTTTTTTTTTATTTTTGCGAATTAATATTGTATTAGCATTACTATTTCTAGGGACAATGCCTTAAGCTATTCTGTTCCGAAGGGAAACTACTCGTCAACACAAGTTGTAAAACAGCAATATCCCAGATTATTGGACTTGAATATAAGATTCACGTTCTTTTAGTACCTAAAGAAACAATGAACTCTGAAGACATGTCAGGAAATGAAACAATTTCTACAGAAGAAATATTTCTTGGAATACAAGCCGAGGTAGTACACTTGTCTGAAGTAACAAACTTTTATTGAGTTTTTATTACACAATATAAAATACTTTTAACACTTTATATAGAAGGGCGAGTATAGGCCAATAGTCTGTCCGCTGAGAACAAAGTTACAATAGGGGTAGAGTGACTTATTGTATTATCACCCCAATGAGATGCTCAAAGTCAGAAACGCTCTGAAATTTCAGGCCAATAAACATTTAACTTATTTAGTTATGGTTGATGAAGCTATGTAGATTAGAACGATTAAAACAAAGTAAAAAAAGTAAAGTTCCCCTTTCAGACCTTGTGATCTATAGGGCAGATGATGTAAAGGTCATCTCAATATTCGGCCGACGGTTAACGAGGGTGTCATGTGGCCAGCACAACGACCAACCGCCTTTACTTTTCCCCAACTAATGTAAGGTACCCATTAGAGCTGGGTGGACTCAGAGGCGCCCAAGGATCCCGAAATAAAAATCCCAGTCTTCACCGAGATTCGAACCCCAGACCCCAGGTTCAGAAGCCAAGCGCTTTACCGCTCAGCCACCGCGCCTCCTGATTAAAACAAAAATAGACACCAAATGTTCAGAGAGACGCCCAGTATCGCCATTATTTTGAATTTACGTTGACTGGATTATTATTTGATTACTATATAATATAATGAACTGATTTATTCATTATATATTAATGTTTGATTCATTGATACCTTTGTCTGCAGGTTACTATTGTGTTCAAAGATTTGATCGAAAGCGCCTCGTTAAATATTGGTCTTGTGAGGGAAACAAAAAGTCGAACCAATCAAATGAAATTTCTGTGGATTGACGGAACAATATTATCTACCAAAAATATTTCACGGGATGAGTTTGAAATAGTTACACTTGAACGACTTTCATCTTTCAATACATTTCTTAACTTCAGCACTGTTCTAAATATGAAGAACATCTATGGATTCGTTGATGGTGAGACGTACTGTAACAAGTTGAAATCTACATATATAAATACGGATTGCCAGATATATCAATTTTCTCTGATGGCTTCATCCTATGTGGGAGTCGTCCATCAATCGTCAAGGACTCAACTTGAGTTAAGTCGTATCCTTGCTTGTAGATATGTGACATTTGATCCGTCAAACTATACTCTCCACATTGATGAAAAGTTAGCTCCACCCCTGGTTACTCTCGTTCTTGATCTTGAAGTTATACAACTAAGATTTACGTCCCCTGATGACTTCAACATGATATCTATAGATAGTCAAGGAAAGTTACTAGTGTGTAAAGAGTTACTGGACACAGTTAGAGTTATTGTTAGTGCGACAAGGACTACGTCTATACATATGATTACTGATGATGTTATCAGAGCTGCTAAGTTTTATTTATCCTATGCCTGTTATGGGATCTCCATGCTGTGTTTAACTCTAACTATCCTGACCTATTCTCTGTTCTCATCACTGCGAACTCTGGCTGGACAAAACAACATGTGTTTAAGTGCCACGCTCCTGCTGGCTCAAATCTTATCAGTCGTTAATAGCACATTGTAAGTTTGTATAGTTTATATTAGAACTAGATGGCTTGTCAAGGCGTTGCTAGGATATTTTTTATATAATAAAAAAGGTTACTTTCAAATGTAGCGATTGCAGATGCAAGATAGAGAGAAAGCATATTACATTTCGCTCTCTTTTCAATAAAATATACCTCAAAGAAAGAATGCATGGTTTCAAAATATATTCCATAACGTGGTCCTTGATAGGACTCCATAATTAACACTGCTTTGACGTGGCTGAATCTAAGTATGTACAAAATTTCGTGCTTGACCCTTACTTTACAGGTAGATATATAACTTAAATAGCCCAGACTTGGGTTTATTGATACGTGACAGAAACATTGTTATTCGTAGGATCCATCTCAGCCATCACTTCTCAGCCATTATTGCTCAACCATCACTTCTCAGCCATCACTTCTCAGCCATCACTTCTCAGCCATTTCTGCTCAACCATTACTTCTCAACCATCACTTCTCAGCCATCACTTCTCAGCCATTTCTGCTCAACCATTACTTCTCAACCATCACTTCTCAACCATCATTGCTCATCCTCTTTACGACCTTTCACTTCTCATAGCGTAGGTGACCGTTGGGACAATGATTGTATTGATTTGATGGATATAAATCTCCAGGCTAATTGATTTGTTTGTTTAGATAGGCATTGCATTTTGAAAGACGGCTCCTGCTTCCGAATCCGACATGCAACACAGGGGTATGGATCTCCATCGCTTGAGATAGAACTGCCTAAAACTTTTAGGGCGTTTTTATCCGTCATCTCGTGTATAAATTTAATTGTATATCAAAGTAATGTCATCTGCAAAATCTAACTCGGTTTGGTTTACGCAGTGGGAACCCGAATGCAGCGTTTAATGTATTTTATGACATCTTGGATTGCTAGAAGAAAAAGAAATGGTTAAGATACACCCTAATCTTATTTCCGTCTCGATGTTTTTCAACATCGGTTGTGACACGACAGCTTGATTTGCTATAAACATATCGCTGAATCTGGACAAATTGTTGCAAGATGCCTTATTCTGTTGCTATTTTATAGATTGATTCCGTAAGGAGCTATTAAATGATCTCTAATTAAAAAAAATGTACAACTCAATATTTCTAAATTCACTAGTAGTAATTTTTTTTTATGTAATAACTTTTGATAAAATGTAAAAAAAAAAACATTTTAAAAAAGAATAAAAAACTAGTTTCGTGTGTAACCAATCAATCACTTAGCTTAAGGCTTTCATGCTCAACAAAAAGAATAAAAATAAACAAGAAATTTTTTTTTTAAGGGGGGAGATTATTTTTCCTGGGGGGCGGGGACAACCTGAGCTTACGCACCGGGTGACACCGACCCTAGTGACGCCATTGATTATAAAACATCAGTTTGACCCTGTTTACATCTAACTTCACATTCACTTTCAACTATCATTTGGTCTGCTGGACCGCTGGGGCACCACACAAGATCTGTCAACCCTCTATCTTTATTCTTCTCTGTCATTTATCTTTGATAGAATTTCATTTTGATGTTCTATCTGAAAATATTAAAACCTGCCTTTTTACCTACCTGGGTGGACCACTTCGGGGCCCGATTTTGAGTTTGTGTTTTTACACATACATTCTTTGTAACCTTGTATTTTTTGTTGTTATTTTTACCGTAACAACCTATTCAAATTTTAAAAGGCAATTTATAATATGAATTTTAGTAAGGCGAAATACTGCACACATCCTTTATCTTTTGAGATAAGTGCATATCAATTGTTATTATTATGTTATTATGCTAAAATATTTGAATATTAACGATAAGAACAAGCTAATAATTCTTTTATTTCATTTTAGGTCAACGCCTAGTCCACTGTGTACAGCTCTGGGTATTTTAAATCATTTCGCCTGGTTGTGGACTTTCACGTGGACATTCATTTGCAGTTTTCGCATGTTCAGAGTGTTTACAGCCAAGAATAGGACAGTGTATAGCATCGGGGCAGTTAGTTTGTTGAAGCGAGTGTCCTTGTCTATCATCTTCCCTTCCATCATCGTGACCAGTGTGGTCATCACGAACTACATTGTTTCCAGTGCCAGGACCCTAGGATATGGACTCTACCAGTGTTATTTAGATACATCATTTTTAATAGGTAAGAGAAACAATATATTTAACATTATACATTGACTCAGGTCAATTTCAGTCATTGACATTCCTAGTGCCACTAATGTTGTTGATAAAGTAGGAGTACAAACTGAAAAAGTATTTTTTTTTTGGTTTGTTTATCGCCACTCATAAACGCTCTTTTTGGTGTTGATTCACGGCTTTGATCGAATGTATTTTAATATTCTTGATGATTTTAAAAAATTGTAGTTATTCGGTAACTGCGTCCACCCACTCTTAATGTTCTCTTTAAAAAACATTTCAATCGGTGCAGTAGGAGACAACCGTTATGTTTGTTGATGTTTTCTTTACTATATACTTCTATGGTTTTTTAAAGTTTCGAACAGTGGTTACTCAGAACATGCCTTCTCTATGGTCTAGGGTTTAAATACTTGGCAGACACAATCCCACAGAACCACCAAACATAGTTTGGCAATTTAGACATAGTAATTACACAACAAACTAAAATCTCAAATCTACTGAATAAAGAAAATCTATTTTTACAATACCTCTATGAAAGTCACTACTTCTTGGAACCTGGACACCAATCTAAAAATAAACGGTTCTAACGATTTTCTTTAAAATTTAACAATCAAGTTTTATCGCTGAGAAAGAAATACAGGGTCCCTGACCACTCTGAGAAAACTCAAGTTTGACCTTTATAATTTTTCAAAGTAAAAAAAAAAAAAAGTTTAAATTCGGCTAGAAAAAAATGGCTAGATCTAGATCCATTATCGGTTTTGAAAGTACCATCGCGTTCTTGAAAGGACTATCGCATTTGGGAATTTCCTTATATTGGGCATTATTGATTCAAGAGTTTAATAAATAAATGTTCATGAAAAGTGTTCTTAGTCTCGATCTACAGGCCTATCACTGGAATATTATAAAGTGTAGTAAGTAGATATACACATTCGATTAACCAGGACAATTTCTCCGGGGGGGGGGGGGGGATGTTGTGAAAAAATATCGTGTTTTAAAAAGTATTTCTTTTTTTAAAATTGTATTTTAATGTTTTTCTTGTTCGTCTTTTGTTAAACAAACGTTTTTTTAATCTAACTAGACCGTGCGTAGTGTCATTTTATTTCCTTTGACGTCATTTGGAATGATTTCTTTAACTAAAATGCTATAAGAACTATTTGACTAATGTCTATTAACCTTGTCAACTATCTCATGTTGAAAACGACACCATTTAGTGTAAATGGTATGTGTGGAAAGTTTTTTCTCTTTGATATAATTTGGAATAATTTCATTAAATGATATGCTATAAGAACTCATCCGCAGATATCTATTAACCCTTGTCACAACTCTATCGTGTTAAAAAAAGTTTTTTCATTTGTCTACAATTACATAGACCATGTGACGTAGTGGAAAGTTTTTTTCTTTGACTCATTCGGAATGATTTTATAAATAAAAGTAGGCCTACACTAATTCCTAGTCTGTTTAAATGATTTGTTTAAGAACCAAGAGTACCGATGTCTTTTAGGAATTGCTCGTATTTGAGTATAGGGTTCTATACATTAAATTGCTTGTAACGAGTATAATATATACACACTCACATTTATTAGTATCTCATTAGCCTTATTAAAGAACTATGTCTATTGTTATTACGTTTTGATATTATCAAGAACTCGGCTAGAATATACTCTACAGGCTTGACCATGATTGGACCATCAATCCTGATTATCTTCTGTAACATCATTTGTTTTACACTAACCGTAGTACAAGTTCGTAGAGTTGGTCAACTGGTTTCCAAGGACGCTCTGAGGAAGGAAGGACATGAAAGTATTGACGTCTATATTAAACTCTCAAGTATGACTGGAGCATTTTGGCTTTTGGAAATATTAGCTGTAGCCATTAATCAAGACTTTTTGAGGTAACTGCCAACTTAACCATTTTTTTAGGTAACTGACAACCTAACCTTCTTTTTTTTTTGAGGTAATTGCCAACTTAACCATTTTTTTAGGTAACTGCCAACCTAACCTTCTTTTTTTTTTTGAGGTAACTGCCAACATAACCTTTTTTGAGGTAACTGCCAACTTAACAATAATTTTTTTGCAGGACTAAAATATTTTTTTTGGTAAATTTTATGACCGTTTTACATATATGTGTCCATGTTTGATGTTTATGATGTCTAAATGTGCAAAAAAATGTATTCAGATTATGGAAACCTGTCTTCTGACTTATTTGTTTAATCTTTTAAAGAAAATGGTCTAGTACAAAAAGTGATACATAGTATATACAACTGTCGTGTGATGTGCTAACGTTTTTATTCTGGTAACATTTCTCTGTGGTTGATTTCCTATACTATTCAAAATCTCATCAAACCAAGAAAAACAAGCAAAGGACTAAAAATAAAGTTATGAAGTACCAATAACAATTGTATGCGAAACAATTTCCCTAATTTGTATTTGATCATGTAAAGGTAACTCAGTTTATATGTTAGATTGCTGATGTTTTGAATGTGAGTGAACGTAAATCTTCTTGGATTTATCATCTTGTGTGGTCGCTACTCTCCTACTTCATTATCCCTGCTAGCTATCAATATACAACGATAAGCAATAGATGCCTCAGATGCTGAGTTTTGTTTACAGAGTGACGCCTGTTGTTTGCACTTATTATGAAAAGAAAACACATTTAGATTATCATAGTCCTGGCGAGTAACAGATTGACCAATGACATTGACTATTCAAGTGACAGCAAGTCTGAATCATACATGTTTACCCCATGAGGAACACGTGTACTCAATGTCTATTTCATGTGTGTATGTGTGTGTTTTTTAAATGTACACTTACATCTATATTATATACACAATGTCTCAATTTGAGTTCAGTCATACTTAAGTGTTGGTATACATTCTGTAAATACAGATAGACAACAAGATCCGTCTTTTTTTTTTCTAAATTATACATAAAGTTACCCAGATTAGCTTGAATACGTTATCTGAATGGCAACTTTGTCTTGTTAAGCTAGATCGAATAAACTGTTTATAATCTGAACTGCACATCCATATTTTGTAAACCAATCATTCTTCTCCCTCTTATATTGTGACACTATCGTGGATCTTATAAAATACTGATGGAGAAAAAAAAACAACGGAAGTTATGCGAGCTTCCCAAAGCGTCATCACCGCCGCACAATATGATTAGGGCTAGCCAGAAATTCAATTGTCTCAATAACACTATAACTAACCGTGGTGTTTATATCCATACCACTGGTACATAGCTGGAGGTATGGTATAACGTTATAGTAGGGATAAATTATGTTTTGGGAAATTTTGATGGACTTAGTACCTAAAATATTTATAGCAAAAATCCTTATTTTTAAGGGTTGTCTTCGAGTCCGAAAATAAATGAGGAACAAAGTAGGCTATTTCCTGTGACGACGCAGCGCCAGCCTTGACCTACATAGTACATCCAGTGGTCGATTTAGAATCGTATTTTCGCCTCAAATGTGTATCATGAGGCCTTTCTCATAAAGCTAGTTTTCTTCTAAGCTGCTCCTTATAGGGTTTCCGTGGGGCACCGATGCTACGTCGACTACCTTTCAGCTCACCCAAAAGGACTGCTTTTGGCATTCGTTCGTCACCATACGGGATAATTGCCCACTCCAAATATGAATATATTGAATGTTCATAAGCATGTTCGGGTATCTAGTTACCGTTAATTTTTGTAGGTGAAATCTTTTCAATTTAGGTGTCAGCTTCAGGTGGGTGTCACCCGGGACTTTCCGCACCCTCTGCAGCCATCTAGTAACACTTCTGGGTATAATGTCAGGCAAAGACTGAGACTCAACGGGCTATTGTTTAATAAGTAGATTACATAGATAAGAGGTAAAGATAAGTCCAAATTTCTTCTGGCATGGACAAACGTAGTTCTTCTGGGACATTACAACAAGTGATAGATCTTAACATTGTCGAACATCCAAGGACGTCAATCAATATAAATGACGTTAGTAAAATGAACATTTGTGTTGACAGTGCGTCAATGGTAGTAAATTAGTTCAGATTTGAAATATTGTATTCATTGTTGTTCCAGGTTTGTGTCTATTATTTTGAATGGCCTTCAAGGATTGTTCATCTTCTTGTCCTACACTGCCAATAGCAAGGTTCTCAAATTATATCGTGGCTTATGGAACAAAGGGGACGTCACCGCCACGTCTACCAGAACACAGTCAGAGAGAACAAACCCAAGTCGACGCCAACTAAAATGACTGCTTCTTGCAAAGAATAAATACATGAAGACATCACGACTTCATGCAATATTAATGAGTTTCATCTTTTTGTTTATGACGACTTGATTTGATGTACAAAAGAAATCTAAAATGACCTAAGATGTTTTCGTCAGCATTTTAGTGTACATTTACTTTTGAATGTGAATATAACACTGTTATTCCAAGATGACACCAAAGTGTCATTTTTATATTATATGTTATTAGATATTTAAAATGTCTTTTAGTCAGAGTTGTAGTGAGCCAAACGTGCGCACAGGGCAAGAAACCTTATGTGCGTCCCGTCTCTTTTTTATGAACATCACAAGGAAATAGAAGCTTATAAATAAAATGTTTTGAATAATCTATATAATATAATGCAAAAAATCTTAGCATGTAGGCCATTATACCTAACTCAAATACCTATAATAATTTTAACTTCTACAAAACATTACACTACTATAAGTACTAAAAAGAACTCGGATACTTCCATAATTCGATCATGAAGCGGTAAAATGTATAGCATTAGCATCTAATTTTAACTTGCGCGATGTCTATGATTATGTACAATATTTCTCTACACGGATGTAAGAAGGAATGTAAAACACCTCAAGTTGGTTGGCCTAGAAATGTTAAACACATTTTCAGGCCTATCGTTATTTAAAATTTGTCACTTCTATCAAATCATTTTGTAATAATCATAGTAAAGCCGAAAACTAGTCCTACTTATAACCACTTTTTCAAAATGGGATCCACATAGAAAGTCAACTAATAAGTGGCACAAAACGAATAAAATGAGAAACTGAAATTGACTCGACTTATCTGTCATCGAGAGCAAATCTCAAAAGTTTTTAGCTTTGTAGATAGTGCTTTTACCAACTTTTTAAAATCAAGGAATCTTTTTGCGGGATTTATTGACATTGACTCTTAAGATTTATATTCAATTTTAAACAAAATAATTTCCGGTCATAATGTCGATGTCTATGTTTCAGTAGATTAATTATGAGTGCAATGTTTTACACGTTTACACAGACCCAGATGCGACCTGCATATTCTCTTACTTCTAATTCAGTCAAATCCTTGGGGCCTATTTAGTATTTAACTGTAGATGACAGTAGTGGGATGATACTGCTCTAATGTCAGTAGTGGGATGATACTG
>JADKLZ010003886.1:25544349-25575567 GCA_021533235.1 Biomphalaria straminea
AGGGACTATTGCAGATAGACCTGCTTCTTATCTCATTACAACAGATAAACTTTAAGTTCAAAGCAGCGATCGCTTTAGTTTTCTCCTATGGACTTTAAAAAAAAAATTCTAAGTTATATTGAAGACTAGATAGATATTACCCGCTGCCCGCGGGTCTTAATTTGCGTATTACTGATGTAGTCAGTATATAAAAAAAATATGAATGGAGCTATAGATAAATACTTGACCTTAATTTACGCGATATTAGGATAATAGTTGCAATCATGTAAAAATGATTTAGAAAACAAATTTCAATGTTAATTTGATTAAAATATGAAATGAATGGAATATAATTAGTATGTTCATGTGTTAAAGATTGAAACTATCTTTGCGAAGTGAAGTTCTATCATCTTAGAGTTAAATTACAGTTTTAGACCTAGAATGCCTAGATCTAGGAATAGAGAGATGTGTAAAAGTGTAACCTTTCGGTAATATCTAATGAAAGTATGTCCAGCAGGATATTTAATTCGCAGATACAAATAACGAATTTATGTAAAAATGCTTTTGAAACACAAATTTGAAGGATAATTTTATTAAATAATGAAATCAATGAACCTTCTTTCATACTTATAAGTGTCAAAGTAAAAAACTATAATTGCAAAGTGTAGTTCTTAAAATTAGATCTAGATCTAAATCCTTTCGATCTTTTATCATGTCTACATTGTAAACAAAGCCTAGATCTATAAAAAAGTAATATCAGGTGGCCGAGCCTTGCTCGGTTAAATAATTTATACTAAGAAAGGTAATATACTACTGCTACTGGCGCTACAGCCCATGGAAAGATATGGCCTGCTCTTACACATCCCTCCATTCATATATCTCCTGGACCTTTCGTCACCACGCCCTAACGGTAACCCCAAGTTTAGATATCTTGTTTAGTGTGAGAAAGTAAGGAGCAGTAGAGCAGCTGTGTAATCACCATTTCCTTTGTTTTGGTACGGGACATTAGACACTGAAGCATGAACACATGGTCATAATTTTACCAGCAAAATTATAATTATAATAAGGCTTGACATCAAATCCGAAGGAATCTACACCGCTCTACGCAATTAAAGTGTAAACAATTTATTATTTATTTATTAAGCACTTAAAAGGCAATAACTAATCAGATATCGGTACATTTAATTTCATTACTTTCCTTCCATAGTTCTATAATAAATCAATCTTCAATAAGATGGTGCGCAAATGTTTAATTAGGTCCAAACTCGTTCTTGTTTGCATTGTAGTAAGGTAAGCTTAGTGACGTAAGCAGCGTTTTTCCCGTTTACGTCATGGAAAACTTTCATTCATAAATTTTCCATTTCATTCATAAATTATTCTGACCAAAATTAAATTGAGACATTTTCATATCGAAATAACGGTCGAACTCGAGTTTTCCCGATGTGGCCAATGAGTTCAGAATTTTTTTCTCACTAATACGCACATACCTTGAAATTTTAAAGAAAATCGTTAGAGCCGTTTTCGAAATAAAATTTATAAATAAATATATATATATACAAGAATTGCTCGCTTAAGAGTATAGGATAGCTGTAATCGAGTTGGGCAACTTTATTTTTTTTAGGGTTTTAAGTTTGTTTTAGGGCTACAATTCATACACACAGGTCTAAGATAGTACCCAAGGAACATTTCTGTCAAGTTTTGTCAAGATCGGTGAAACGGTTTCGATTTCTATACGGGGACATACATGCATACATACATATATACATACATACATACGCCTTTGTTTTCCTTTTATATATTAGATGTCATTTTATGTTTCGATTTATTTCTACATAACTATTGCATTATAACATGTATAAATAAACAAAAAGTATTAGTCATTTCTAGAATTATATATACTAATCACTATTGTCTGACCATTGTGTACAGCGTACACATAGTGTTTAACTTTTATTGCATCATTAATTATACTATGCCATTTCTTTGCATCCCAAGTACTAATGCATTCTACACGTTCATTTTATTTACAACGATTGCAGAGTTTCTAGTATATTGCCCTTGAAATGAGAAGTAATAAGAACCATGAAAAGGAAAATACATTAAAGTGAAGACAATGGGCTACAATAAATCTTCTTATGTCCTCACCTATTTCAATCTGTAAGGGGGCGTTTGTAAATGACGTCACGCTCTAGGGGGGAGGGGGGTTTGAGAAAATGTGACACTTTGTGACAAGGGGGTAGGGGGCTAGCGATTATGATACGTCAGAAATTTAAGATTCAGAAAAAAACAAATAAAATATTTTTCTAATCTTCAAAAATCTTCGAAAACAAATAAATTAGGTACTCATTTCAACATGAACCTCTCAGGTGGTTTTATTCTCAAATAAAAAGCATTGAAAACAGAGAGATATTTCAGTCTTGTTTGAGGAGCTCATCTCAAAACATCATGTTGGCACTGCCGACTGGAATTTCACGTTGTTCTTCTAAAAAATACTAAAATCTGAAATTTCCGGAAATATAACGACGTCAACGTGTTTTTTGAAAATTTAAATTTCTTACCTGAAAACATCAAATTGAGAAAAAAGTTAAGTTCAATTTATTTATCGAAAGATCAGCTGTCACATCGCATAAAGGACTATAATTCATCAACGAACATTCATAAACACACAGATGTTAACGAGTGAAACATCCCCATGAACTTTAAATTATTTCTCGTTATATTTTCTGTAACGAATTTTTCCGATTTGAATTATTCTGCTCATTTCGCTTCATTTTGTCGAGATCTCCCAAATTCTCGCACAACTCGCTCTTTCTATCGCGGACTTTCGAAGAGTTCACACTGGAGGGGTATCTAAGAATTTGTGAAACTTTGTGACGAGGGGTCAAAAAGGTCATTTTTTGTGTGACCTCATTTACGAACGACCGCTAATATTCTCATTTTATACACTAATTTCTTTTTTTTAATGTCATTTTATAACTATTTTCCGTTAAGTTTTTGGAAATTTCGTCTCTCGTTTAAGATGGCGGTATCTTTGATATGTTATTTACAGCATTTTTTGGTAGTCTTGTTTGGTAGAAACGCGAACTACATTAGCAGAAGATGTGTCAAGCCCCAGGACAGATATAAAACATAAATAGATTAACTTTCATAACCAGAAATCAATGTTTTGTACAGATTTAAAGCGATGGAGATAATATGACTCGGGGTCTCGGGTTCGAATCCTGGTGAAGACTGGACTTTTCAATTTCGGTATCTACAGGCGCCTTTGAGTCCACTTAGCTCTAATGGGTTCCATAACATAACATAAGTTAACGAAAAGTAAAGGCCGTGGGCCACAGAAACAGATGATCTTTACATTGTCTGCCTTATAGATCGCAAGGTCTGAAAGGGAAACTTCTAGACCCAGACCATTGTTTTTAATGCTTTACTGCCATTGTTTTACTTACCATTGCGAGGCCCTATGTGAAACGGATGACGTTGGGACCAGTCTGGGTAGGGAAAAGGGTAATAAAAATTAAAATTTTGTATTACAAAATAAATATATGTCTTCCATTACACTTTTTTTTCAATTAAAATTTAGCATTCCCCCCCCACCTTTTTAAATCGCGCGTGGGATCGGCGTTTTCTACATAAATGACATGCCAAAATTAAAATTTTGTCTAATTTTTGGGAGAGTTTTATGAGTTTTCAGGAGATTATAATGATTTTAGGAAATTGACAGGACTTAATCGTCTATTTTGCAATTTTAGGGGATTTCCAGTAGCTACTGGATTTTACTTGAAAATCGTGATGAACCCAGTTTTAGGGTTATAATGGTTTAATTTAATAATTTACACATAGAAATAGCACCGGGCCTATAAAAGTGCGGAGCATTGGCTGCAGTGGCCTAATGCCAGCCCAGACTGCCGGCACAAACTTATCCATTTTGCGAAAAATAGTGTTAACTTTGATTACGATAATACAACAAGTATTATTGTGAATGATTAGACTTTTTTTTTCTAGAGATGGGAATCGAATCCAACTTTTAAAGTTTGGTTCGGTTCAGTGAGGTCTGAAGATATGGTTCAAGTACGGTTGGAATTCAATGTATTCGATAAAACAGAGATGTGTGTAACCTTATGCAGGCAAGAGCCATTTGAATTTTCTACACTGGCGTAATAGAAACCAAAAACATTAAATAAACAATAATGCATTTTTATTAGAAGTAAAGTCAAGTTCCCCTTTTAGACCTTTCCATCTACAGGGCAGAAGATTTTAAGGTCATCTGTTTCTATCTTTCTGTCATCTTTTTCTGGATTCCGTTCAGTTAAGGTAAGGAAGACTCGAACGGTTCGTACCGATCAGTTTTAAAGTTCTGGTTCTGTTCAGTCGTACGTGAGGTTTGAGTCTGGTTCATAACCCATCTCTAGTTTTTAGTTATAAAATGGACGAAACCAGTCCTATATAATAACATCCCATATGAAGCTCTCGATTGAGTGCTCCAACATGGAATATTTGTAATGCAGTTGGGCATTGCGAAACCGATGACCACATTCTGACTGTCACATATGCAATTCTAGGTTTATCTATGTATTTCATAATTTAGTAAGGCCACTTATCCAAACCTTGAATCTGGGTTTTTAACTGTACGGGATTAACCCGGCATCTATTTATAGTTTGTCGGGAGACTTCTAGATTCAAATCTGATTGGTTAGTTTGAATAAAAAGACATTTTCAAAAGTCGGTCAAAAAGAGTGCGCCAAGTCAGTGGGAGTCTGAATCTGGTTGAGATCAGTCGCATTTGTAGATCTAATAGCATTTTGACATAAGAAGTATGCATTCTTTCATTTACAAGTTTTATTAATGTTTATTTGTACATAGCTGTACTTATGTTGGATTTAAATAAAGGTTCCAGTATTTTATTTATCAAGGCCTTTACTCAGTTGAATCCTAGATCGCCTTCGTCAATTATATTCAATATTATTTCAAATAACTACAATCCCCGGCAACGATACTTGTCTCCTACAAGATTGTGACATCTAACACAGAAGGAGAAGGAGGTCAATCGTTACACTGACTAATTACATCCGAATTAATGCTGTATACAACGCGTTTCTAATCAAAATGTCATTGAACTTTGAATCCTTTCTATTTATGTGGTGATACGATTCGCGAGAAAAGTGTTTATTTGGCCTCGAGCGTTGAAGTAGGTTTAACTATTTGTCTATCGCTGCTACAGACAATTCCTGTATACCGGATACATTCAAAAGCAAACTACTATTACAGAATTAGCTCCTTTTAAAAATCTAAACAACATTTATCGTGACATTTAATAACAATAAATTTATTTTTATTTTTAAGATAGGAGCACACATTTAGATTCTTATCATAATTATATTTCATTAGCACTTGCATGATCCTTACAATTTCCTTTCATTTATTAGATAATATAATTTTAAGTATTCAAAATAAGTTGCGTAACTATAAAAGTATTATTTTATATTATTTTTCTTAGTACTTGCACTGACTCAAGCGACTGTGATAATTGTGGTTGTAATTGGCTCCATGTAAAGGCAAACATGTTAAGACTACAATTACTGCTACAAGTTTACGTTTTTTTACTATTTGTCAAAAACGTGTCTCTAAAAATTAGATATGGCATGGACTTCACTGACATTGTTTTCACTCCTGGGATCTACAACAATAAGACGCTATATCATGATCGTCAAGATTTAACTTATTATCTCTGGAACAAAACAGCCATGTCGTCAGTTGAGTACCAAATGAGCCTATGCAATATAAATTGTGGCTATGAGATGGGAAAGACCGGGGCGTATAGAAACTACTTATGTCAAGAGTGCGAATGTGGACAACCAGCTTGCGAAATATATGACATCTGTTGCGAAGACGTATCACTGTCGTCTGCAAATAGTTCATCACGAGTACCACCAAAATTATATTGTGAATATGAAGCTATTTATAACATACAGTTTCTGTACATTCGTTCATGTCCAGTAGGATATCATGACAGCGAAAACACTACAAGATTATGTTTGAACAAAATTAACGTGAATGAGACAACGATTGACACGTTTATGAGAGTCATAGACACAGAGACTCAAGTTGTCTACTACAATATGTACTGTGCCAAGTGTAACAACGTCACAAAGGTTTGATTTTTTAACAAAAAATCTCAATAGTATGTAGTATTATTATAATTTTCCATAGTAAACTAGTTTTATTTTATTATACTCAATGGTAAAATATTTTAGATAGACATTCCAATAATAGTATATGGCTTCTTTTGTCTCCAAAGACAATGGATTTGCCCAGATGAGTGACTGGCCCTGGTCTAGTCTTGAGACGGGGCAGAATCTGGTGTGGCTAATCAAGCCAATTCTAAAGCGGCAGACTTTGACACAATTCATTCATGTGTATGCATCAGATTCAGGGCTAGCAGACAGGGCAGCTTTCTTTTTTCTCTCTTGATTAAGGCCGCTTCAATTCTTTTGTTCTTAGCGAGGGTTGTCCCAGCATGCACACTCTGTCTCCATGTACTCGGGTCTTTGGCTGTTTTCCCACATATTTTCGTTAATGCCTGTGACTCTCATGTCTCGCTTGGAAACATCTCTATATGTTAGTCTTGGGCGGCCCTTTGGTCTGACTCCTTCCACAAGCTCAGCATGTAAGATTTCTTTCGGGATTCTACCATGACATGTCCGAGCCAGCGTAGTTTTTTTTTCCGTCAGGAGAAAATACATGCTGTTCATATTGGCCAGTCTCAAAACTTCCTGATTGAAGACATTGTCCCATATGCCCATTATGCGTCTCAGACAGCGCAAGTGGAAACTATTCAATCTGTGCTCTTGGTACATGTATGTTGACCAGCTTTCACTGCCATAAAGGAGAGTGCTCACAACACAGGCGTTGTAGATTGGGATTTTGGTCGCTGAGGTCAATTTAGCATTTTCCCAGACGCGCTTGGAGAGTTTTGCCAATGCTTTTTCAATTCTTTTTTCAGCTCGATGTTTAAATTAGGTTACTGACAATTGTTTTGTTGAGCCCAAGTAGGTAAATTCCTGCACCGCTGAAAGGGTGTGGTTCCCAATATGTATTGCAGGCATTTCTGTGACGTCTTGTGCCAGGATTTTGGTCTTGGAGAGACTTGTTGTATGGCTAAACTCTTAACAAGCAGCTGCTAAGGCGTTCACTAGCTTCTGTAGAACCTCCTTGTGTGTGAGATACAAGTGCCACGTAATCGGCAAACAGCAGCTGCCTTATCTAGATACGGCGTTTTTTTTGTTTTGACTTTAAGACTTGCCAGGTTAACGATCCTTCCATCAAATCTGCTATGAATATTTATCCATTCTTCAATGGATTTAAAAGCACTGGTTAGTACGACTGAGAAAAAGATGCCAAATTGTGTTAGAGCCACTAAACATCCTTGTTTTACACCGCTCTTGATGGAGAATAGCCTAGAGGAAGAACTTTATAACTGAAAAGTGCCTTGCATATTTATGTGAAAAGCTGACACTAGTTTTCTTAACTTATTTGGGCAGCCGATTTTCTCTAGTACAGCAAACAGACCGCTTCTGCTAACAAGGTAAAACGCCTTGGTCAAATCCATAAATGCTATGAAGAGGGGCTGCCTTTATTTTATGCTCTTCTCCTGTAGCTGCCGCAAAGGGAAAATCACATTTGTTGTAGATCTACCTCTCCTAAAGCCACACTGCCATTCTGGGTAAACAAGTTTTGCCAGGATCTAATCACTTTAGTAATACTCTGGCAAAAGCCTTTCCAACTATGCTAAGCAGTGGACTGCCTCTATAATTGTACAATCAGAGCGTTCGCCTTTATTTTTATAAATTTTAACTATGTTGGAGTCTTTCAATTCATGGGGGACCATTCCTTCCGAAGGCTTTTATCATGCCTTCGTATAATCCTCTTGTGTTACAAAGTCGGCACAAGATTGAATATCTACGCATAGCTCCTGACAGTATTTGTTAGCACACTGTCACACTATTTTTTGGGCATTGTTCCGTGCAGCTCTGAGCTTTTTTTTAAGTTGCTTGGGGTGGAATCCTTCTTAAAGATTAGCATGGCTGCTCTCTTGTTCGTAGTGGCAGTTTCCATTTCTGTTAGATTAACTTCTCTCAAACCAGTCTTCACTTTTCTTAATTTTGTTTCTAAAGACCAGTGATAATTTGTTCTCAAATTCGGTGCGAAGATCAGGATTGTTTGTACTTGTGGTATTCAGGCGTGGTTTTCTTATTCCCTGTGATGTGTGGATCGTAGTAAGCAGCAGTCTTGTCAGGCAGGACACTAAAGTATGATCAGTACCACAATCCACACTTTGGTAGCTACGTGTCAGCAGTATATTTCCAATGTCCCTTTTCCGTGTCAGTATCATATCCAGCTGGTGCCCAGACGTAATTCAAGCAGATTTTGTCCGTTCTCATTCATCTTTCCGATTCCAAAAAGCCCAAGGCAGTCTGGGCAGGTAGTGATCCCAGGTTGAAGCGGGCTGTACTTGATCAATCAGTGAGTCGCGAAGACCTCTTCCACCGTCACAGACAACCCGTGGCGTCCATGCATTAAGCCAATCAAGATGGACTTATAACTCCTAACCATTGTCTCCCTTGTTGTTTTAGCGGATTTGCAGTAGCACCAGAGTTTCCTCTCCGGGGCGCATTCCTGGGCCTTAGATAAAGTGGTCATGGTTGGCCTATGCGACATGGTCCCTCTCTCAACCTTGCTGATGTGATCTAAAGGAACGCATTGCGTTACATTTGGCACCAACTCAGTTGCAGAAGCTGCCGGAGGGAATTTCATGTCTGATACTCCCAACGCCTAAGGGGCTTCACTCCTGATTTTTCCTCGAGGTTGTCTCCTGAAGCCTCAGTACCACAAGGCAGCGGGGGTTTGAAGTCAGAGTACCCCTCTCCTAGATGAACTGTCTTACTAGGCTGACGAGCTCCATCTGCCCGAAGCTTTCGGTTTTATAGCGCCAGGTATCCGCCTTCACCCCTTCACCTGTAAGCAAGAGCAGTTTTGCCATGCTTAATATCTAAGACTATTTGAGACGCATGCCATTAAGAGTATTTTATAGACAATAGACCTTTTTCCCATTGACATCCCTGGCCATGACAACCTTAAAATAGTGATCTTTATTGAAATACATCAAATTCTTTAAAGATTTATATCTGTATATATATTTTTCTCTTCATTTTTGAAGAGTTTGGAAACCAGGAAATGGAAAGATCACTGTTTTATTTCTGCAAATCGGACGAACTTGAGTTACCCCAAGTAATTATAGAGGCAAAAAAAAAAAGAAAGGGGGGAACAAGTAGTATTACCCGTCACTAAATAGAAGGACTAAACCATTGTTAGGCCCTATGCAGAATGTATTTACGAATAATTAGTGAACATTAAGACTTTTAATAGAAAATAAATTCGTCTTGGTATTTCATTCATTCTTTACTACGTAAAGAATTACTTTACGAGCCTTGCGTGTTATACAGTATATTGTAAAAATTCTTTATAATGTATATCATAAAAATTCTATTTCCTACATAGATCACAATCAATAGCATGAATTACCAAATTTTTCTATCTATCTACTAGAATTGTTGACCTCAAGTAATTCTACATTTGTTTGAGTCGCGAGAAGCTTCTTTCACTAAATTCCGCAAATACGGGTATTGCAAAACGCCGTTTTTTTTTAAAATCACGCTTAGGATTGGCGTTTTCCATATTGAATGATACCCCAAAATGACAATTTTTGTCCATATATTTTAAGAGATTTGTATACGTTTTCTAAAGATTTTAACTCTTTCTCTCCGTAATTATTTACCCACGTTTTGAAGAATTTTTTAATTTTTTTCATTACTATTTCACTACCCCTGTTATGATTGGGCTTCAATAACTGACAGTATTTGTTAGCACACTATTACACTATTCTTTGGGCATTGTTCCGTGCAGCTCTGAGCTTGTTTTAAGTTGCTTGGGGTGGAATCCTTCTTAAAGATTAGCATGGCTGCTCTCTTGTTCGTAGCGGCAGTTTCCATTTCTGGTAGACTAACTTCAAACCAGTCTTCGCTGTATTTGGTATAGAATTAAAGGGAAATGCTTGTTATTTTTATATAATTCAAAGCCAATTTTTAAAAAATTAAATATAAATTTAATGAAGACAAAATCAACGATGGTATCGTCGATTAGGAGAGAGAGAGAGAGGGATTTCAGGACTTTTCCTTATATTTTCTTATATTTTGCTATTTTAAAAAGATTTCTAAGGGCTCCTTTTTAATCGACAGGAGGCCGGGGGGAAATCTGTTATAAGTTATAAAATAGTTTAATTTAATAATTGATTGACCTAGAATTAGCGCAGGTTCTATGAAAGTGAGGGGCCCCTTGCGGTCGCATAGGTTGCAGTGGGCTAAGGCCGACCCTGCTAAATAGCGGTGTATGCTACGCTTCAGGTCGACTAATTGATCAAATTTCGTTAAGAGCATCAACCGCCTGGCTACCTACACAGTGGGCTTTACTTGAAGCCAATTCGTTATTTATTTTGTACCATAGAAAAAAAATATTTCTGGGGTTCTACAGTATCATAGAATAAATTCTTTCTAGAGTTAAAGAATTAACAACAGATACACCTCCAGTGTCGGCTAGGAGGTCTGAGGAAAATGAAAATTAAAAAATGCACTTTCTTAATTAAGTGTGTAGATTACAATGTCCTGCTATTTTTCAAATCCCCCCAAAAATGTAGGGAAATGCTATGATCCTGTCACATTTATGGACCAGTTAGAAACAAATGGGAAAATGGGGGGAGGGGGCAAAGGGATATCAGGTATCTTTAATGTTGTCTTCCCATCGCTTTCTCTTCTTCCTCTTCTTCTTCCTGGTACTGTTCCCTGAAGGAAGGTCTTTGCAAGCCCCGAGGACCTTGTTTGATGACCATAGAGTTTGAGTTTACGTTCTTTTGGACAGTGGTTAGCATGTCATCGTGCTTCCAATGGCTTAATTAATTAATGTATAGAATTAAAATGTAAAATATGTATATAACAGAAGGATATTGACTTTTCTGCCTGAAAAAATAAATACCTTTTAATATTCATGACAATAATTTATATAATCCAATTATCTAGATATTCCTTTCTTTTTCTTTGTTCAGCCCAAACAACTTTTACTGAATGCAACTTGTACAAGTTATATGTCTGTGTATATGGCAGAGAACATCAATGACCTCATCAGGCTGATGTTGGTAGATCCGAAACATTGTATTGTACATCAAAAGTTCTATAATGATTCTAGACCGTTGGAATGTTATACTAAAGAATATGGGTAACGGATCAAGAATTTGTTGTATTGTTTAGTGTAAAGAGGCTATTAAATGGTTAAATTAATATTGTCGTTAATTAATAAACATGTTTTAGTTAATTAATTTATTAATTTTATCAACCTTTTTTTTGCTTTTAACTTGAGGTTCATGTTAAAACGAAAAATAAAAATGAAACACAAATACTGTAATTGATAACAGTACTGTAAACAAAATGTACAAATGCACGGGTCTCCCTGTCTCGTCTCGAACTTCTACTGAGCCGTAGTAACGAACTGTAGATCGGGAAGTCGTGTCTCTGTCTCTGATACCTTCGCTGCTTATATAGAGTCCCTACTGGCCTTCTCGAACCGGGCAGAACGCCGCTCGACGTCTCTAGGTGGTCAGATGACTACGATTCTCGTGACGCTTCTGAGCTCTGTTCACGATGCCGATCCTTCCCGAATCGTCTTGTTGACATTGGACTCAGCTGACCGTGGTAACTCGTCACGCTTGACCGCTCGAGCGCTGGCCTGGGGCGATTCGCGTCGGCTGCCTACACGCATACCATTACCACCCCACCATCTGTGCCACCACCAGGTTTATAACAATATTATAGTTGGATACATGAAAACCTTTTATAAAGCAATAATTTTTAAAACAAAATTATTTAAATAAACATCCGTTTATTTGATCGAAATAATGGCAATATTTAATTTAAACCATAAGTATCACCCAATAAAAAAAATGTACCAATATATTCTCCGACCTGTTTAGCAACTCCCACTAATATAATTCTGACAAGCATTACTTTAAGCCCTCTATCCAATATACAGGAGGCGCATGTGGCTGAGCGGTCCCAGTGTTCAAGTCTCGATGAAGACTATGATTTTTATTTTGGGGATCTTTAGGGCGCCTTTGAGTTCACCCAGTTCAAATGAGTACATGATATTAATTTGGGAAAGTAATGGTACATATCACCCTGTGACAAGTAGGTCAAAGATGGTGGCATTTTAGGTGTCTAGCGGGTTTATAGAATTTGAGGACCTTAACTTGCACATAGGCTTACAGGCACAGCGTTATGAATGCAGGCAACAAATACTATTCAGTAACATATATGTACAGTTTATTTACGTAGAGAAAATAAGTAAAATAAATGCTATACAAGGTTAGGATGGGGCCTAACTATCTATATATATATTCCTCAAAGTAAAAGGTCAAACGAGCAACAAGCAACATGCAACAAGTAAATAGGGAAGATCCCATGGCGCACCATGGTGTGAATAAAAAATGGTGCATCCCAATCCGCACTTTTTTCATTCACGAAACAAAATAACAGAGACGTAAATAAATATAGACTGGAAAAAGGAAGTAACTTCAAGTGTAACGTGAAAACATGCACATATATCTACTATTGAATTCGGATTTCCAAATTATGAAAAATGTAAAAATTGCTTTATCCTCAGTCTTAGAGATTAAACACAATTTATAAGTATAAAAATAAAGTAGGCCTACACACAATTGCAATGCACACATTTTTATTTCATAAAACTCTCTTATGAATTTGTGTAGTGAATGGAAGAAAGGTTAAAAAAGTGGAAGCCGGAAAAGATTGTTTTGTGTGATAAGAACGACTACCAGTCAATACACAGATAGATACTACTCTCAGGTTTGACTTTAGCGAGGGAAATCTGTTATATCATGTTAAAAATGATTCAATTTAATAATGTATACACCTAAAAATTAGCACGGGACCAAAGAAAGTGCAGGGCCCACTGCGGTCGCATATGTTGCAGTGCCTAAGGCCTGCCCTGCAAAATAGCGGCGCATGCATTGCATGTTTCCAACATGACGAATACAAACTTTTCTTGATTATACATGTGTTAGTGCTCCTGGGACTCATTTAAATCGACAGGATGGCGCGGGGAATCTGTTGTAAGCAATAAAATGGCTTAATTTAATCATTTTTACACTTTAAATTAGAGCGGGTCCTATAAAATTGCGTGTCCTATGAAATGCGGGCCCCACTGCGGTCGCCGGCCCTGGTAAATAGCGGCGTATGCTATGCCGCCGGTCAACTAGTCTATATATATAATCCTCAAAGTAAAAGGTCAAACGAGCAACAAGTAATTGGGAAGATCCCATGGCGCAGCACGCGGTGTGAATGGAAATTGGTGCATCCCAATCCGCATTATTTTGTGAATGAAAGTGGTGTTTAGGCCTATATAATTCTCTTCTTCTCAATTTTTGTCATAATATTAAAAGTATTTCCAGATTTTTGTGTCGAAAGACTATTGAAACTAGAACAACAATACACAGATAGAGTATACTCTCAGGTTTCACTTTAGAAAGTACTTTAATTACGCACATTCGTTCATTAGACATGATTAGGAAAGGTAACTCATCTCTCTATTCCTAGATCTAGATCTAAAACTCGAATTCAACTCTAAGATTATAGAACCTCTCATCGCAAATTTAGTTTTATGCTTTAGCACATGAACATACTAATTATAGTCCATTCATTTCATATTTTAATCAAATTAACATTCAAATTGGTTTTTCTAAAGCCTTGTTACATGAGTGCAACTCTGTTCTTAATATCGCGTAAATTAAGGTCAATTAGCTATCCTTAGCTCCATTCATAGATTTTTTTACAAATGAATACACGCATTCGCTTTACTTATAACAAGTAAATGGGAAGATCCCATGGCGCAGCATGGTGTGAATGGGAAATAATATATCCGAATCCGCACTATTTTCATTCACAAAATAGCATAGCATATTTTTTTTACTTTAAAAAGATTTTAATAATGTCAGGAAATTTCCAGGACTTTTTCGACCTGCGTCATAGCATTTAATAACATTTCAAGAGTTTTCCAAGGGTCTCCTGGTAAATTAAGAGGCCGCGGGAAATCTGTTATATGTTATAAAATGGTTCAATTTAATAATTTATACACCTAAAATTTAGCACGGATCCAAAAAAAGTGCGATACCCACTGTGGTCGCATATGTTGCAGTGCCTAAGGCCTGCCCTGCAAAATAGCGGCGTATGCTATGCCGCCGGTCGACTAGTTTACATAAAATCATCATAAGATATGAGAACCAAGTGGTCTGAGTGTCATTAGGCTGGTTGCTTAGCTTTACGTCCTATGCTGCTCTGGTGAGGCTTGTATGGCTGATGCTGACGTTGTCTGCGGGTGGGCTGGCGTGATTGATCCTGGCGCAACGGGGCAGTCCAACGATACGTAGCTGCAGTGACGAGCTTCTAGCTAGCGATTGTTGATCGGACTCTAGTGTGATCTAGATCTGGTGTCAGCAGACTGGTAACAGCGTTACGAAGATAGGGCTTCACGTAGATGTAGCCTGTAATAAAAGCACCAAATGTGAGAATATAATAAATGAAAAAGCATAGAGCTCAAAAACGCGTGTTCACTCCAAACAGCTCCAGGAAGAAATGAGACGATTTGATAAATCTTGTCCATATAAAGATGGATGAGAGGTTGGGCGAGAGGGAGTGACACAGCGTCCAATATGGCAGTTTGTCTGAAGAGCTAAAGCCAAAGAATTTCCGCTTGACCTTGACGCGTGTTTCCCATGTATAGACATTTGAAAGCAAATATGGGCCGTCTCGCGTCTTTCCAAGGTGGTCGATGACGGAGAGATTATCTAGGTGTCGATAGGATTCTTTGAAGTGACCAGTCCCTTCCTACAGGGGAGGGTGAGGAAGGTGTTATCTGGTGAAAGGGGAGGAGGTAGACTCCTTCCAATGAATAGAACAAAGAATGTGTGTCCAGATAAGAAAGGGGAGCTTACTCTCGTCGATAGACTGGCTAGACACGTGTCAGATTAAGTAAGTACAGTGTGACATCGATGCCTAGAGAAAAAAGGGGGGTTGGATCAGAGGGGTAATGGGGTGTTTTAGCGCCATATGGGCTAAGTTAAGAACATAGGGATAAGATAATAAAATAAATTAATTAAATGCCTAGACCCGAGTGATACCTAGAGGGGGCGAAATTTATTTTTGTCACACACCACCAAGAACCTATGGGCCATAGAAACAGATGACCTTTACATCATCTGCCCCATATGATTACATCATCTGAAAGGGGAACTATATTTTTTTTTTATATTCCGCTCCCGCGTCTCATAAAATTATATTTCTAATTCTGTACATTGAGACGAATTTATGTAATAGTCAACGTCTTTTTTTTTCATCATCTCTCTATAAACCAAATAACAAAGTAGCAACTGAAAACCAGACATTTATTTTGCTTTAAACATGTCAGAACTTAAGTCGCTACACTTTCCAAATTGCTAAAGCTCTTGCTGTCCTATTGTACATGACTAACAGATGTCTGGATGCAAGAACTGTTGCTACTATCCTGACGATAGCTTACAACCAGGTTCTTGTCTCATTACGAGATGAACCATGCTCGTTTAAATGATTGATGGTGTAGAACGATATCAGCATTTTATTTTTTAAAAGAAGATTTTTTTAAAAACTAAACAGAGATCGCCAAATGGGTGCTTGTGACAGAAATGATTCTCGGAAAATGATGGATCCTGATATTGTTGCTGCATGTGATAATCTCAAAAGCAATAAATATCAGATTTTTAGTGTGTATAATAACTTGTATTACAGAAATATTTTCTGCATGATTTGTGACTTGGTGAGTATTCGTATACAAAAATAATTATTTAATGACCTTATTGAAAGAAATGTTTTTAAAATAGTTTACATTGACTTCATAAACTTTACAATTATTGTGAAGACAACGTCATTTGTTTTATGCTGTATTAATTTTCATCATCAGATGTCATATCCGTTCTATGCAGACACAGATATAATTGCAGATGGATCAATAGACACTCGAATCTTGTATCAAATGTTGATCAACTTTGAAGATCTACACGAGTTCTCTGTGGATGAACATAGGATCAAGTGTGACGTGAATACATGGGCTGCACCTAATGTTAGTATCTCTTATCATCATGCTCAATTGATTCATTATTTTTATACGTGCTTATCATTTCATTAATGCGTTACATTTTTTTTTCTTCTTTATATCGTCTTCTTCCTTTACAAATAACTATTTTGTCCACGCTAGGGTGAGTGTCTCCAACTGCGATGTTCTCCAGGCAAGACATTCAAGAATGGAACTTGTACTTCCATATTTCCAGACATTAAAGGTTTGGTGTACAGAGTAAGGGCACTACTTGAAGTTACACACGGAAACTATTCTAAAGACAACGAGACAGCTAATCAAGTTTTAGAGTTGGTCAAAAGACAGGTAATATACAGAGTGCTTTTAAATTATTGTAATATGAAATGTAAAACCATAGAAATCTAAATAATGTACTTTTAAAAGAAAAACAAATAAAGCTTATATTCAGTGTATTGACCTAGACATAACAAATCTGTGGGATTCGAATATTTTCTACCAATTTGTTTGTATAGCTTTTAGTTTTCTGAATGCTCTATGATCATATCACTTGTCTGGACCAGTTATCAAAGGCGGAGGTAAGAGAGGGGTATCTTGTTGAACGTTTACATGATTGTTTTTTTAAGGCATAAAAAATGCACTCATGACTCGAGTATTGAAGGGGACTAATTTAACTTTTACCACCAATCTGTCAAGTACGATTTCTTTTCCTTGTTCAAGAAACCAAACAAAATATTTAATTACCAATAGTTAATGGACTCATTAGTTGTTGTTTTTTTTAAATTGATTCTTGTGTTGTCAGTTAAAAGAAATAACTATGAATATATCAGCTTAATCAAATCCGATATTAAGTGTGGGAGAAATATTGTGTACAAACTTTTACCATACAGACAGACAGAGTGAATCAATATGAGCTTTGTAAAATAATTAATTATAGATACTTTTAAAACATTACCAAAATGAACAAGTTTGTGTGGAGACTTACGTTATGGTCATAATGTGGTTTATTGGACGAGTGATTTTCCAGTCATTGTCTAGTTTTGATTGTCTAAAATAATAAAACTTTCAACAAATCATTATTTGTTTTCATTTTAATAATTTTGGCATAAAGACTAAACGCAATCAAATCAGAGTAATGATTTAAATGAATTATTAGACATTGTTTTTTTTAAAGAGAAGTCAAACATCAACGTATCAGATGAACGATTTACAAGAATCTATTGAAATTTTTTTCCCTCGACAACAAATTGAACAAATTATTATCTATAAATTGAAGCCTAATCTGTTTCTTGGAAAAACGCAGGTTACAAGTTTTGATTTTGATTTAAATCTGATAGTCTTTTCTAATCTTTTCGATTTAAACATGTCAGAAAACAATAAGCCGCTATTAGAAATGTATGAAGCTTTGACCAGGAAAAAGATTTTATCTCGTGGCCATGTTGTAGGAATTGACTCTTCACATACCTCTCTGTCTGGAGGACCCACTAGATGATCATTTAATCACAGCCTTTTGTTCATAGGTCTTTTTGTACAATTAATTAATCATAACTAATTTACTTAGGCGATAATTCACCAACAGTTTATATTTGTATTATTGTCATTCATTTAAAATATGTTACTTTTAAATTATTGATATCCATTGTAAGTGATTATTATATTCAACAAAAATATAACTTATTTGACACATTTGAAGTAATATTTAAAAGACGAAACTGTATGCTCCAATGTATATTACACAGGCCAGAAATAAAACTTCTATTTTCCTATTAGTATATTAATAACGTAACTGCTTACTGTTTGAAAATATGATGTTCTAATTAGATTGCAGTTAAAAAGGTAGATGAAAATAATATGTTCTAATTAGATTGCATTTAAAGAGGTAGATGAAAATAACATGTTCTAATTAGATTGCAATTAAAGAGGTAGATGAAAATAACATGTTCTAATTAGATTGCAATTAAAGAGGTAGATGAAAATAACATGTTCTAATTAGATTGCAATTAAAGAGGTAGATGAAAATAATATGTTCTAATTAGATTGCAATTAAAGAGGTAGATGAAAATAACATGTTGTAATTAGATTGCATTTAAAGAGGTAGATGAAAATAACATGTTCTAATTAGATTGCAGTTAAAGAGGTAGATGAAAATAACATGTTCTAATTAGATTGCAGTTAAAGAGGTAGATGAAAATAACATGTTCTAATTGAATTGCAGTTAAAGACTTTGAATTTTTTCTTTTTGTAGGTAAACGAAACTTTAAAGAATGTCAGTGATGGATACTCATATCAACTTAATGCTATCCAAGAAGTCAGCCGTAGTGACATCAAGACTCATTTTTTATGGGCAGACATTTATGTCTTAGCTTCCAGTTTACTGACAAGAGATTCTTTTGAGAAGATTGCTTTGAACATTTTCTTTGGGAGCTCATCAGATCAAAGTGGAAACACATTTATGTATTCCTCTGTTTTGAACGAAACAATGTATAATAACTTGACTTATACTCAAAATATATCTATGCCCAAGCGTGTGACTGTCCTTTTTAATAGGTCCTACAATACTTCTTTAACACAAGGCTCTACCAAAAGTATTCCTTTGTCCTGGACTCTGACTTGCCGTTTTCTTACATTACAACCATTAAACTTTACTGTCGAGTGGAACAAAGAAAACCAAATAGAAAGTCTCAACGTGACCCTAGATGTTGGTGGAACAAAGCTAACTATCTCCGGCATGTCAGATATAAATAGCATGGTACTGACCGAAAGCAATGAGCTTAATATTTGTACAGACATCTTAGATAAATATTTCAACAAGACTAGATCACGTGGTACAAATAGACCAATGGACGAAGTTTTATACGTATGTGCATATGTTTTAACCTACATATGTTTAAGTGCATCAGAGTTGTGTCTCCTGATAACTTTGATTACGTACCTTGTTTTTGCTGAGTTGAGAACTGTTCCAGGTGTAAACAATATTTTCCTCACTTTGAGTCTTTTTCTTGCACAGTTGACATTGATCATGGCTTCAAATGTGTAAGTAATTTTGTTTTTTTTTCTATATACATTTAAAAGCTTGTGTGTTTACATGTTATATACTCTTAAAGACTGACTAAAAAGATAAACAAAATAAAGCTAACATATGTGTATTATAATTCAGCCCTACACCCAGTACTCTCTGTACATATATTGGTATTGTGACACATTTCTTGTGGCTGTGGCACTTCACTTGGAGTTTCCTGTGCAGTCTTCACATGTTTCAAGTTTTTACTGCCAAAACTCGAATAATTTTAGGGAGAAACTCTAACGTCTCTAGTCACGTGATCAAGGTCATGACATTCTCATTGTGTGTATCAGTCACAGTAGTGGCTCTGGTGATAGTTTCTTCGTATTGGACGTCACAGACCATTGGTTATGGAAAGAAAACTTGTTATCTGGACTCAGCATTTCTTATTGGTAGGTAAAATTAACTACGTTTAAGTAGATGAAATATTTTACATCGTTAACTTTTTCAGTATCAAAATGTTAAGAAAGCTAGAACTTCTTGTTGTGTGCTCTGGTTATCAATATTGGAGTTTTTTTTAAATCAATAATGAGAGCATAGTTTAATCGATACACGAAAAAATTGGCCGTTTGGGAATGATGCTCAAATCTCAATGAGATTAAGATATTTTAATTTTTGTAAAGATGTTAACAAAAACACTAAACAAAATTAAAAATTTCACCTGAAAGCTGCAGAACTTAGGTGAAAATTAGTAACAGGAGATATCATTCCTATTTCTTAATGTCAAGTACAAAATGTGTGTATATATATATATATATGGTATTTTAACTAGTCAATTAATTAATTCTTGTTAGGTACTCAATTCTTTATTTGTACTTATTTAGCGACGCACCATAAAAGACGCATAGTGAACGGGACTAGTGACGTTTGGGATATGTTTGGTTAGAGACTTAGAAATCAGTTAGCGCTAGAATCTCTTAGGGTGTAGACGTGTTTTATTTTTACAAGGAATACTGAGACATTTGACTATGCCCTATTTCGTGATTAAAGTATTATTTAAAGTGTTCATTAGCATTCACTACTTCTGTTACTAGTTAAAATCGATGTGTCTTGTTGTATGTCTGTATTGGATAATTAACTGCATTGAATACACCCGAACACTAAAACTCAAACGCCTGCTGAGCAATTGAAGTTAACTCCAGTACAGCCTGAAGACAAGTCATTGCATCACATTATATGTATATATTTATAAATCTATAGTATTACATATATTGTAATTAAACAGGTGGTGACACAGATGGAAGTAGTGCTGTATGTAAACTGCCGTCTTAAAACATGTGATAGACGAGCGGTCAACCTTTACGAGATACGACGGTCAACCAAGAGCTTCGGAATAATCGGTGTTGTGGATAGAGCTCACCAGTGTCACGAGGGATGTAGTGATGTGGTCATCTGAGATGGAGGGTTTGTCCTCCCGTAGAGACTTGGCAAAACAAATTCTAATAGGCGTTATTGTCTTTAAGCTTCCATATATACGTCAAGTGATTCTGCAGACAAACTACCCTGCAGCCCTTGGAGCAAGATATGCGACACTGTTTCTTCAGAGTGTCGGTTACGGGCATGAAAATTTGGCCGAAACCTGGCAAAATAAGCACCGAAAGTGCAGTGTCCCGTTCTACACTACGCAATAATGGATTGTTCCGAGATGTTAGACTCCACCAGATCACGCAAATGTTCACCGAATCAGATATTCCATTAGTAACAACCATGCTAAGAGCACGGAGGAGGAAGCGAGCAGTGAGTTGCAGGGTAGCCTTATCCCCGTATCTTACCGAAAATGAGCAAAATCAAAGCAAAACAATAAGTCACAAAATTCCACTTTCCCTCGATAGAAGGTTGAATTTAGGGGAGGGGGATTCATGTACCCCCCCTCGCTACGCCTATGTCTTATATACAACAGATGTTGATTTAAAAAAGAAGCTGTCAGAAGCTAAGCTATTGCCTTAATAATTTATAGATGTAAAATTTGATCAAATTATTAATGCATTATTAATACATTTTTATAGAAAGCTAGATCATGGCTCTTAAAAAATTCTATTTTATATAAATTACGTTTTTGTCAGTTTTTATAATAGTGATGTCAAGACTGCACGTTATAAAAAGAGTACTTTAGAAAAATTTCACAACCAAAAAGAATTTCTATTTTTAAAAACACAATTTAAATTAGTAGTTTTCCCTATGGTTAGTTTATAAATAAATAATATATTTTAAAATGAGCCATTGGTACTTTTCTATTGTGTACTTAAGTACCATTTTTTTTTACCAATGCGCAAATCTATGAATGAAGCTTGAGTTACTATTGAAGACGTCTTTGCATTTTTAGATAAAAAACCTAATTCCACTGATTTTTTTATATATTTTTTAATGAAGAATCTGCTTGTGAAGTTAATTTTAAAAATAAAATGATTCACTTTTGATAATGATAAAATGTATGTAGCTGTTGCGTAACAACTTTAAGAGGTCTAAAATATTATGATGTCCGATTTTCACTTTCTTTTCCATTTTCTGAGATCTAAACGGGACGGACGAACGTACGGACTGACACACCACACAAAACTAATAGCGGCTATTCCCATCTGGGACCGCTAAATATTTCTTTCAACACGTTACTGCTTACTTACTCTCACTCAGAAAGAGGCATAGTTCTAGGCTAACTCCTTGTTTCATATGCTAGGACATATTTGTACGAATGCTCCTTCTTCCCTAGTGCTATTGGAGCATGGATAAATGGGCTGATTGAGTCAGCCAGGAAAACCAATGACTTGGTAGAATTTAAGTCATTCTTTCACATACATGAAAGGATTGTTCTAGGAACACGCAAAGGACGTAATCATCATCTTTTTTTTTAAATAACGTCTATATTTCATAAGATAAGATATAATTACTGTGTAAATGTTTCCAATTAGGTTAAGTTTGGCTTGTACTTTTATGTTAAACGATAGTATGAAACAAAAAGTCTCCAATGCTTTGAATTACACCCCTTCATTTTTTTGTGAGTAATCTTTATACAAACAACAACCCTCGTAAATAACCATAGAGCTTTGTAGGTGTCTTTAACTTTTGATGTAGTCTACCAACTTTTAAAAGTCAAAACTTACTAAGAACTAAATCGAATGCAAAAAGTTCATGCGAGCCAATTCCAGTCATTGAAACTTAGTGTATTTATAGTTTTCAAGAGTCGATTTATAAATGATTGTATTTTTTTAAGCATGAAAATTCTGTAGAAAAAAAAGTATGTAAAGGTAAGATATAAGGCTGATGACAAACCAAAGGCAAAAAATAAGTATTGTATTCCCATCTGCTGTAAGTGATGTGCAAACAAAATGGCTGTGTAGGTAAAATGGGTCTTCATTTGAATTGCTTTATACTAATTAAATATGTTTCTTTTTCCTAATTGATTTCATTAGATTATGGAGTGGCGTGTTGTTGGTCCCGTGTTTGAACCCCCCCCCCCCGCTGCAGCCATTCTATGTCGTCTTGTGGGAGGTTTGGGCTAGATATTAATAATCGTATTATTTTGAAGGAATATCTGAAACAAGTAAAACAAACAACTTGAGCAAGGGATAAAGTTTCATTTACAAAACCAATTTTATGCAATATAATCCCCAGGTGTCTCAATGGTTGCTCCACTATCTTTAGTTTTCTTGTGTAACTTGGCATTTCTGGTGATAACAGTTGTCAGCATACACAGAGTCAATACACTCATGACATTTGATGCCATGAAAAAAGAACAATACCAGAATCTTATTCTCTATGTCAAGCTGTCATCTGTGACCAGTGTCTACTGGATTGTAACTATTGTAGCTGAGGCTGTAGACAGTGATGCTTTAAGGTGAGATCTAAAGTTAAAAGAATATAAAATAATTAATATTTATCATGTAGGTGAAACTGATATTATAAAGATTTCTCTCATATTCATTCACGATATCTGTTTTAAAGTTAAGACTATTTGGGAATCACTGATACACGCAGTATGAAAAGAGGAGTTGTCTTAAGATTTAATACATTTTTTAAATTAAACACGATTACAAAGAGAGTTTGTGTGATACAAAACTCAAAGGGGGCCCCCGTCGGAGTCGGATCCCTGTTAGATCCGCCTATTCGCAAGATGTTTCGGATGTTCCTTCTAAGTTGAAAATATTTAACCCTGCTCGCTAGACAACAGAGGATGGCAGCGAGCAGGGTTAAAACCTAGGTCTACCTGGTTTTGATATTTGCGCACTAGACGGTGGTTCGGACTTATCGTTGGATCCTGGCTCAATTCCCGAATGCTCCCATCCCCTCCTGTGGAAGGTTCGGACTAGGAAGTAAAATATCTTTAACTCGAAAGAAACATTAGAAACATGTAAAACAAACAGACACATAACCCAGGAGCGTCGAGATAATCAGTTCAGCACGCTAACCGCACGACAAGGCATTGCTCTTAACTTAATAACAAACTGGTTACAAACTAAAAGCCTGATATATACAATATATCACACGAGCCATTTTAAATAATCTTTCAGCATTGATCTGTAGAGATGTAGATCTACATAAACTAAACTTCTGATTTTGCACTTTTAATATATATCCTATTAATTATTATTATTTATAATTTGGATGTAATTTAGATAAAATTTACGTAAAATAAAAAAAGCCCAGATAATTAATAGAATGAATGCAATATTAAATTAAAAAATAGAAGATTAGTTTTAGTTTATTATAACATTTCAATGTAGTTACCTGTTACCTGTTACCGATCCCTTAGTCTGGTGGACCATTGGGGCACCAAGCAAGACACGAAGACCGTCTTTCTCCATTCCTCACTATCCTTTGCCCTGATTAGAACTTCTTTCAGTGGTAGCCCCTTCCATTCTTTAATGTTGTCTTCCCATCGCTTTCTCTGTTTGCCTCTTCTTCTTTTTTCTGGTACTGTTCCCTGGAGGAAGGTCTTTTCGAGCCCCGAAGATCTTGTTATATGGCCATACATTTTGAGCTTGCGTTTTTTCACAGTAGTTAGCAGATCATCATGGGGTCTGATTGCTGCAGTAGCCCTGTCTCTAATCTACTGGTTTGTGATGCGGTCTTTAAATGTGATGCCTAGGATTCTTCTGTAGCATCTCATTTCCATTGCTAGGATCCTCCTCTCTAGCTCTGCAGTCAGGGTCCAAGACTCTCAAGCATATAGAAATGTGGCCATAACCAGGGAGCGTTTCAGTCTGATTTTGGTGCTGAGGGCTAAGCCTCTGTCTTTCCATATTGTTTTAAGTGGACTGTGCTATTCTGCTGTGGATTGTGCTATTCGGACCAATAATTCGGGTTTTGTTCCCTCAACCGAGACAATAGCTCCGAGGTATTTAAAGCTGCTAACGCTAGTTAGCTTTTCATCTCCGATACTGATGGTCCTTGTAAAGCCCTGTTGGCTATTGGTCATAATGTTTTTTCTGCATTTATTTGCATACCATATGCTGCGGAAGTCTTGTCGATGCGCGTCACTAGGTCGGCTAGTTTTGTCTTCTGTCCCTGCTAGGCCGTCCAATGCTTACAGTACCTTTAAATCCCTCGAGAGCATCTTCCATTATCCTTTCAAGGAAGATATTAAAGAGTGTTGGTGAAAGGAGGCAGCCTTGTCTTACTCCAACTGTGGTTTTGAACCATTCCCCAATATTGTTGTTAAAGCACACCGCACTGGTGGCATCCTTGCAAAGGTCCTGGATAACTTTGGTTATGTTTGTATTAATGTTATATTTTTCCATAGTCGCCCATAGTGCCCCGTGCCATACTCGATCGAAAGCTTTCTTGAAATCAATTAAGACATGGAATAGATTCTCTTGGTGCTGGAGATATTTTTCACAGAGTATTCTGAGGTTTTAGGATTTTCTCTGTTGTGCTGCGACCGTGTCTAAAACCTGCCTGTTTTTCTGATATAATGTTGTCAGCTATCGGTTTTAGTCGATTTAATATAATTTTTAACAGCACTTTGCTGGGATGGCTTATGAGGCTGATGGTGCGATGGTTTTGACATAGTTGTAATTGCCTTTCTTTGGAAGAGTGATGATGAGTGACTGGATCCAGGGTTTGGGCCATTCTCCTGATTGCCAGATCTTGTTGCAAATTGTACAGAGTGCGTTTATCATGGTTTCTCCTCCCGCTTGTAGAAATTCATCAGGAATGTTGTCAACTCTGGCAGATTTTCCCTTTTTTAAGGCTTTTACTGCTGCTGCTACTTCTGAGCGAAGAATCGGATAGTCGTCCATATTGGGAAGTGCCGAGACAATTAGTATCTCTGTATCTCCTGAGGTTTTGAAGTTATACAGTTCTGAGCAGTATTCCGTCCATCTTTTTAACACTTCTTTTCCCCAGTTAAGCATCTGTTGTTTTTGTCTTGTATCGTGTTGGTTCTTCCATGCTTTGAGGTAGTGAGGTCCTTCACTAGTTGAGGTCCTTCACTACTGCAATGTAGATCTAGACATAAACATCGGAACAATGTAATATAGATACTTAAACTATCGTAATATTTCTGAAGGAACAGTAAAGGTTTAATCATATTTTCAAAAGCTTTTAGTGTTTTTTTTATCTAACCGTGACGGACAGACCAACCGACAGACAAAACGCACAAAAATATGCTTCTTTCATTCTAATGGGGGCACTAAACATTTTTTTTTTAAATCTGATTTTTTAAAAAGTTTAAGACATTAGTTTAGAATCATGTCATGGTTGGGCTTTACGTTAGTACACGAAAGTCGCTGCTAAAAGTTCATTTAAAAAAAATGTGGGTGATAAATATATGTTAGGAGCATTTCTTATTGTAACATTTCCTCCCTTACATTTACGTAATTAATTTAGAATTGGTGTTTTGTTATTAAAAAATCGCTTGCATAATTAATTTTATAAATTAAATGGTTTGCTTTTAGAAAATTAAAAGTAGCCGTTGCACCTAAACTTTTCAAGCGGCATTAATGGTGAAATAATATTTTTCGTATATCTTCTAGTTTTGGCGCCCTGAGTTTGACAGACGGACAGACGGACATTTTGCACAAACCTACTATCGGCTTTTTCCCTTACGGGGGCTGCTAAAAAAGCATCAAGTTTCCTTTTTCTAATTTCCTTATCAAAGAAAAGCAAATAAATAAAATACTGTTTACGAGAGGAAAGATTGAAAAGCGGAATGGGGTTAAAATGTTGCATTGTTTTTTAATAAAACATTCATTACTTACTAGGAGTAAAACTACGCTCTATAAGCTATTTAAAGGATTATTTTATTTTAAAAAATATTTAATGTTTTTTATTGCTTCTTCTAAACATTTTTATTTCTATCGCAATTACTGGAGTGGAATGAACGCATTGTATTTCTATCGCAATTACTGGAGTGGAATGAACGCATTGTATTTCCCAACTGATCAATATAAATCGCACCTACCTTTTAAACTAGGTCAATAAACATTGGCGTTCATTTCATCTTTTTGGTGACAGTATGCTCTAAAAGACTTTGGTAAAAAACAAACTGAAAGTTGTTGTTCTTTTTGTTCAACATTTGATTTGGAACGAAAGGAAATGAACCATTAATGTTAATGAAGTGCTTTGAAAAAGGAAGTACACTTTTGGCTACTAAACATTAGTAAGTCTGCAAAGCTAATGTCATTAAGGGTAAAATAAATGTCGTTAGAATCGTGAATGGTGTGTAGTTAAACTTTAAACAGTAATATCAGGTTACATTTTGTCGTCCAGACCAAAACGATAGATAATAATTAGTGTTGAATCAGCATCACATCAATCTATATCTATAAATCTATATATCTAAAAAGAAAATGATGGTTGTAATTGAAATGTTAATCACTTGGAATTTGCCTTCCATGCATTAGACAATATTCAAGTGCTTTCTGTCAGAAAAAAACAAAGAATATTGGTGTCACAGCCCAGTTTTAGAACCCCTGCGACATGAAGTGACATATAGTCACTCAGCAAAGATTCCGTGCTTTCAGCACGAGAAAAGTTTTGGAGACTTTGAGTAAGGGCAAAATTTAACCAGTTAGTATGAAACTCCAGCAGAGTAGAGAGGTTGTATATTTTCCTCTGTCTGTAATTTATTTGCTTGACTAAGTTGAATAAGTTGATTCTCATGGATTAATATTTGTGCTTTGTATTGATATATTGTGTGGCGTGATTCGCCAGTCTTATTATTCTTATTTTATTGGATTAAATATTGTCTGCTAAAACGGAGTTCCTTTATTTACTTATACGTATGTGTAAAGTTCATAGTACATAGTAGTGTTACGCGACTACCAAAGTAGTCCTGATAGTAATCTCATAAATTATAGACCAGAAGAGGTCTCTTCACACAGTCGAACATATACACCATCCATCACGACATTCGCGTTATCAGCACGACATAAAACGTTGTGACAATTGGTTACAATCGACATCGGTTCATCAGAGAAAAATGCAACTTTGTCTTATGTTAGTCCAATGCATTGGCATGTCCTATTTAATTTATTTCTTTCTAAACCGACAATAACAAATAGGTCAAACGTTTATGTATGTGTGTGTAGGTCACTCCAATTAAGAGTGTAGCTCTTTACATGAAATGTAAATCAACGTACAAACTCAAGGTTTATTTTTAAGAGTGAAAGAAACAAACAGTTATGCATTCGTATAACAAATCATCTAAGAGAATTCTGATATACATTGATTAGTTTCACATTTATACTTACAGGATCATCTCAATCTTACTGAACGGACTTCAAGGTGTTTCAATATTCATCTCCTACACTTGTAACAAGAGAATCTACCAACTGTATTTGAAGACAGCATTGTTGCAGGATTCTTCTTCATCTTGATTAATGACAATGAAATTTTTTTCCTGTACAAACTTTATGCCTCTTTGATCCTATCTCGACATAACTTATATCGACTAACTCTGTCTTATAAATAGCTTGTACAAACTGTATGCCTCTTTGATCCTATCTCGACATAACTTATATCGACTAACTCTGTCTTATAAATAGCTTGTGCAAATTGTATGTCTCTTCGATCCTATCTCGACATAACTTATATCGACTAACTCTGTCTGATAAATAGCTTGTACAAACTGTTCCTCCTACACCCTATCTCGGACCAAGCAGAAATTTCGATCTACTATTTCTTTTGCTTAACAAAACAAGAACCAATGAAAAAAGGAAAAAAGTATTAATAGGTTAATTAACTATTAGTAATTAATTATTGTTTTTGATATCGAGTATGGGAAATACATTGTATTTGATAGATATGGTGATATAATTTAAATTAACCCCCTTTATACATTATATGTTAGCGTTCAACCCAATGTGGCCTTACTTAGACTGTCAAGTGTAGGCCCCTATATCTATGATACCTTACTACTGTACGTTGTATAATAGTTATCGTTATTTTTAAAAACATATAACTAATACAAAGTTCGTATAAAAATTCTTATTTAAAAAATTTGAATCATTACTATTAAATGGAACAATTAACAAATGGAAAATATATTTTATAGTGATTCTTTGACACTTCTACCATTATGATCTTAGAGGCGAATTTCTTTGTACCAATGCACGAATTTATGATTGAAGCTTGGGTTATTAACGAAAAATTCTATGACCTTTTTTTAAAAAGTTACCTCCCCTGAAGTTTTTCATTGAAAAGTGGTGTAATTTTTTTTTAAAAAAAGTAAATATTCGAATTTTTTTCCCTATTCGGCACCGGTCGAATATCACTATCAGATAGTTGGTCGAATATTAAAAAGTACACCTATTTAATATGCATAAAGTGAACCTCGTTTCATTAATGTCTGTTGTAGAATGTATTAATCTTTATATTCAAACAAAATAATGTGCTTAAAAATTGAGCCTTTATGTATATGCACCAAACAAGTTTTTTTTCATTTTGTCTCTAGACTAGACCTTTAAGTAGGTTAGTTAACATGTTACAATTTTACATTCCTTGATTACGTCATAGTCATGCTGGCAACACGACTGTCTTGCTATACGTGTATTGTCAGGTCTTTGTTGAATGAAATTACTGTATTGTTATTGAGTTGTCAATTATTACAATATTGACAACGTATTGTGTTCAAATATTAAACCAATGTAAAATTACAGTGTAATTATTAGTGTTGTAAATAACTACCGAGTTATTGTATTTACTTGTATGATTTTAGGCCCAAGCTCAGCCAGACAGTCACATCATACACATTCAGTTATACATAAAGTAATAAACAATGTGTGTGATGATTTTTAAATAAACTTATGAATTTAATACAATGAAATATATACACTGAGTGACTAAGAATAATAATAATAATGAAATGAGTTTACAATTAAATATAAATATACTTTGATGTAAAATAATAGGCTCTAATTCACTGCAAGTAATTACCTTTTTTAATACAAATAATATAATTACTTAACTTCTAGACTCAATAAGTATGTCCATGTGGTGCTTTATACAACAACTAGCAATACAAGTAGAGCAATCTTCATCAACAGTCAACAACAAAGTTCACAGTATCCTCAACAGCTTTGAAATACTTCATAATACAACAACAGGTCTGAATACAGCAACCCGCAGTCTGGAAACAGTACCCTCAGACTTGAAAAACACACATCAGACAGAGAAAACAAGATGAAAACTCAGTTCAATATTTCAAAGCTTAGACCCAATCTGAAGCCTGAAACTAAAACCTAAAATAAGACCCTGTAGAAAGATAAAAGAACGAAGTCTTCTAATCTTCTAGTCTACAAATAGAATAACAAATACGAAATACGATCGAATCAAATAGAATAACTATTCATGAGAAAATTAAAACTCACCCTAAACAGGGGTCAAGATAATCCAATTCAAGAATATCAACCAAGGAACAACGATAAGGCTATCCAGTATCATATTCCATGGAGAATTCAAGAGCTCAATCAAAAGACGTCTTGTCTCTAGACTACAAGATGGAAACAGATAGACAGACGATCCGCTACATCACTAGAAGCGTGTGAGTATATTGTCATAAAATGATGACAAGTAACCAAGGGTCACAACCTACTACACAAAATAAACTTTAAGAAAAATAAACGCAATGACGTCATCAAAATTGTTGAACGCGGCATTATTTGAATTTGATTGTCCTGACTGCCGTATTCAGTTATTTTAATAACTGCGACGTGTATATCTCCAGAGGTAGAGTTGAACAACACTTTTTATTTGTTTAGTCCATCACATTGACTTTATTGATAGACAGGTGACTACAAGTCAAATACGATGGACGTACATTTAGTGTTAGCGTATAGACACTCTCTAGAGGTCACACCTTTCGAGGGAACTGAGTTTGTTGACTCATAGTAAATTTTTATTAGGAGGCTGGATTACAAGGGCCACAACTCTAAAAGGGTAATCAGAAATATTTCCAGAGGTATAGATGAACAACGCCCACTCCCTTTTTTAATAATAATAATAATATAATAATCTTTATTGTCCGTAAGGAAATTTGTCTTACAAATTGTGCATTATACAAAACAAAACATTATTTAAAAAAAATGTACATTCACACCAGACTCACTCACAATTAACATATTGTAACGAACTTCACTAATCAGGCCTTCTGCTCACACTGCTTAGCAACAAACACAGCACATCTAATACAAGAACTCAACAAGAGCTTCAAAAACAACAGTGGCGGTTTAATAACACAAATACATCAACACAGCCAGTTCACAATATTTGTCTACACTAACTTCACATGCTTAACAGGAATAGAACTGTCTAACTAACACAAGTCTCTAGCTCGAATAAGCTACATTTTTAAAACTTCTTATTCTAACACACAGTTCTAACTATCACTGTCTTTCTCTCCGCTCGACTACAATTCTCCTGTGCAACACACACACAGTTCTCGTCCAAGCTTTTGGGTCGCTTGCGTACAGCACAGGTCACACCGTTGACCTGTGACCCGC